>JAHDVF020001408.1:600000-1200000 GCA_022606425.2 Lepidostoma basale | reverse complement strand
ATATTATGAAGGAATGTAGAGCGAAAGAAGGTTTTATGAACAAAATTATGAAAGGATCATATTCGGACATATGGAGCGCATGGGTGAAGAAAGAATGGTTAAAAAAAGTATACGTTAACGATGTAAATGAAGTAAGGAGTTGAGGTAGACCGAGGAAAACATGGCATGACAAAATTATTTTTGATTAATTTATTAAAGGTTGGTCATGTCAGAAGCCGGAAGAATCGACATGCGTGTATGACTCGTTGTATTAATGTGGAGGAAGCTAGAGAGGTATGTCAGGATAGAGTAGTGTGGCGGTCCATTCTCTCTGCCTACCCCTGCGGAGAAAAGGCGTGATGATTTGTTTTTGTTGTTATTTTGTCTTCTTCTTCTTCTTCTTCTTTTGATAGATCTGACGATCTGTGACACAGAAATCATATCTCGTCGGATGATGAGATCCAGCTGTCCCTCCATCTCTTAGGCGGTCTTCCAGGTGGGCGGTGTCCGGAAGGGATTTCATAGGCGGCTGTATACGCGAGTCTGTCACCATTCATTCGGGCTACATGGTCCCTCCAGTGTTATTTTGTAATAATATTTAATCCTGACAATTGTTCCGTCATTAAATCTGAATAAATTAATTAATTAACTACACTTATAACTTTTTTCCCGGATGTTTTTTTTGCAACAAAAAAATATTTTGTGTTTCACCATTTTACGTAGCAAAGGTCGGGGAAAGATTAATACATAAAAATATGTTTCCTAAAATTCTGTTGCTCTTTTTATTCACTTATCTTTCATATGACGCTTAAATATAGGTCCTGTTCACGAATAGAGTTAAATATAACAAAAAGATCACGATACTATCAAATCGTTTTCTCGTTCTTTTGACACGTCCTTCCGGGAAGATCCGAAACGCAACAATACGATTAAAAGTTTATCGATTGAGCTGCCGATTCGGCCGAGAATTTTGTTCCGGAATTCCTGAAAACTGGATTTATTTCAGATTTTGATCCAACAATCCCTACAAAAAATAACGCCGGAGTAAAATTGTATTGGGAAGGTCGGGACGGTTGCCAATTTTTGTATTTTTCTCCTGACATCTGTTATATGGGTATAATGTATTAGGAATTTCAGTCAATTACATACCCAGTTGTTTGGTTAATTGACATTTAAGTTGATTGGAGCCAAATGTCGACGTGATAAATCTCTATTTCACCTCCAATTATGGTTCACTTCTTATGACAATGAATGATTGGGTTTTTCTTGTGTTATAACGAATAAAAAAGCACAATAGCATGTGTACGATCATTTTATAAGATAAAGCTAAAGAGTATAATTGATACGTATAAAACGGTATATTTTCTAGAAGTTTTATTGTATTTTATGGTAATGAAATGTTTCAATTTTTTAAGGAAATTTCATTCCTATAAAATATAATAAAACTTCTAGAGAACAGATTTTTCATTCGTATTAAATATTTCGTTATTCAAGAAACGATAAATAAATAAAAAATAATGTAAATAACACAACTTTGTAATTAACCACGGTAGGGTTATTATATTGATGCCAACTAGTTTCGCTTGGATCTAAGCTTTATCAGGGCAGTTAACTGTATCGTGTCTGTATTTATGGGAATGACACATTTCGCCTGCCTCAGACATTATCATTCGTATTCATTATCTAGTATAAAGTTTAAAACAATTCAAGGATTAATTTTATCTCAATAGAGACGAAGATGCAAACTGGAAACTGAATATGGTGATCGAGGTGTTTACAGGACTTATGACCTGTCATTGGTTGGGTTAAGCGCACGCTTTATGTTATTACAACATTCCCCATTCCACCTTTCTTATGACCACCATGTTTGACAAATTTTGGAAGTTGTATATATGTTAATATCCAACACCACAATTTACATGTCAGTTTCAATGCGCCATCTATGAAGATTAGATTTAAACATTAAGCTGAAGATCTTTATAACGCAATGTGAAAGGCTACCGCCTATTAACGCACTGCTAGATAACTAGTTTAATTGTATTCGTAGACTAGATAACTAGTTTTATTGTATTCGTCTACAAGTATTTGTATACATTCAAAATGTTGTTTAAAACAATTGTTCGGGAATCAATAAAAGCCTTTTTTATCATTTATATGTACTTTTATATATTAATTATTATTGTTGTTTGTTACCCTAAAAAACTATATAAACAGTTTGTATACATTACTATTATACAAATTTAAAATAAAACTTAGACATGAAATAAAACATATCGAATTGTTGAAACTCCCAATACGCTTATTAATTCATACCACGTGTACGACATGGCCAACCTATTTTGAAATCTGTTCAGATGGGGGTAATAGCGCGTCCGACGGCAGCGTCGGGGGTTAATCATACAGAACAACGTCGGAGGCATGAGGCTGGAGAGAGGCGCCATGTTAAGACGCTGAACCATCTGTCCATGAATGCGGAGTAGTCCGACACAGCTATCTCTGCATCGGAGAAGTGCAGCGTATCGTTAGGCCTGTTATGCAATCATCTTAAGCGAACAATAGACAGAGCCGGGAAGTAACATCTAGATTTACGTTTTTTTAAATTGAGTTTTTGAAATTAATTTAAACTATTGAACGATTGAAAGGTAGAATAAAGTTTTGAATATTAATAATAGAAAACTTCCGGTCACTTCAACTAACTAACTAACTAACTAACCATCAAGCCATTTCCCCGGAGGGGTAGGCAGAGAGGATGGATCGCCACACTGGCCTGTCCTGGCATACCTCTCGGGCTTTCTCTATACATCGTACCATGCACGCACGTCGATTGTTCCGACTTCGAATGTGGCCGCCTTTTAGTAATTGATTAATTTGGTCATGCCATGTTTTCCTCGGTCGTCCTCGGCTTCTTTTTCCACTCACGCTGTTTGTGTACAACTTTTTAACCATTCTACTCTCATCCATTCGTTCCATACGTCCGAACCATCTCAGGGATCCTTTTTTAATTTTATTCATGATGCAGTCATCTGCCTTACATTTCTCTCTTATTTCATCGTTCGGTATTCTATCATACAACGTTTTCCCGCACATTCTTCTTAGTGATCTCATTTCTGCGGCGTTTATCCTATTTTCATCCTTCTTTTGCCAGCTCCAAGCTTCAGTTCCATACATGAAGGTTGGCACTAGAACTCCATTGTGTACTGCCATCTTTGCTTCTGTGGATAATTTCTATTTGCAGTAATGACTTTGAGTGCGCCATTTATTTTATTCCCAGCACCAACCCTCCTTTCGATGTCTTTCTCCATTTTTCCGTCTCTTGTAAACATGCTTCCCAGATACGTAAATTCAGTAACTTGCTCCAACTTTTCGCCCATCGCATTATACTATAATATTTATTATTGTACATTATACATTATGCCAAAACATATATTATTGTACAAAGATACGGTACCTTATACTATAATACATATTATTTGTACATTATACTATAATATATATTATTGTACAAAGATACGGTACCGAATAAAAGGAAAATGTATTGTAGTTTAAAATATTAATTTTGTTATTTTAAATTTCGTGACAGAATTTTATTTGAAACGCCTGATGATTTCAACATAGGTTGACGAAACATCGTCACGTAAAATAAAATTACAATTGTATTAAATGAAACAATTTTTTTTTATAAACTTTTTTTTACGTGTCACAATTGAATTTTATTTTACGTGACAGCTGTTCCGTCAACCTATGTTGACATCATGAGGTGTTACAATAATATAGTATATCAAATGTCAAATTTTCGTGATTATTCGAACCTTTTTTTTGTATTTGTTCCTACGTCAATTTGAATAATTACTTTGATATAATTTTGAAGTTCTTGCTGGAGTTGAGTTAGGTACCTAATTATTTTAATTAAAAGAACGGTTGGTAACTATTTATAGGAGAAAATATTAAAGGTGGAAAATATATTAACAAAAAATAATAATATTAACCATAATAATAATAAACAGTAATAAAGAGATACCTACATCACGGTTTGTTAGGCTTATATGAAATGATTATGGTGGGGGTTGAAGTTTAATGATTCATTAGTGTTAAGTGGTTTTGAAGGGTTTTTTGAATACGAAATTATTTTTAGTTTCTATATTTAAAATCTTGTAGTTCAATCCTGTATTGAATAATGATTTTTTTTTTATACAACATTTTTTTCAGAATCAAAATTAAATGAACAAAAACAAACAAACAAACCATCACGCCGTTTCACCGCAGGGGTAGACAGAGAGAAAAAACCGCCATACTACTCTATCCTGACACACCTCTCTAGCTTCCGCCACATTCATACAGCGAGTCATACACGCACACGCACGTCGATTCTTCCGACTTCTAACATGACCAACCTTTAAAATTTGATAAATTTGGTCATGCCATGTTTTCCTCTGTCTGCCTCGACTTCGTACTCCATTTACATAATTAATGTATACTTTCTTAACCATTCTTTCTCCATCCATGCGCTCCATATGTCCGAACCAACGCAGCGATCCTTTCATAATTTTGTTCACAATACCTTCTTCCGCTCTACATGTCTTCCTTTTATCAGCATTTGAGATTCTGTCGTATATCGTTCTAAAACACATACGTCTAAGGAATCTCATCTCATTAAATTAATACAAATATATTTCGGACACAGAAGCCCTCCATCATTGTGGTTAATTATTGTATATACAAAATAAATATTTAAACAAAACAAATATTGATTGATTCATCTAAAGGCTAACTTAACTAACTAACTAAACTAACTTACTTACCATCACGCCGTCTTCCCGGAGGGGTAGGCAAAAAGAATGGAGCCACACTGTTCTGTCCTGACATACTTCTCTCGCTTTCTCTATATTCATACATCTTGTCATGCACACATCTCGATTTCTCCGACTCCTCACGTGTCGTAATATTTGATTGATTTGATCCTGCCACGTTTTCTAGCTCCATCACGTCGTTTACATATACCTTCTTCACCTTTCTATCTTCATTCATTCTTTCCATGTGTCCAAACCATCTTAACGGCCCTTTAATTATTTTGTTCATAAGACTTTCATTCGCACCGCATTCACTTCTTATACTTGCATTTCACACTCTATCATATACAGATTTAGGACACATTCGTCTTAGAGATCCTTCTTTTGCCAGTTTCATGCTTCACTTCGATACGAACATAGGGTCGGCACAAGAACACCGTTATGCACTGCCATCATTGTAGTTAATTATTGTATAAACAAAATTAATATTTAATGAAAATTTTCATTGATCAATTCATCTAAAGGTAGTTAATACAGAGATTGGTGATCTCGAAACATGAATATATAGAGTATAAATTGAAATCGAAAAATTTCATTTCAAATCAGATCCCGTCTGTTTTCACCGCACCATTACAGCCGTCCAGATGGTTTAGTACTCTTTGTTATTTGGTTTGAAAGTAAGCCTCAGAAATGAATGTCCGAGTCTAGGCCTGGAACGACCACAGTGTTATCTGCCGGAGTCGCGGGGTCGGTTGGTCCGCAGCCAAACTCTATTTCCATTACTTATAGCCGGCGGCACCCAAGCCAAGAGAGCCGGCCAGAATAGACCAGGGATAACCTTAGCTAATCGCCTGCACCTGAGATGACGGTGTACCGAAACGGAAGTGACTAACTATTTCTGGCCGCTACTGTACACCACCGCATTAGGGATGTAACATTAAAAAAGTGATACAAATAAATTATTATTGAGCAAAGTGACCATTTAACAAGTTGATAAAGAAGAAAAATACATAATTCGCGCAGTAAGGACGTTGATACTGTAGAAAATCAAAATCAAAATCAAAATCAAATCAGTTTATTTCATCAACAGACATTACAAAATTTATTTTTAAGGCATCTATTGAGAACAGGTTAAATAATATATTATATATAGTATACTACCAGAAACGCATAAGAGATGGTTCAACATTAGGAAGACAGGATACTCTCAAGAGTTAAGAGTATTTGCCCTCTGAACGTAGTTTCACTAACATGAAAGACGTCGATCTCCGAGGAGACCGCGTTCAGCAGACTAACTGCTCTTCCCACCGGTGTCACCAGAGGCAGATTGGTTCTGGCGGCCGGTAGGTAAAACAATATGTGCTGCCGCTGTCGGAGATATCTATCGGGGACAAAAAGCCGAACACCCCCCAGTACGGCCGAGTTCTCGAAGTATCCCCTAATTAATCTAAAGAAATGGGTAATTAGATGTCCATCTCTTCGAAGCTGTAGAGAATTGGTTCCGAGCATTCCCAAAAGAAATGCTGAACACTGTTTTTACATTTCTTCTGTATACGCCGTAGTTTGTGTTTTTATGATGGTTTATTTCTCTTTTTCTTTTTTATACACTTTGTATATACAACACTTACACTAAAAAAATAAAATTATATAGACTTGTTTCGAACAAACAGTCCATCTTCAGTAAAGATACATTTAAAAAAAATATTATTAAATTGTTTACATGATCTGACAGATGTTATAAAGATTTTGTAAAAAATTTATAAAGAAAACATTATTAATTTTATAAAGTAAACATTAAAGTAACCAATTTTATATAGTTAATATTTTGTAAACAATTTAATATTGCTATAAAGATCATATAAACAATTTTATAATATTTAAAAAAATGTATCTTTACTGAAGAAGGACTGTTTGTCCAAAACATGTTAATATAACTTTTTTTTAATGTTAGTGTTGTATATACAAGGTGTATAAAAAAGAAAACGAGAAGTAAACTGTTTTTACACTTCGATACGAAGCCATTACTTGGTGGTTTGACATATTTAAAAATAAAATTAAACACGTTTAACTGGTGATACTAAGAACCGTAAGAAGTACAGCCTGGTATCGAGAAGAGGCGACCACAACAATGAACATAGACAATGAAGGAATGACTTTTCCACTTAGTATAAACCACTTAATTTGAGTTAGTAGCGCCAACCGGTTTCACTCTGTAGCGAGCTTCCTCAGGTTGTTAAATTTTATTTTTAAATATATCAATCCACCAAGTGAAAGTATTAATATATATTAAATATTGAGTTTTATTCCACTGGCTTTTCTAGTCCTTTTAGTTAAAACAATTCCGGCAGCTCGATAATATCATCTGGAAAATTCTAATTTTAATTTTATGACGATACACATTTTTTTCAGACTGTTTAAAATAATATTAATAAAGTAGTTTTAAATAGTCCATTGTTTTGGCCGAAACAATATGATACTTCAACAATATTACTGTTAAATTTTAAAACACTGTTATAGTATCACAATTTATTTTTATTCACTGAGAGTGTCGCGACAGCTGTTTCGCCAACCGATAATTAATTAACTTTATTGTAATACCTGATGATGCCAACATCGGTTGGCGAAACAGCTGTCACGGCACTCTAAGTGAATAAAAATAAATTGTGATATTATATCAGTGTTTTAAATTTTAACAGTTACTAAGCAGTTTTATACAAAGCGTTTTTAAAGAAAGTGTGTAATTCAATTTTTATAATATAATTATTTGAAACACTCTAATTTTTAAATGCTTATTGGTTAGATTAAACAAGTATTTAAGTTTTATAAAATGCACTTCATAACGAGGTAATTCATTTTCGTTGTGACGTAAGAAAAACTGTTGTTTTAAAAAAATGTACGAAAATACAAAATATTTTTCAGTTTCATATTTCTTCTAAGATGCTGGTTTTGAATCACGTAAAATTTAGCATTCGTCGAAATTGTAATTTAAGCGAGCCTGCGTTGTGAATCGCTCAATAAGCGGGGCCTCTCTCGAAATATTGAAAAGCTTTCAAAAAGATAATATTTTCGTCTTGGAATAATAATTTTCCGTATTTCCCTTTAATTATAAAACAAATTATTACTGTGTAGCCTTTGTTATGCCTACTTCTGGAAATAAGCTGCTTACCTTAAGAATGCGTTTAACAATTCACAGACAGAATATTGAGGGGCGTTCCCCTTAAGTTGTCTCGTTAGTGTTGGAAATTTGTACGCACAAATAATTTTGTGCCTCCGAAGTAAAATGTTGTAAGATTGAAATGTATTTATTAATTATTGGTAAACAAACAAAGCATATAAAATACAATAGTAATAAGTGATCAAAAACATTGAGGGTATTATTTGCAACCCCGGCAAACTCCACCAACAATCAAAAGTGATAATAATTAAATAAAACGATGTTTTTTAACTACTTCCACTTTTGTCTTTATTTAGACAGCGACCGGTTTCGCCAGGCTCGCTGGCATCGACAGACGACGACAGACTGGTCACCAGTCTGTCGATGCCAGCGAGCCTGGCGAAACCGGTCGCTGTCTAAATGAAGACAAAAGTGGAAGTAGTTAAAAAACATCGTTTTATTTAATTATTATTTAAAATGAACTTCCATCAAGAGATTTCAGTAAAATCATTTGATTAAATCAAAAGTGAGATATGAATTGGGTCTTATTCTTAATACGAGTACATTTGCACCCAATTTTTATTGATTTTCAGTTTCAAATTCAGCTTCATTCTGAAGAATTTTGCTATTAAAATATAGGGTTTGTTGCAAACATGGTAGCCTCTACTTGAGTGTTGCAAAGCTGGCAAACTCTAAAATGAAATTCAATATTTTACTTTAATTATCAACATAATGATGATGATTTCATGGCTGATTACTTTTAAAATACTAACTGGTTGAGATGAAAAAAATAAATATCATAAAAAAGCGCATTTTATTAGCGTATCAGTTTTTTGCGATTTACTCAAAACATCTAATGATGGAGTTTGCCAGGTTTGCAAATAATACCCTCAGTCATGTATAAAAACAGATTAGATGCCTCAGTTAGATGTGCACACTAGGTATATAACACTGGCAGTTTAACTGTCTTGTCTCACTCCTATGTAGGTGTAAATAACCGTCAGACAAAACAAGACATTAATTGTATTTCAATATAGACGAAGATGTAAATTATTTGGAAACAGAATATGGTGGTCGAGGCGTTTACAAGACTTATGACCTTTCATTGGTTGGGTTAAGCGATCGCTTTATGTAATACAACATTCCCCATTCCGACCTTCTTACGACCACCACAATATTTCACATATTTGAGTTCAATCTACACTAGCGCCATCTACTAAAATTAGATGTAAGCAGTACGCAGAACATCTTTATTAATGTAATGACCAGTATTTGTATACATTCAAAACAAAACAAGACATCATTGAAAACTAACTAACTAACTTACCATCACGCCGTCTCCCCGGAAGGGTAGGCTGAAAGAATGGACTGCCACACTGTTCTGTCCTGACACACGTCTCTCGATTCCTCTACATTCATATATCTTGTCATGCACGCACGTCGATTTTTCCGATTCCTCACGTGACCGACATTCAATATTTCATTGATTTGATCGTGCCACGTTTTCCTCGGTCTTCTTCTATTTCTAGCTCCGTTCACGCCGTTTACATATACCTTCTTTACCATTCTGTCTTCACTCATTCTTTCCATGTGTCCAAACCATCTTAATGACCCTTTCCTTATTTTGTTCATAACACTTTCATTCGCACCACATTCACTTCTTATACTTGCATTTGTCACTCTATCATAAACAGATTTGCCACACATTCGTCTTAGAGATCTCATTTCTACTGCATTTATTCTACTTTCATCCTTCTTTTGCCAGTTCCATGCTTCACTTCCATACATAAGGGTCGGCACAAGAACACCATTGTGCACTGCCATCTTGGCTTTTTTGGATAGGCTTTTGTTTGCGATGACAACTTTAAGTGCACCATTTATTCTGTTGCCTGCCCCAACCCTTCTTTCAATATCCTTCTCCACCCTCCCATCCTTTGTAAACATACTTCCTAAATTAACAAATTCATCCACTTGTTCCAGATTTTCACCGTTTACACTAATGTTGCAGACTGTCATGTAAGACAAAAAAAACATCATTGTAAGATAAAAAAAACATACAAATTAAGTAAAACAAGGCTTATTTCACCTGATTTGTACACAAAGAAGAAATTTACAAATCAGGTAAAATAAGACAATGAAAAAACAAACAAATCAAGTAAAGCAAAACGCATATGATAAAAAAGATACGAAATGAAAAAAAGAAAAGTATTGAATGTAATAAACAAATATTAATTAAACAACTGGAGAACAATGAAATGTGAAGTCAGTGATGATGGGGAAGTAACAGAAGTCTCTTTTGGAGAGACCGCGTGAACCGCATGGAAAATACAAGAATTGCAAAAATTGTTAAAGACGAAAACCCAATCAGCAAAAGATTACCAGGAAGACCGCCGAAGAGATGGAGAGATGGCTGGACATCATCATCCCAGACCACCCCACCGTTAGAAACAGGTTATACAGGTTATACTGATAAGAAGAAGAAGTCAGTGATAAGCTGTTTTCGAGTTTCCAGAGACAGAGTCATCTACACTCAAGTAAAGTCAATATCGGGGAGATACATACAGGTATACTCGTATAAGCAAAATAAGTTAATTAGCGATACCATATTTTTTTTAAATAAAATAAAAATACGTTTATCAATAAAAACAAAATACGTTTATAAATAAAAACCCTGTTTTCTCGGCATGTCAATTGTGCTTTGGTTACCGGGAGGAATTATTATGTTTCTTCAGATGATGAAAGCAGAATATCTTAGAAACTAATATCTAATATCTTATATTGGAATAACTTTTTTTAAAACATCGGATTTATTCAACACATTTCGCAAACGTATTACAGACTGTGATACGTCCTTCCTCAGAGTAAAAATTTTAGCAAGAAAAATATTCCATTTATTTTGGGATTAACAAGGTTTACCTCCGGAGTTCAGAAATAATTAAGCATTTAAATAATCTGGAGTAAATGTGAGTACACCGAATACCTACTCGTCTTCTTCCTCTTCTCATTGTAATCAAACTCCCATCTCTCCCCACTCACAATTAATTTTCCACTCGGGGGATTAGGATAAGTGGTACATGGGATAATTTGCTCTTCACAGGATCTGCTCGCGGAATCAAAATATATTTATCAAGAGTTGTCATTCTGACTCTTAGATGTTAAGGTATATCCATTTGTACATTTACACCGCCAGTGTGGTAGCTCAAATGTCGTCCGATCATTTTATAATCCATTTAAAAAATATATATTAACTGTTAAATTTACAATACTATTATAATATCTTCTTCTTCATCTAGACCTTTGGTCTGTTCCTGTAATCAGTTGTATTTTTATAATATTTTACCTGTACTCAATAGATGCTTTAAACATTTTCCTGTTTGTAATATATTTTGAGTTAATAAACTGATTTGATTTGATTTGATAATAATTTAATAATCAAAATATTTAAAACTTTGAATTTTTTCATTTATTAGTTGAAACGGCCCTAACCCAAGTAGAATATTTTTATTATTACAAGCTTTTATGATTCGTTTCTGTTATTTCTATACAAATGGTTCTTTATTTTTTTGTATTAATTATTCCAAAATTAACTGCCTTAAAAATGTTAAACTTATATACTATGACGTTTTTAACACCCTATCAGCTGAGCCCCTGATTCCGCGAAAGGGTAGTCTTGCCCATGTTCAGCTACTTGAATTAACTCACTCGTAACGTTATACATAGTTATTGAAGCGAAAATTCGAATAAGTTAGTGAGAATATTTAACAAAAACACGATGATGACCTACTCATTAGGGTGTCCCTTATATGGCCGATTTTTTTTTCGGTTATTGAAACGCATATCCTCTAATTGTGTTTTTGGTACAATAGATGGGGAAACAATTGTATACTTAGTAATTTCAAATATTATACAATTATCATTTAACATTTAGAAAATATCAATAACACAAACTTAAATACAAAAATATCTCTTACAAAACTTTCGTAGCTTTACTTTATCGCATTTAATCATTAATACAATTATATAATTCAACAACCATTATGTATTTAGTATCATTCTACCAACCCTTATGTATGGAAGCGAAGCATGGAACTGGCAAAGGAAGGATAAAAGTAGAATAAATGCAGTAGAAATGAGATCTCTTAGACGAATGTATGGATTATCTGTGTATGATAGAGTGTCGAATGAAAATATAAGAAGTGAATGCGGTGCGAATTATGGTGTTATGAACAAAATAATGAAAGGATCATTAAGATGGTTTGGAGATATGGAAAGAATGAATGAAGAAAGAATGGTAAAAAAATCATATGTTAAGGATGTAAATGGAACCAGAAATAGAGGAAGACCGAGGAATGCATGGCACGATCAAATAAATCAAGTATTGAATGTCGGCCATGTGAGGAGTCAGAGAAAACGACGCGCGTGCATGACACGATGCATGAATGTTGAGGAAGCGAGAGAAATATGGCAGGAAAAAAAGTGTGGCAGTCCTTTCTTTCTGCCTACCCCTTTGGGGAGACGGCGTGATGGTTATTTAGTTTGTTAATTCAACAAAAGAAAAAATTTTTTTTGAACGACAGAGAAAATACATATAACAAAAGACAGTTATACAAGAACAAACTTAACATTTTTAGCTGCTTTGAAGCAACATTTGATAACACATGTTAGTTACACTTACGAGATTAGGTTAAGATAGGTAACGAAAATTAACCCTGTACTAAAAACTTGACTTCGTATGTCAGATTTAGTATCATCATAAATCTGAAATATAATTATATAAGTCACAGTTAAAATCTAGTTAGTTAATTCATCTAAAACGAATTCAACGTAATGCTGCTATTACCGTACAAATTATTCTGATAGGATTCTCTCTAATTACTTTGAAACGAAGAACCTTTTGTTCTGTTAAATGCCAGTTGGCTTTCACTCTAAAGCAAAAGCAAAATAGGTATTTTCTATCTATCTTCAATGTCTAAAAATAATTTAATGGTTTTGACACATTTACATATCCGTAGTGGATCGTACGAGATACAACGCATTTAATAAGGTTTTTTTTATATAAAAAAGTTTTTCGATCATCAGCAAGAAAAAAAATAACACATATTATTATTAATAAAAAAAAATATTCAGAAATATCAAATAAGAATTCAAAATATTTTAGAGATCTTTTTTATGCACCAGACAATATACATCTCTTTTCATAGATAGCATAATAAGATACGGATTTAATAAACATTTAAATTTTTGTATATTCCCACAGTGTGAAAAATTTAAGTTTATCAAATAAAATGGTATTTTTATATATAATATATTGTTCCTCGAACAATGATAGACTTAGAGCCACCTGGATAAGAGCCCTACAGGATGAGGTTAAAGCAGCAGGCCTCACTTGGGATGATGTTAGGCATCAGGCACGCGAGTCGGTTGGAGAAGGTTTTTTGAGGTCCTATGCACCGCGGAGGTGTGACGGGACCAAAAGAAGAAGAAGACTTTTTGAAATAAATTTCAAATTTCGTGTTCTTCTAATCAGCTGTCTGTCATCCATTTCCGAGCGAAGGCCAATCCTTAACACGTATCACGCTGTGACAATCATGTGTGACTGCCATCAATTTATTGTTACCAATACGCCATGGCCAACGATTGAATTAAAGTTAAGGTCCTCAAGCGCCGTCAGTTACGCTTAAACGGAATTTTAATAATATAATGTGGTTAAGTTAAAATGGATTTTTACCCATGAATCCTGAAAAGTTCCGTAGCAGTCATCGTATTAAGCACGCCACTGCCTCATATCCATCGTCATTCCACCCACGTCCAGCAATCCTTATACAATAATATCGTCGGTCCAGTGGGCATGAGAACAGCCAACTCTATGTAATCCTATACGCGGTTTCCACACCAGAACCTGTCGTCCCCATCAGCTATGGGTTCTCCGACAAATATAACCTGTCTGCGTGAGCCTGAAGCTACTTCATCCCGCCTACCCTCAGAGCCACCTCAGTCGCCTTGGTGTGTTGTTGAATAAATTAATATCTGATTCTATCCCTCAAGGTTATTCCAAGCACGGCTCTTTCCATGACGCGCTAAGTGATCCGGAGACCCATTGTCAGCTTCCGCGTCTCGGCTTCATAGGCTATGATAGGGTTATTCATGTCGGCAAAAGAACAAAAATAAAATTTCAGGAAAATCAAATAATAGAAAAACTTCTTTAGATCCCAAAATTATTGAGGCCATTCATTTTGATATTTTAAAATGACTTAATCCTGTTAATTGTAATTCGGTTTGGTCCCTGCAGGATAATCCAGCAAGCCAAACTTTGAATTTCGTTTGAAGGTAATCCGATTAGCCAAAAACGGATTATTTCCGAATCAAAGGATAAAGTTCTTTCCTTTGCTGCGGAAAAGAAAAAAATACGCTTTCACAAAAATCTTCGCACGAATATTTGATAACGTTTATGACCGAATAAAATTTCCTAATTTCCCGTAAAATAAAACCTGTGGAATTTTCACGAATAAGACAATTTTAAGCCTCGAATCAAGTGGATTAGATGAGACAGCTTTAAAGAATACTGACGGGAAAGTACGAGTACAAGTAGGCTTTTTATATATATTATTAAAATGATAAATTCCCGAGCTTTTCGAGCGTCAACAAAAATTTTGTCAATTAAAGAAAATTATTTTATAAAAAAACTGATAAAGCCATCAATACATAATATAGTTAGGCAATTAAACTAACAACCAGTTAGCTAGTTCAATTGCCTAGCTATGTTAAGTATTGATTGCTTCAGTTGTTTTTGATAAAAATATTTACTTTTGTTGTTAAAAAAAACAGCATTTGAATAAAATTAAAAACGTTTTATTTCTACCAAATGCCACATTTTATTGAGATGTTTACAAGAGACGGAAAAATAGAGAAAAACATCGAAATAAGGGTTGGTGCTGGAAATAAAATAAATGGCGCACTCAAAGTCATTACTGCAAATAGAAATATATACACAGAAGCGAAAATTGCAGTACACAACGGAGTTCTAGTGCCAACCCTCGTGTATGGAAGTGAAGCTTGGAGCTGGCGAAAGAAGGATGAAAGCAGGATAAATGCCGTAGAAATGAGATCACTAAGAAGAATGTGCGGGAAAACGTTGTATGATAGAATACCGAACGATGAAATAAGAGAGAAATGTTAAGCAGATGACTGCATCATGGATAAAATTAAAAAAGGATCCCTGAGATGGTTTGGACATATGGAACAAATAGATGAGAGTAGAATGGTTAAAAAGTTGTACACAAGCAGCGTGAGTGGGAAAAGAGGCCGAGGACGACCGAGGAAAACATGGCATGACCAAATTAATAAATTACTAAAAGGCGGCCACATTCGAAGTCGGAATAATCGACGTGCGTGCATGGTACGATGTTTGAATGTAGAGGAATCCCGAGAGGTATGCCAGGACAGGCCAGTATGGCGATCCATCCCCTCTGCCTACCCCTCCGGGGAAATGCCGTGATGGTTAGTTAGTTAGTTAGTTAGTTAATAATGTATTACAAAGATAAATCATATACAGAAGAGATCGTTAGTTATATAAGTCTTTATCTGTTAATAATAATGAAAATAACGAAATAATGAAATCTAATTTCCTTTGGAAGTCGAAACATAACATTTCCATAAATTATAAAAAAACTTCTAGGAAACAGACGTTTTCATTCGTATTGATTATATGGAGTTTTACATCATTGTTCAAGAAACAAATATTCAACTCTTTGTATCAAGTTTGTGTGTAATATCTGTAATCATAATTATTGTATTAATTGTTCTCTACTTTTTACTATTTTTTAAATTATAATCGGTTATCAAAAATATATTTAATGGAATATAATAATAAAGTATTTAAAAGAACAATTTTAAATAAAAGATATCTCGTGTTTCATCTATAATATTAAAGTAATAATTTATCAGTAATTAAAAACTTGAATTCACATCGTTAAGCAACTCAACATCTCTTCCGACGAAATCAATAAATCCACGTGAAGCGCCAAATGGAAACATTAGCTAATTATTCTCACCATCAGTTCGCCGCCAGCTAAATTTGGTTTCCCCGAGATAACTGATAGATGGCGCCACGGTCCCAGAAAAAGCTCCATTTCTTTTCCCGCCCAAAAAGCGCCCGAGATAAACTGGTAAAGAACCTTGCTAATTGTTCGAGTTGCTTTCGTACGACAGGGGATATATTGCCAGGTTTTTCAGCAAACTTTAGCCGGTGAGAAATGTACGTTTTTATTTCGTCTTTTTTTAAGGACTCGTTTTGCTATTTAAGTAGGCACGGATAATACAGAAATGGTTTACAAACGAGCACTCTTCATGTAAATTGATGTTAAAATTTTTGTAGCAATTTTATCAATCGATTAATCTTAAAACTACTACAGCAATAAATGAGCCGCTAAGCCACTTAATTTTTTTTTGGCAATTTATTGTCACAATTTTTTAAAAACTAACTAACTGACTAGCTAACCATAACGCCGTCTCCCCGAAGGGGTGGGCAGAAGGAATGAACTGCCACACTTTTCTTTCCTAACATATTTCTCTCACTTCCTCAATATTCATACATCGTGTCATGCACGCGCGTCGATTTCTCTGATTCCTCACATGGCAGACATTCAATATTTGATTGACCCTTATGTATGGAAGTGAAGCTTGGAGTTGGCAGAAGAATGATGAAAGAAGGATAAATGCCGTAGAAATGAGATCACTAAGAAGAATGCGCGGAAAAACATTGTATGATAGAATATCTAATGATGAAGTAAGAAAGGAATGTGAGGCGGATAAATACGTGATAAATAAAATTAAGAAAGGGTTACTAAGATGGTTTGGACATATGGAACGAATGGATGAGGGAAGAATGGTTAAAAATATATACACAAGTAGTGTGAATGGGAAAAGAAGTCGAGGAAGGCCAAGGAAGACATGGCATGACCAAATTAATCAATTACTGAAAGGCGGTCATGATCAAAGTAGGAACAATCGACGAGCGTGCATGTCACGATGTGTGAATTTAGAAGAGGCGCGAGAATTATGTCAGGATAGAACAATGTGGCGATCCATCCTCTCTGTCTACCCCTCCGGGGAAACGGCGTGATGGTTAGTTAGTTAGTTAGTTAGTTTCTCATTCTGAGTGTAGCGGAGTAAGAGTGACTCTTGTGGATTGTCATAATGTGGACGAACTTCGTGGCAGAGTGGTAAGAGCTCTGATTCCCATTCCGTAGGTTCTGGGTTCGATTCCCGGCGATAGCAGTGTGAATGTCACACTGTCTTTGGTCTGGCGTAGTATTCTCGTGACAATAAAATGGCGAAAGATTGGCTACCTGTCACATGTCACGAGAATCAATATATCAGCTTAACCGTCGCGTTGCCATGTGGTCAATTGAGTTTCCACTGCCAATTTAAAGTTGATTTTCTTAAAACCTATGGACCCTAATATTATAAAAAAAATTGTAATCCTCCATTGAAGTGTTCTCAATATTTCGTAATAAAAAAAAGCAAAAAATTACTTCCTTCATCCCAAAAAAAAATATTTTCTAAGACTGCCCTCACCTTCATTCGTGTTAAGGTAGAATTTGTTTTGCTAATATTTACAACTTTATCAAAAGCGACAAATACTTACTCGCTGTTTTGAACATATTATAAATTATATCTTTGACCTTTTCAATAGGTACGTAATGATACCGACTGGATGAAAACGCACCACGTAACTTAATAATATCAGAACTGTGAAAATATTAACACTTTACCAAAAGGGACAAATATTAATACGTACTCGTTGTCTTGAACGTACTATACATTTTGCCTAGGTGCCTTTATCCTCGCCCCGCCAAAGACAAGTTTCGACCCGACCCGACCCGATGTTCAGTCAGCCGTATGCTGTGACGCATTACATATCAGAAATCGCATGGTTCCAGAAAAAAATTAATAATGATATGTTTTTCAAATAATCCATGTATGTTATAGATATCGATCTATTCTAATGAAATTCCCTACAAGATGACATAAATTAAATTTTGATTCATCTAGTCATATGCTTGATATTTAGATAAAGTTAGCGGTAAACTGAACTTACCACATGGGAGCAAGCGTTTTGTTTTGAACACGGTACGTTAAGGGTTAAACAAATTGTATACTGTAATTGGGTTCAAGCGACCTGTTGTATACGTAAAAAAAAATTAATAATAATAATAATAACACTTACACTATTATTTTAAAGACGAACACTGAAAATTTGTTTTTTTATTGACACCGTGAAATAACCGCATATTTAAAACTCGAGTACATTTGTGGTTTTAAACACGCGTTTCAGAAAATTAAAACAAAGTTAATTTTTTATTTTATAAAACCCAACGATTTGCCAACATCATAAACAAGTTTTTATTGAAAGCGCTCTTAGACGGATTTGTATGGGAACTTGCGAGTTATATATTCAAGTAAATTCATTGGCACCGCCCACAAGCTCGTAGCATTACCACCTGTTACAGAAATTCTTTTACTGAAATAGCTACCCCTAATAAAACTCTCAACCAAATCATATAAACAAACCAAATATATTATTTTTATACCACATAATAAAATGACCACATCATTTTTCGAAACACTTTTTGGAGGGTAATCAACTATTGAAGAAGGACGCAACAGGTGTTAAAAGAACTTTGAGTTTGGTAAAAAGCAACGGAAATTTTAACTGCGTATTAAGTAAAGTAAGTGCTTTGACTGCTACATCAAAGGTCCCGGGTTCGATTTCTGGCGATGGCAGTGTGCTTACCACACTATTTTTGGTTTGTTGAAGAAATCACGTGACAATAAAATGGCGATAGAGTAGCTACCTATCGCATGTCAAGAGAATATAAATGACCTTTTACATCGATTTGGCTCGCACTGTAATGATGTAAAGAGCGATTGAACAAAATAATCTTCTCTTCTTCTTCCCTTTTTGTAGACTCAGGAGTCTGTTATTTCAGGCGGGTCCTCTTGAGATGCTGAACTCCAGCTTTCTCTCCACCGTTTCGGGGGTCTTCCTGGTCGGCGTTGTCCGTTTGGCGTTCCATGGAGAGCTATGTGTGGTATTCTATTTGAGCTCATCCTTTCTACGTGTTCATGCCAGTATCGCCGTCTTTGACGTCCCCATCTGACCACATCTTCGACCTCGCAGATTTCTCGGATTGCTGTATTCCTAACTCGATCACGTAGGGTCTTGCCAGCTATAGCGCGGAGCGTTTTCATCTCGGTTGTCCTGAGCATGCTCTTTGTCTTGACAGTATCTGCCCTCGATTTAATGCCATATGTGAGGATCGGTCGCACACAGGTCTTGTAGATGCGTACCTTAAAAACAAAATAATGATAATAATAAAACAAACTAGTACTTTTTATTTAATTGAAACACCAATATTGACGGTATTTATATTCTAATTTTTTTTTATGTTTCATTGATTCGAATTTTATTTAAAAACATTGTTAAGATATTTTGTTCAAAATATGTTTTTAAATAATTCATTGCATCTTTGAAAATAATAACGATTAATTTTATATCAGTAAAACATTCATATTTGGTATATGCAATATATTAATTTGGGGTTAAGACGTTAACAGTGTAGAATTTCATTATAATAACCTTGGAATTCAAAAAAACACCGCTTATTTTCCACTTTATTAAAGTGATAAATAAATATTTGTTTTAATTGTCCATCGTTTTGGCCGAAACTTTATGATACTTTAACATTATAAACTGTTCAATCAATAAAACTTTGTTTTCTGTAAAAATAATTAATTTTAACGTCAATATTTTAATTATTTATTTTTATTGTATTACTGTAACACCTAATGATGTCAACATAGGTCAACGAATCAGCTGTTGCGAAAAATAAAAATACAATGGTGATACATAAACCAACGTTTTTAAATTTAACAGTTTAAAAAATGGTTTCATTATTTATAATGACGAAGGTGTTAAGCCTTCGAAACATGTCGAGAAAAATAAACTCAAATGTGGAAAAAACAGTGTTTTAATCAATAAAAAAGCGTCATTATGGAATTCACAATTTTGACGCCATAAGATTATATAAAAGTAATTTTTATATAATATTTTTATCACGTAAGCAAATTGAAATTGAAATGAACAAATGTATGTATTGTACAATATGTAACAATATTTTTTGACCACAAATCTACAGAAAACAGGACACAATCAAAAAAATTTTATATTAAATGAAAAATCAGAGAAATTGACGTGAGTGCATGACACGATATATTAATGTTGAGCTAGAAAAGTATATCAGGAAAGAACAATGTGGCGGTCCAGTCTAACTTCCTACCCCTTCGGCGAGATGGCATGATGGTTAGTGAGTTAGTTATCACTAATTTATTTAATTAATTTTCTTTTGCCAGCTCCAATTTTCATTTAAGATCAAATTATTCTTAATATGGCGTTTTTATCTTGCACATTAAAAAATTCATACCAATAAACCTCAGCTTTGCCTGAATTTTCACAGAAAATCGTAAACATGTAGCTTTTATGACAAACCCGTCGGTTCGTCCAGTAATATTTTTCGCAATCTTAAGCGGTGGAGCAAATTCGATTTAACTGGGTGAGATTTTATTATATCTTCATAGTACTTTCGTCATTAAAGGCGACTTAATGTTTGAATTGATGTGAGAAGATGCATACAACATTTATGAGTCTTCTTAAAAATGAAGTAAAATGCAAGTCATTAAGAAAAGTTGTTATGAATCTGGGGAAGTGTAATGATTCACTTAATAATAAATTGCATATTTCATTAGTTCTTTATTCAAAATTTGCCACACTTTGTATTTTATAAAGAGTCCCTTACACGATCAATAATTTTGACAAAACAGTATGATATTGACAATAATATTTCAAATCATATCAGTTTATTATCTTAACAGACATTCTAAACAATATAAATGTTTAAGGTATTATATAAGGCTTAAAGACAAGATACAATCTAATGTCAAGAGTATTTGTCTTCTAAGCGTCTACTTCTTCTTCTTCTTTTAATAGATCTGACGATCTGTGACACAGCAACCGTGTCTCGTCGAATGATGAGGTCCAGCTATCCTTCCATCTCTTAGACAGTCTTCCAGGTGAGCGTTGTCCAAATGAAGATTTCATAAGCGGTTGTCTATGCAAATCTGTCACCATCCATTTGGGCTACATGGTCCCTCCAATATCTTCTTTTGGATCTACTCCACTGAACGATATCCTCTATTTCGCAAGTTTTTCTTATTTCTACGTTGCGGACACGATCTCGGAGAGTTTTTCCAGTAATTGATCTTAGGACCTTTATCTCCGATGTTCTTAGTAGTCCTTTGGTTCGCACAGTATCAGATCTCTACACGAACGTCATAATAGGTCACACGCATGTTTTATAAATTATTCTAAACGTACTTACACTAATATGAAACACGACGATCTCCGAGGAGACCGCGTTCAGCAGACTAATTGGTCTTCCCACAGGTGTCACCAGAGGCAGGTTGGTTATGGCGGCCAGTCGCCAAAACAATCAATCAATATTAATCGTGCAAGGTGAATAAAAAAGGAAATGTAATCCATAAATTGTTAATATTATGGAGGCTATTGTCAATATCCTCAAGGAGTGAACGATTGCATCAATATTATTGACAAAACTGGTATTGTCGATAATATTGATCGTGTAAAGGCCGCTTAAAAATTAGCCGTCGTGTGTTTTGAATGATCTTCAATATCTAAAAACTTAATTTTGTTATTTAAATTTTATTGTTAATCATATAAGTAATTTATTTTGCAAAAAAAAACTTTTTATAGAGTATATTTTGTTCAAACCCACCAATGTTTGTGTCTTTGACCAGTTTCGGTAACGTACTGCCAGCTTCTGACCAGAAGATAATAAATAAATAAATATACGTATTAATAATAATATAAATATTTATTATGGTTGTAGATATTAAAAATATATTATATAAAGATTTAAGCGCCGTTGGTAAGCTCTACGGCCGAATTTTAATAGAAAGAGTTTAAAAGACGACGACTGAAAGAGTATGGGATGTTCAAGCCGCTTTTATGACCGGAAGAGGATGTATGGATCAGATTTTTGCACTTCGAACGCTTGCGGAGAAGTTTATGGTCAAAAACCGTAAGCTTTTCTGTGCGTTTGTCGATTTGCAAAAAGCCTATGATCGAGTGAACAGAGATAAACTGTAGTCAATCTTGTCCGAATACGGAGTGAGCACAAAACTGATACGGGCGGTTGCTTCTCTCTACGAAGGGAGCACTGCCAGTGTTAGGGTAAATGGAGACATCACGCCTTGGTTTGATATCACGAAGGGTGTTAAGCAGGGCTGCGTGATGTCTCCATGGTTGTTCAATCTGTATATGGACAAGTGTATGAAAGAACTTAAAGATATAAATGATGGTGCTAAGATGAGTGATCTGTCTGTAAATTGTCTACTTTACGCGGACGATGCCGTTCTCGTGGCGGATAGTGCGGACGAATTACAAGTCTTGGTCGAGAATGTGTGAGGTATGCAAGTCAAATGATTTAATGATGAATGTCGGAAAGTCAAAGGTGATGGTTTTCGAAAGGAAAGAGCAAATGACAGTTTGTAATATAAGTGTGAACGAAGAGAACTTGGAACAGGTGAGAGAATTTGTGTATTTAGGTAGCATGTTCACAGCAGGTGGCTGAACGGATAGTGACGTCGAAAGAAGGGTTGGTGCGGGTAACAAAGTGAATGGAGCTTTAAAAATAGTTATTGGAAACAAGAATTTATCAATGAAAGCGAAAACGGGCGTTTAAATCACAATGGAGTTCTGGTCCCAACCCTAATGTATGGAAGCGAAGCATGGAACTGGCAGAAGAAGGATGAGAGTAGAATAAATGCGGTAGAGATGAGGTCCCTAAGATATACGACAGAATCTCAAATGCTGATATAAGAAAGGAATGTAGAGCGGAAGAAGGTATTATGAACAAAATTATGAAAGGATCGCTGCGTTGGTTCGGACATATTGAACGCATGAATGGAGAAAGAATGATTAAGAAAGTAAACGTTAATGATGTAAATGGGGTACGAAGTCGAGGCATGACCAAATTAATCAAATTTTAAAGGTTGGTCATGTTAGAAGTCGGAGGAATCGACGTGCGTGTATGACTCGTTGTATGAATGTGGAGGAAGCTAGAGAGGTTTGCCAGGATAGAGTGGTGTGGCGGTCCATTCTCTCTGCCTATCCCTGCGGGAAAATGGCGTGATGGTTTGTTTGTTTGTTTGTTTATAAAGATTTAATAAAAATATGTTTTATTATTATCTGGAATGTCGTTGTATAAATGCGACATTGAACAATGTTATTCTTCTTCAAGTGCCCTGTCGGGTTCTCCCAACGTTGGCGATCACCTCGGCGAACCTATCCCTGTCCTGCGCCGCTCGGAACAGCTCCTCCACACTTCGGATGCCGGTCCACTCCCTCACGTTTCGCAGCCAGGAGATTTGTCTCCTTCTGGGCCCTCGGCATCCCTCAATTTTTCCCTCCAATATCAGTTGGGAAAGGTGGTACTTTTCCCCACGCAGTATATGACCCAGATGTGAGATCTTTCGAACCTTGATAGTTGATAACAGTTCCCTGTCAACTCTAGCTCGCCTCAGGAGTTCGGTATTGGTAACCATGTCTGTCCAGGGAACTCTGAGCATTCGGCGATGGAGCCACATTTCAAATGCTTCCAGTCTGTTCATTGAGTTAACTTTCAAGGTCCAAGTTTCACACCCGTACAATAAAACAGACCACACATAGCATTTGGTCATTCAGAAGAGTGATTTCATTTTATTAAACGTAGCTCTTGCTGCCTCAATTCTGCATTTTATCTCTACATCTGGGTTAAGATTGCGTTAGTATGCTGCCGAGGAATTTAAAATTTTCCACCCTTTCAACGTTACGGCCGTTCAAATGCAATACTGACCAACTGTCTTCCACCGGACTCTTAAATAAAGTTTTTTTTAAAAAAAACTTAGACGAGTTTATTATTCTTGATTACATTTTTCGCGAAGAAGACGGTGGATTTAATTACAATATTTATTATAAACATACGAATAAATAGGGATATTAAATATCTTCAATATAAACTTATATAATATAACGTGGGTGATTTTCTATGAATGAAATGAAAATATGCCCGAAGGATATCGACGTCAAAGCTTTTTATACGTTGGACGTACATAGCTTACGGATAGTGCGAAAATGTGAAAGGAAAGTGTTAACTCACCATAGTAACAATAGATACTATCAATCTAGAAGGAGTGATAATATTTCAAAGTGAAGCTTTGTAGAATAAACAATTTTTTTTTTATAAATTAACAGCACACGTGCTAATACTGTTTATTTATATATAAATTTTAATAATGCACTATTATCAAGATCAACAATAAGTTTTTGTTTTAACTGAAATGATTTTCATCTTGGAATAAAAGTATAAACAAGTATATTACAATTTAAACATGTTAACTAATCACTTTCCATCTCAAAATAGCTCTAACTGATGTATTTATTTTTTTTAATATCATTTTTCCTAAGGATATACAATAAGGCAAGCTGTTTTTTTTTGTGAATTATTCAAAATGATAAAAATAACATAGTGGGGTTCTGGGACCAACTCTTATTATTATTTTTTTTTTATGTACACAACAGGTAGTTTGGACCCAATTACTGTATACAATATATATATTTTTAGCTATTATATTGTTTCTTGTGACATGTGATAGGTAGCCAATCTATCGCCATTTTATTGTCACGTAAATTCTACACCAGACCAAAGACAGTGTGACAATCACACTGCCGTCGCCGGGAATCGAACCCAGGACCTTCGGCATGGAAGTCAGAGCTCGTAACCACTCTGCCACGAAGGTCGTCAAAGGTGTTATGTTTCCTCACACTGAGAAAAGTGTGAGGAAAACGATATACTCGTATGATAGGAACGACGAAATAAAGAAGACATGTATGGCAGATGATTGCATCATAAGTAAAGTTAAAAAAGGATCGCTGAGATGATTTGGACATATCGAACAAACGGACGAGAGAAGAATGGTTAAAATGTTGTATACAAGCAGTGTGAGGGGAAAGAGAAGCCATGGAAGACCAAGGAAAGCATTGCATGACCAAATTAATCAAATACAGAAAGGCGGCCACATTCGAAGTCGGAAAAATCGATGAGTATGAATGTTACGATATATAAATGTAGCGGAAGCTAGAGAGGTATGTAATAACAGAACGGCATGGCGGTCAATTATCTCTGCCTACCCTTCCGGGGAAACGGCGGGATGGTTAATTAGTTAGTTAGTTAATAATAATAATAAAACATATATACTCGTCTCATAATCTATGATTCATTGATTCATTTGCCGTCTGCTTTTATCACATTTAATTGTTTATGCTGTTCTTTTGTATAATATGTGAATAACATACTAAAAAAATATGTTAATAATTTTATACGAATTTCGGGATCTCGTATTTTGCATATTATATGACATAAACTCTATATTTAAGTTTATTTTTTTTAATTTAAGTCAATATTACATAGGTAATTTGAGCCTTAGTGCGTTAAGACGTCAATTTGAAACTACATAAAGCCATCGAAATGTGATAAATTTCATCTCTTAGGGGGCAGAATATGATACTTACTGAGGCATTCCGAGAATTTGCCTCTAGAACATTGCTACCCAATTGAAGCATATAGATAAGTGATCACGTTTAGCAGTTGGATTGCTTTTACCGCAGTAAGTATCATAAAAAGCTGGTTGTTTCTGAATTTTGGAATGTAAATCCATCTATACTAGGCTCTGATAAAATAATAAATTTTCTTACCTCGACTGCGCAAGTTCACGAGCGTTATCTTCTTCTTTCTCTTTTCCCTTTCTCTTTTCCTCATGTATGGAAGTGAAGCTTGGAGCTGGCAAAATAAGGATGAAAGCAGGATAAACGCCGTAGAAATGAGATCACTAAGAAGAATGTGCGGGAAATCGTTGTATGATAGAATACCGAACGATGAAATAAGAAAGAAATGTAAGGCAGATGACTGCATCATGGATAAAATTAAAAAAATGATCCCATGGCATGACCAAATTAATCAATTACTAAAAGGCGGCCACATTCGAAGTCGGAATAATCGACGTGCGTGCATGGTACGATGTATGAATGTAGATGAATCCCGAGAGGTATGCCAGCGTGATGGTTAGTTAATTTAGTTAGTTAGTTCTATTTCCCCATTTTAAGTGGGGTCGGCCCTTTTAACATGATACCTTCAGGACGTTGCAACGCAACGCGTTGTCTTGGGTCTACTCCACTTTTCTTGAGAGTTGCCTCGATAGATGACCCTCATGTCTCTAAGAGTCGTATTTTACCCTACTGGACCGTTGGGATTCGAAGGGCAGATTTTATATTGTGATCATATTCTCGACGCTTGAAGTGATCAAACAATCTCAATCTGGCTTCTTAAACCTTATCTCGTATTACAGGGGTGACTATAACACTGGCCCGGATATGCTCGTTGCGGACATTAACTAATCTGGTTACGCCTCCAGGCCATCTGAACATCTTCATTTCGGTCACGTGGTTCATTCAGATGCAAATTCACTGGCGTTACAGAAATTAACAATTTATTTCAGTTTTATATAAAAATAAAAATAAAACATACAAACACTTCCATGTAATATATATGACTGTTCTATTGTATATGACTATTCTATTCTCATGATCACATTTAATTTGTGCTATTTATTTATATGTGAATAACACAATCAAGAGTAGTGAAGCTTAAATGATCACAATATATTTTTTTTAATGTATACATATACTTGTATACGAATACTGGATTTCACCCATTGCGGGTTGTCAGTTGATGGGGTTGGGTTATAATAAACTGATAATCATGAAGGATCGGGTTATCATGAACTGATATCCCGCAATGGGTGAAATCCAGTATTCGTATACAAGTATATGTATACATTCAAAAAAATATTGTAATCATATCTGGTCTAAAGTTTGGCATAAAAATAGGAGTGACATCTCCAGGCGGTTTCTAACAATGCGCTAATAGCAGGGTAGCCTTTCACATTGTGTTAAAAAGATGTTCTGCTTAATGCTTAATGAACATAAATCTCCATCGATGGCGTTAGTATGTAGATTATATATAGATTTATCTTAGAGATTAACATATATAATCAAAATCTTTATAGATGGCGCATTGAAACTGACATGTGAAATCTGGTGTAGGACTTTAACATATATGCAACTTCCAAAAATTTATTATACATGGTTATAAGAAAAGGTGGAATGGGAAATGTTGTAATTACATAAAGCGTGCGCTTAACCCAACCAATGACAGGTCATAAGTCCTTGATCAAGTATATTCAGTTTCCAATTTGCATCTTCGTCTCTATTGAGATACACTTAAATGATCATTTGCGGGACATGTTGCCAGATTGGTAGACGATAGATGGACCAGAAGGGTGGTAGAGTGGAGACCCCGCGAAGACAAACGAACCAGAGGGAAACCCCCCACACGATAGTCCGATGACATTAGAAGAATTGCTGGCGATTGAATGCAAACGGCACAAGATAGGGATACGTGGAGAAGTATGGGGTAGGTCTATGTCCAGCAGTGGACGACAACGGCTGTCTTAGTAAGTAAATAAGTAAGAATAACACAATAATATTTTATATGTTACTAGATTTGTAATAATATGTAACGTGATATGTAGTATAATATGCAGTCGGCAAGTATAAAGTTTTTTTGGTCATATCATCAAGAAAGAACTGGGTTACCTGTAAAAAAAGTATTACCACAGGAAGTGTTCCAAGCAAAAGAAGTAGGAACAGATCTGATTCGCGGTGGTGTAACCTGATTAAGAAGTTGACTGGGGAAGACCTCTACTTGGCGATGCGGGCTGTGGAGAATAGAGAGGATTGGAGGCGTTTTGTTTAAGCCATCGTGCATCACGACAATCAGTAATGAAGAAATGAAAAAAATAAGAAGTTAAGAATTAATTGTATCTCAATAGAGACGAAGTTTTAAATTATTTGGAAACAGAATATGGTGGTCGAGGGATTAACAGGACTTATGACCTGTCATTGGTTAGGTTAAGCGATCACTTTATGTAATACAACATTTCCCATTCCGCCCTTCTTACGAACACCACGTCTGAAAATTATTTTTGAAAGTTGTATATATGTTAGCATATTGAGAAACATTTCATACGTTTTAGTTCAATCTACACTGGCGCCATCTATTGAGACGAGATTTAAGCATCAAGCCGAAAAAATCTTTATTAATGTAATGTGACAGGCTATCAACCCAATTATCACACATTGCTAGACAACGTCTGGAGAAAACTCTTCAATTTTTATATGCTTTTAACTTAGACCAGTTTTCAAACAACATAAAATAAGAATTGTTCATAGTAGTTACTAATAAAAATAAGTTCTTTGAAGTGACTTCAATTGATTCATACAAAAATGATCGAAGCTTCTTTCAGATACAACATGGCCATTATTCCTCTATGATAGTGTACGTGTTTATCTGTTTGAATCATTTTCGTTTGTATTTATGATCAAAATAAAAGCAGAATGTAGGCGCTGTTTGCTTTTGTAAAATTGTGTTTACTTTTGAATTGTGTACTCAAAAAATACAAGTCGCTTCACAAATCTTTAATGCAAATAATTCGCAAATTACGATGATTCCGATATTACTCTACGCCCTGTTGTCTTTTCATATTAGTTTGAAATATCACAATTTACAATTCGTTGAACCAAATATATTGCACGAGCGGATGTGATTCTGTAGTTAGTTACGCGGTGAGTGGGTGGTTTTGTGCTAAAATGTATTCGATTTAGTTTGTTAGTGACTAGGGCAGAATATTTCACAATTATTTAAGTATTCATTGTATATCAATAGAGACGAACGCGTTGTCTAGCACTGTATAATTGCATAGCCATTCACATTGCATTAATACATTATTAATAAAGATTTTCTGCTTAATGCTTACACCTAATCTAATATAATAGATTGTGTAGATTGAACTAAAAAAAGTGGAGTATTTCTCAACATTGTAGCGTATATACATCTTCCAAAAATTTGTCAAGCGCGGAATGGGGAATGTTGTTAATATAAAGCGATCGCTTAATCCAACCAATGACAGGTCATAAGTCTTGTAAGCGCCTCGACCACCTTATTCTGTTTCCAGAAAATAATTTACATCTTCGTCTCTATTGATATACAATTAATCCTTAAAAATGATTAAACCGCAATGGGTAAAATCCAGTATTTGTCTACAAGTGTTTTTACATAATAATTAATAATTTTGGTGTTTTCTACATTAAAAAATTATTTAACGTTAAAATACAATTTTCTTTAAAACATATAAGTTAATTTGATTTAAAAACTTCAAATACGTAATTTCACAGTAGCCTCTTGTTAATAAATAATAAGCATGATATTTTCCATAGAGAATACTCAATTTTAGGAGATTTATTGGACCATGTAATTAAACATTACTTGTGATATACTTTTTTAAAAAATAACCAATTAAATTTTTCTTTTTTATTCTGCATTATATGTGTTGTGGATTCACATTTAAATATGTATATTTTTTAAAACATTGCATTTCTATATACAACACTTTTTTTGCGCTTTTCACAAACATGTTTCGGGACACAGATGCCCTTACCCGGGGTAGAAATTTTAACCGAATTAAATTATATATTTTATTTGTACCGTTGTCATTACATTATGGATAAGACAATCTGACGATGACAATCTATCAAAAACTCAAGCTGTTTTTCTAGTTTCAATATAAATTAAAAGAATAAAATTGGCAGTATTTTGAATGTACTCGTAGTTCAGTGTAAAAAGGCTGAATTTATAAAAAATTGTATATACCTATACCATTATAGGTTAGAGAATAAACTAGGTAAAATAGTGAAACTGGTAATCAAGCTATTGAAATAAGAGTATGCCTTTTCATCAGATAAAGAAGGAAAAACTTGCAAAATATAAATAAAAATTGTGATACATATAAACAAAATTTTATAATTTAACAGTTAATTATGTTGAAGTATCTTTGTGTTTCGGCCAAAACAATGGACTATTTAGGAAAACCTTCGATTATTGTGTAACTTATTTGCGAAGTGAACATTCATAAAAAAAAATTCCCAAGGTTTCATATATGTCTATCTCATTAAAATTTTATCTTTATTATTACGATTTTACTGTGAATTTATTGAATCTTTGAAAAATAAATGCTATAATTTTGAGATATTTCTCAAGACTTCTATATATTCAAACACCGTATCTCGTTTATTTTTAAAATTCGAATAAGTTTATTTTAATGAACTAATTAATTTGGTCAAGCCATGGTTTTCTCAGCTTTTCTTTTTCCGTTTCCATGGCTAGTTTATCAATTTTCAGCAAATCGAATTTATAATTTCATTATTTTTCTTCATGTGTCAAGTCAGGTCCCCCCGAAGTCGACTATCACTTGAGGTTATATGTCCCCGTATTTTGCAGTTCTGAAAAATTTCAATTAAATATTTATTTTAAGTATTGTTATGGTTAATAATTTATTTACTTAAATAAATATGTAAGGATTAATTGATCTCAAAAAGGACGACGATGTAAATTGTTTTTCTGGGAACAGAATGTGGTGGTCGAGGCGCTTACAAGACTTTTAACCTGTCATTGGTTGGCTTGAGCGATCGCTTTATGTTTAACAACATTCCCCATTCCGCCCCTCCTATGACCACCACATTTGACAAATTTTTGGAACCTGTTACACATATATGCTAGAGTCCCGCGCTTATCTTTTACATATTTTAGTTCACTCTACACTAGCGTCATCTATTAAGATTGGGAAGCATTAAGCAGAAAATCCTTATCAATGCACTGTGAATGCGTTTCTGTTTCCAGAAAAACAATTTACATCTTCGTCTCTATTGAGATACAATTAATCCTTATAAAAATAAAAATTATCCGCAATGGTATTTGTCTACAAGAATTTTTAAAAATTCAAAATGTTGTAGATAAATATATTTAATTTGTAAATAACCGATACTATTTTGTCGTAACGAAATCAAAAATCGTAACGTGCTTCAGTATTATTAACAATTCCGTTCAACCTAAGACTCTTCTTATGAAACATCCGTATTAACATATCAGTCATGTTATCGAGACTTTTTAACCTTAATGGCAGTAAATCTGTGCTAATGGTGGCATTATTTAAAAACCTTTATCAGCGAGTAAGTGCGCCCTCCGGCGGACAGATTAGGCGGCCCTACCAGGTTCTTAATTCAATTTTTAGATAAGTAAGAACATCCTGACTAGAATACTTACAAACTCTTTATTAATACAAATTATTTTATTTTTTTTATCTTGAATTAGTTTACTTTGGAAAACTATGGAATAGACTTGTTATTTGAATTATAATTGCAAATAATTAATTTATTAATAAAACGATGTTTTTTAACTACTTCCACTTTTGTCTTTATTTAGACAGCGACCGGTTTCGCCAGGCTCGCTGGCATCGACAGACTGGTAACACTATTGTAAACTTAGTCCTTTATATACATACAGATCAGGGGTGGTAAAAATGATTCTATACAAAAATCAAACATTATATATGAATATGTAAGAGATAATAAAAATTAAAACCCATTGTATTAAATACGAACCTCCAAGAATACCTGTAATACCAATAGTTAAATTCAGAAAAATTTTATATAAATATTTGAAGATTATTTTTGTAAAGAAACATGTTTACCACCCCTGATCTATATGTATATAAAGGACTAAGTTTACAATAGTGTTACCAGTCTGTCGATGCCAGCGAGCCTGGCGAAACTGGTCGCTGTCTAAATAAAGACAAAAGTGGAAGTAGTTAAAAAACATCGTTTTATTTAATTATTATTTAAAATGAACTTCCATCAAGAGATTTCAGTAAAATCATTTGATTAAATTAATTTATTGTTTTTGTTTATTTTGTAAAAAAACATATCGTTTGACCCCAAATACAGAAAACAATTTGTATTTGATTTTATATTGATGCTCATGAAATGTAATAGGTAGCAAATCTATCGCCATTTTATTGTCACGTGAATTCTACACCACACCAAAGACTTAATTTATTTATTTTTATTTATTTATTTACATAATTCACAAATGAGACATAACTATAATATATATAGATAAACAATTAGGTGACTCATTTGGATACAAAGATAAAACAATAACATGAAATCAAAAAATTATACATATAAGAAGGAACCCAAATACGTCGACGTCAATGAGGCAGTACTCTTTCCAGAATTTTTAATATATTTTAATATGAACACCGTCTCACTGAAACGAAAAATCTCAAGTTCCGAGATGATTAGATTCAAGTCCGAATTGCTCTTCCTACTGGCATCACCAAAGGCAGGTTGGTTTTGCGTGACGGAGCAAAGAACAATTGATGTCGGCGCTGTTGCAGGTAATTATCAGGAACAAAAATATTAATTTGCTCCAGAACATAGGGGTTCTCAATAGAGCCCCAAATTAGCTTGAAAAAATGCTTTGCCATAAATCTTTCTCTCCTCAGTTCAAGAAATGCCGTGGTAATAACATTGCCATCGCCGGGAATCAAACCCGGGACATTCATAATTCGTAACATGATATTTAAAGCTTAATACGAGTAAATTGGCATTATTCTAATTAAACGATTTGTCTACATATGTTTAAAATTCAAGAAAATATTTGAACACCAAAATTTTTTGCGATTCATTTGTTTCATTTGCTGTTTTCTAAATAGTTCTTTAGAGTGTTATTTTTGGCGCTGAACGGGAGTCTGATTGCAGTCTAATAGCTAAAAATAAAATGATAATAAGTGCTTTGGAATCGGGAACAGATCGGGAACGTTCCACAAATTGAACCATCACTTACGCGGTCTTTAATAACGTCTCTCTAGGCTCTCCATTGTACCGCGTACACACTTCCAAATATGTACCCTTATCGGTGAAATTCCGGAAAATCTGCCCTTGGTATAACCAACAACCACATTTACATTTTCCGCCCTACATATCTGTAGTTGCCCGGGGTGATTTTTTCCTTTCCTTGCCGCGTTATCGAAAAATGGCTATGTCATCATGGAATAATATATTGCGTTTAAAAGGTTTCAGGAGTGGAGGATCTCGTTCGGGGCCGAGGGATCTATAAATCCTTGCTTTTCGCGGATATTGGTGTTTTGATATATGTGAGATCGTTAATAAACTAAAAGCAGATGGATAAGCAAATGCTTTTTTTACGATTTCGCAAAGTTTTGATAAACTGATATTACGTAGAAACGTACAAGGTTTATGCTTTATTTATAGGTTCTCTATAAACTACTTTTTAATATCATTATTCAAGATAGAATGACGACATGTTGATTGTTTTAACTCTATCAAAACTGACCACATTTACGAAAAAACTGTTTAAATATTTATTTTGTATATTTTACTACATTGATGAAGGGCTTCTGTATCCCGAAACATGTTTGTTTAATGTTTATTTTTTAATTTTATTTATATTTTAAATAAGAACAAAGTAAAAAATATAGTTATATTGATTATGATCTCCTTAAAACTATTCAATATACTTAGGAAATTAAAACTAACTTTTTACAATCCAATATTTATTTAAAAATATTTTTAAAAAAACGACGTGTTTCGGAGAATACCTCCATTTTCAGGTGTAAAAGTATAATAAAAACTAAACAAAGAAAGGAAAAAAACGCATTTAAAATTCGATACAATAAATTCAAAATTAAAAATTATCCTGGGCTGTTTGTTATAAGTACTTACAATTATTTTTTTATAACAATAAGAACTAATAAATAATATTAAATAATAATAATACAAGATGTTAAAATGAAAAATTGTAATTTAGAAAAAACATACATTTGAAAAGACATAATTTATATAGAAATTAATAAATGATTAAATTGCATTTTATTAGGAATGGGAGCTTGGGAGATTGAATTGTCTACATTTAAATTAATGTTATGTGTGGCTAATCAGATTTTATTTTATTTATTGTTTCTTGAATAATGATGTAAAACTCCACATTAAAAAATAATACGAACGAAAACGTCATGTGTCATATATGTGTCAGATAATGCCTTAGAAAGGCCAAGATATCATTTCCACAAATTGTAATAAAACTTTGAGAATTCGTATTAAATAAATACTAAAGCTTTAGTTTAGTTTTCAAAAAGGAAAACGAAAATGTATTTATTATTCTTTAACTAGATTTTTTATTTTCTAAATCTACAGGCAAAAACAAATCTGAACGAGCTCACTGGTTCATTCCAGATTTAACCCAGCCATTGGACCCAAGGAATTTGGTTTTGAATACGTTTGTTAACATTTTTTGGTTTCGATGAATGTGGTACGTAAAAAATATGAGGTGTGAATTTTCTGAAAGATTTGTTGTAAAAATATTTCAAAAGTTATTTAAAACAAAAAGAACAATTTTGCTTAATTTTAAAACTCAATATGTTAAAAACAAGAACATAAAAAAGATTATGATAATTTAGGACTGGGAGAATCTAGAAAGATCTGCAGAATAGAAAGAGGAAAACAGGGACAGAAGCCAGTGGAGGACTGTTGTGGAAGAGAGGCCAATTTCCACACAGGGATGTAGCGCCGAGTAGAAGAAAATGATTATTTATTATTTTTAGAACATTGATGTAATGTTTATCGTTATATTTTTTATATACTTTCTATATACAACAATTTTTTTTTTAAATAATAATTTAAAGTTCTTATTGGGGTTAGGGTTATTACTAACAACAATGGAAATAAATCATTGACGTTAAATTTATTTGATTATTTATAATATTTTCTTTATTTTTAATTTCTAAAACTTCGAGATTGCTCAAAGTTATATGTCTATTATTAACATGCAAAATTTCAACGCCATTATCTTTATTAAATGAATGATCTTTTTCAATGAGGTGGTTAGCAAATTCAGAAAAATTATTATTAGAGAGATTACTAACTCTCTTAATAACTGTAAGAACTTTATATTATTATTTTAATATTAAAATTTATTCATAATATTTGTTATAACAAAAGCATAAACGTTCCATAATATTTTTTTATAACATCTGTCAAAACTGATCATATTAGAAAACAATTTTATAATATTTTAAATACGTATCTTTATAAAATGTATCACTGAAGAAAGACCGGTTTTCCGAAACATATCTGATTTATAATTTTAATTTTAGTCCTTGTTTTGGCCGTAACACTATGATACTTATGATAATATTTTATAACTGTTAATGCAAAAACCTTGTTTTATCTCACAATTGTATTTATTTTACGACAGCTGTTTTATCAACCAGTGTTGACATCATCAGGTGTTACAAAAAATAATAATAATAAATAATATAATAAAATAATAACAAGAAATAAATATATATATATATATATATATATATATATATATATATATATATATATATATATATATAACTATATATATATATATATATATATATATATATATATATATATATATATATATATATATATATATATATATATATATATATATATATATGCTATATATATATATATATATATATATATATATATATATAATATAATATATATATATATATATATATATATATATATATATATATATAACTATATATATATATATATATATATATATATATATATATATATATATATATATATAGTATATATATATATATATATATATATATATATATATATATATATATATATATATATATATATATATATATATATATATATATATATATATATATATACCTATATATATAGTACAGTATTATAAAATTTTAATTTTCTTTAAAGTAAGTGTTGTATATACAAAGTATATAAAAAAGACAAATAAAACATCTACAACACAAAGTATGGCGAACATAGAAGAAATTGATGTTAATTTCTATATTAAATAATTAATAAGAATCAATTATGTAAACTATAAAAAAAATCGATCACCGGCATCTCAAAAACAGTATAATGAACATTGATTGAGAATATCAATGGCGACCATGCTTTACCCTGGTACTTTAATGAAGATAATAAAACATAATTTATAATTTATGAATGTCTCTAGGATTGAAATACCATTTTGACGATATCAAAGTTATTTACGTGGTATAATAAAATCTTGGTATCTCATACAAATCTTTGAGCTTTAAAAATTTTACTACTGAGTACTTAAATTTGAAATAATATTGGTATTTTAAAACTTGTAATTCAAACTAACTAACCATAATGCCATCTCCTAGAAAGGGTAGGCACAAAGAATGGACCGCTACACTGTTATTTCCTGACATAATTTTCTAATTCCTCAATACATTCGTGATCGTGAGCCACGTTTTCCTCGGCCTTCCTCTATTTATTTCAAAATAATGAAAACAAAAAAAATTATACAATTTTTTTTTATTATTATGTATATTAGTGTGCTTCCACTTCTGTTTATGTTCGACCGGCTTCGCCAGAAGATGGCAGCAAGCTGCCGAAACCGGTCGATCATAAACAAAAGTGGAAGCACACTAAATACATAATAATAAAGAAATTTTGTATCAAATTTTTATTGTTTTCATTATTTAAAATGATCTTCTACCAGTAAATTTCAATTAAAACCATTAATTATCTATTTATATCGTTAATAAATACATACTTTGCAATTTTTTATTCATTTGTTCTTTCCATGTGTCCAAACCATCGCAATGAACCTGTCATTATTTTGTCAATTTCGCTGTCTTATGCATTGGATTTACTTCTTATATTTGCAATTGAAACTCTATGCATTGCAAGCCAAATTGACGTAAAAGGTATAGCTATCATATTGATTCTCGTGATTGTGATAGGTAGCTAATCTTTCGCCATTTTATTGACAGTTACACTGCCATCGAAGGAAATCGAACTTGGGACCTTCGGTGTAGCAGTCATCACTTTCGATACTCTCAAATCTTTTACCACTCGACCACGAAGGTTGTCCGTTCCACGTTTTACTTCCAAACTTGTTATTATGATTGTGAAAACGGCGATCGCCATTGTTTTCACACTAAGGTGTTAAATTACAAGCAAAATAATTAATTTCTTGAAGTTTCTTTACAAGGATCGGAATACAAAGGATACCACTAAATAATCGTTGGGACACTTGATATACAAAACAATTTCGTCTTACTTATCGGGTTATTCGATATGGTAGGAGGGTGGTAGTCATCTAAAGGGTATCACATTGTAAGGGCCTTTCTTGAAAATGTGTTTTTGTTAATCATGTTCTTTAGGGTATAAAGTGAAATTCCAATCAGTATCAAACAACGCCATTGAACGATGTTGGTAGTAACGAATTTAAATAGATCAATTTGTATTTGATCGTATAACGTATGAAAGAAATTGTTCTAATGACAAAGTAAAGGTAGAAAAAATACTTATATGATATGTTATATATCAACTCTTATGTCAAAACATCGTTAGAATGTACAGGCGGCCCTCGACTTTCGCACTTAATTGACCCTGAAAATGTATGCGAAAGTTGATGAAAGTTGATGTCGAGGTCATGTAAAAATAATATCAAAATGGTGAGTATTTTCAGTTTTTCATTTATTGATCAATCACATACAAACATAAATAATATAATTACGAAACTTATTAGTTTTAATTTTTTATTTAATTTTTTTTTAAAACCCAATTGGGTTATATGGATACATTTTTAGATCTTACTTGATTTGTAGTGAGACTCCTTGTGGCTTTTGGTAGTTCATTGTCCTTGATTGTCTTGTCTTAGTTCGTACATTCGGTAAGTGATATCCGTCACAGTTCCTGGTCCAGTGTCTGTGTACGTTTGAATTTTTGGTTAATTTGTAGGTGCTGTCTGTTGTCTCTTCCATAGTCACTCTGTGTACAATTTTCAAGGTCTCGAATTTGGTAAGATCTGATATGTCCATTTGTTTTGTTTGTGTGTATACTTGTATGGTTGGGGTAAGATTGTTAATGTTATAAGCTAAATTTATTAGTTTATATTGTTGTCTTTGGAGTCTGGAGATGTCCTTTTGGTTTCAATTGAATCTCTCTTTTTTTTCTTTTCCTGATAGAGAGTTCTAAAACATGCCGTGTTTTTTTCGATTGCCCTACGTATTTGAGATATACGCTCTGTATTTGAATCTTATTCAGCCTTGACAACCAAAAATGCATCAAGATGCATGAAGGCTTCATTCACATTTTTTTTTATTGTAAAGTCTTTACGATTTCAACCTTCTTCTTCGCCTTCATTTTCTATTTTATTTGCTTATTGTTGTTCAATTAAGTGTTAACTCGACAAAGGTTCTGAATGCGATTTGATTAATTCATCAATATTTTGGTTGTTGACGTCCAAGTTCACTTCTTTTATCAATGAAACTATTACATAAAAAAACGTCCAAAAAGGAGCCTCACTGACGTCGACATGTTTGTGATCCTTCTTAAATATGTTGTTTATTTTTATGTAAATGTGTTCTTGAAAGTTTTATCGTATAATTGATATATATGTTTAACTGTTTTATGTCTAAATTAGTCACCTAAATGTTGTTTATTTGTTATGTCTTCCGTCATCTTGGAGGCTATCCATCTTTATGTTCCGGATGGTTACCTTTGACAGCGTCAGCACAGACTGTTTTATCTCCCAGCATGCAGAACCAACCTGCCTCTGGTGATGCCGGTGGGGAGAGCAATCAAACTGCTGAACATGATCGCTTCGGAGATCGATGTCTTTCATATTCGTGAAAGTACGTTCAGAAGACAAATAATACAAATAATACAAAAATTCTCTTGACTTTGGAGATTATCTTGTATTCCTAATGTCGAACCATTTCTCATGCGTTCCTGGTATTATATATTTATTATGTTTTACCTGTCCTCAATAGATGCCTTAATCTATAAAAAAATGTTTGTAATGTCTTTTGAGAAAATAAACTGATTTGATGTGTGTAAAATAAAAAATATAATAAACATACATCTTAAAGATCTTCACTGTCTTAAATATCCAGAAACAATTGAGTAAAAAGTATGCTAGGTAGTTTTCAAAACACTTCACAGAATAGCTTCAGCCTATATCTCTAAAATTGCAGGTGGCCTTAATTCTAGTTAATCTAAGCTTCGATCAGCAATATACGGATTAGTTGAGTCAAAGCCCAGTACCTGCACAAATTTCGTGGCGGGCTTTTGGGGTGGCAGCTCGATCCCCCTGGAATACGAGTATGCTCCGTGCATGCCTTAGATGATTTTATGACGACAGATTTTAAATCTAAATTTACAAAACATAAAATTTCAAACCATCCTAATTATAATTTACATCTTCCTCTCTATTGAGATACAATTAATTCTTAATGATTAACCCGTAATGGGTAAAATCCAGTATTTGTCTACAAGTATATATATACATTCAAAAAACAAAATGTTGTATAAAAACTGGTCAAAGTTAAAAGCATATAAAATTGGAGAGTTTTCTCCAGGCGTTGTCTCGTAATGTGTGGGTTGATATCCTTTCACATAACATTAATAAAGATTTTCTGCTAGTGTAGATTGAATTAAAATATGTTGAATGTTTCTCAACACGGTAGCATATATACAACATTCAAATAATAATTGTCAGACGTAGTGTTCGTAAGAAGGGGGGAATAGGGAATATTGTATTACATAAAACGATCGCTTAACCCAACCAATGACAGGTCATAAGTCCTGTAAACGCCTCGACCACCATATTCTGTTTCCAAATAATTTACATCTTCGTCTCTATTGAGATACAATTAATTCTTCATCCTAATTATCATTAAGCTATTTGTTTATATTTTTTTCACTCTCATTCCGTCTTGTTTTTAGTATTTAAAATTAAGTCATTCATTTCTTTACCATAGATTTACGTTTAGAAGATCACATTTTTTCTTTCTGCTGCCAGTTCCGTGCTTTACTTCCAAACGTAAGGGTTGGAACCAGATAGGGTTTAACAATTTATGTTTAATATCAAAAAAACTGTTTTAAGATAATCAAATGATTTAACTGAATTCTCTTGATTTCATTTTGTATAATAATTAAATAAAATACATCATTTTTATAACTCCTCCCATATTTGTCTTTATTTCGAGAGTGACCGGTTTCGCCCATCTTGCTGTAGAAATAAAGACATATGTGGAAGTAGTTATAAAAAGCATCGTTTTATTTCATTAATAATTATTCAAAAAGACTTGGTTAATGTTGGATCAAAATATTTATCAAACAATTACATACATTTAAAATTTTGTTACGTAAACAATAATAAATGTTGGTATTTACCCAACTATGGCGAACACATAATTAAGTAATCAATACAAATGAAAATATCTGAAAACACAGAGAAGACGATTTTGGATGGGACCATTTTGAAAGGATGGATCCAGCGAGGATTACTAAGATCGTGATGCACGAGAATCCAGAGGATCGTCGGCCACCAAGACGGCCACTCAAGAGATGGAAAAGGGTTGATCGTTTTCATCACAGGAAGAATGTTGATATCCTACATAAACAGATCACGAAATCAAGAATACGAAAAAGAAAAATATCTGATTGCTGTAGAAGTTTTATTTTATGGGAATTACATGTCCGCATACTTTTGCATTATCAAATGCCCGACAAAACGTATCATTTCCACGAAATAATATAAGTCCTTTAGAAATCAAATTTAAAAAAATATATAAACAAAAATTATATCCAGATGGGTGCCCCGCAAAAAGAGATCAAGAGGCCGACCGAGAAATACTAAAAGATGGGTGGATTACGTGGAAGAAGATTAGGAGAAAATGTAGAGAGCTGGGGAATGGAGAAAGATGGCCAGGGTCAGAAGTCAGTGGAGGACCGTTGTGGAGGAGGCCAAGTCCTACACCGATATGTAGTGCCGACAAGTAGAGGTAGTAGTATAAACTAACGTGGTTATTACTGAGAAAGCTCGTAATTCGAAACATTATTTTCCCACTTTAGGCTATATTTTTTTGGCTTAATTTCAAATATAGTATAACTTATTTGTGAAATGTATACTTATATCTGTATACGAATCCTGGATTTTCACCTGTGGGTGGTTAATTTAAATTTTAATTGTATCTCAGTCGTTGGTTAAGCGCAGCTTTGTACCGCAATATTCTCACTACCATTATTCATGTATGATACTTTTTTCAAAAAAAAAATGTATCATACATGATCACAATAACAATGGTGGAATGGGGAATGTTGTAATTACATAAAGCGTGCGCTTAACCCAACCAATGACAGGTCATAAGTCCTGTAAACACCTTGATCATCCATATTCAGTTTCCAGTTTGTTTCTTCGTCTCTATTGAGATACAATTAAAAATTTATAGTATAACTTCATCACATTATTTTTTATCATGTTTATTTTTACATGTTACTTAATGAAACTTTTGAAGCTTGATCTTTATGGTTTAATCGTTAGCCCTATCAAAAATTATTCAAAATTTAAGGACGCTATTATCTATATATGAAAAATATTTTATTACTTCTTCTTTCAAACCGCTGGCACCGTGAGACAAATAAATATGAGTTATTTCTTTCAATATCTCGTTAATGTACAGGGCGTTGTTCTCCTTCTTCGGGGAGGCTAGAGGGTGTTTCTTTATTAAGCAAAGTAACAACTGCGAAAAAGTGCCTTTGCCGCAATCGTCAGAAGCCGGTGTATCATTGTACGGCAAGTTTATCTCAGAATCTAGTCCGATACAGGCTGCTTATTAAAATATTTCCCGATTTTTTAATCCAATAAATAATACAATTTTTAAATACAACCTATGTATAAATCAAATTCAATTCATTTTTTATTAAACTTATTGAAAGTTAAGATATTAACACTGTGGAATTCCATAGTAATATACTTTGGGAATTAATAAAAAAATATTAAAATACACGATATGTTTCGGAGGATACCTCCATCTTCAGATGTAAAAATATAACATAGATGTAAAAATATAACTTAACAAAGAAAGACTAATAAGAAAATTGTCATTTGTATTCATCATTTATCATTTTTTATTCATTAAAAACACTGTTCTTTTCATTATTGAAATTGTTTTTGTCGAGATGTTTTGAATACCTTCGATAATATATCTTCATCATCTCAATATGACCTCAAACATTAACTCAGAGAAGATTTTTTTTTTCTAAATTCATAAAAAAAATTATGGATTGACTATTTTCTGTATACCGAATGACGAAATAAGGAAGAAATGTAAGGTAGATGAGTGCATCATAAGTAAAATTAAAAAAAGATGCCTGAGATGGTTTGGATATATGGAACGAATGGATGAGAGAAGAATGATTAAAATCTTGCATATAAGGCGTGGAAGACCATGGAAAGCATGGCATGACTAAATTAATCAAATACTGAAAGGCGGCAACATTCGAAGTCGGAAAAATCAACGAGCGTGCATGTTACAATGTATGAATGTAGAGGAATCTAGAGAGGTGTGTCACGATAGAGCAGAATAGCGATCCACCATCCTGCCTACCCTTCAGGTAAACGGCGTGATGGTTAGTTAGTTAGGTTCACTATAGGGTTATTTAAGTACTGAACCAATCTTTCTTCATTTTAAGTTATTTTTTAAATCAAAATTAATAAATAAATAAAAATCTTATATTTATTCTTCAGCCTATTTTTATCTACTCCTGAACAAAGGCCTCCTCCATTTGCTTCCAAACCACTATTTCATGTGCTGACTGCATTCAGATTATACCGATGTGTCGGTTCAGGTCACCGTTCCACCGTAGTTGCGGTCGCCCTGCACTTCTCTTTGCGGTCCGTGGTCTCTAAATCAACAGTATTCTTATTCATTTTTTGTCCGAGCTTCTGGCTACGTGACCTGCCTTTATCCTACCGTATCTGTCTGTTCGATTTCTCTTCTAACCTATATGTTATCTGTTCACTAGTCCTCATTGAATTTCACCTGAATAGTTGCACTATTATATAAATTAAATTATTTACATATTACAATTCTTCAACGTATTTTAAAATAAAAATTTCATTTATATATTTTTACCACGTACTTTTGGGATGTTATTAATCTTCATTTTAGTCAACGGGACATGGTGGTATATTATCAAAGTACAATGGTATTGCAAACAGAAAAACGAAATCGATACATATTCTGCCTACCCTTTCGGGCAGACGGCGTGATGGGTAGTTAATTAGTTAGTTATATTATATATAGGGTTGAGAAGTGGACCGGTCCATTATCTCTACCTATCAATTCGGGGAAACGGCGTGATGGTTTATTTTTGTTATTATTATTCAATATATATTTATGGGGTTTAAACTGTTAAGATTGCAGAACACGGATGTGTTGTTTTCTTAGAATTTTCTAACTGTCTACACAATTATATGACATCTCCAGGCGGTTTCTAGCAATGCGCTAATGGTGGTAGCCTTTCACATTGCGTTAAAAAGATCTTCTGCTTAATGCTTAAAATACAATCTTCATTGATGGCGTTAGTGCGTAGATTGAAAAACTACCATGTAAAGAGTGGTGTTACGGATTAACATATATACAACTTCCAAAAATTTGACAGACATGGTGGTCATAAGAAAAGAGGTGGAATGGGGGATGTTGTATTACATAAGGCGTGCGCTTAACCCAACCAATGACAGGTCATAAGTCCTGTAAACACCTCGATCAACCATACTCGTATTCTGTTTCCAATTTGCATCTTCGTCTCTATTGAGATACAATTATTCCTTGTCTACACAATGTTTAGAAAATAAAGCACCCTTTGCAATAAAAAAATAATGAGATTATGTTTATAAACGTAACCGTAAAAATACTCCTCTGAGATAAATTTTCGCTGGTAGTGCGTTATTGTTTTAATGGATTGCGGAGCTTAAGAGCAAAAGGCTTTCTTTTGTCACGGAAAACTTTTTCTTCACCAATTATTTTTATGGAAAACTTAAAATTTAAGTTCCAAAACTTAGCAATGGATTTTTTTATACTTAGCCTTAGCTGCTTTATATTTATGTTATTTAAATACCTTCATTTTATTTTTGAAGTAGAGCAAGAAGCTTAATTAGAATAAACATTTTCAATGCCTTTTTAATATTTCTCAATTTTTATATTTTTGTACCACCAGAAAAGATGGCAAAAAGCTGCTGAAACCAGTCGTATTCATACAATGAAGAGGAATTATTTTTAATGTATATTTAAAAATATTTTTATTAATTTTTTTTCTTTATTTGCTATATTTATTTATAAATATTTAAACATGAAGTTACCTTATTCGTCTGTCGTATGCGAAATAATTCTTCAGAAACAAAAAAAAAACTGCCTAGGGTGATGTAAGTGGAAATATTGAAACGCTTTAATTATTATGTTGTTTGGTATTATCTATCCTGATTTATATTACATATCTTTATGAAAAAATAAATTATTTGTATTTAAAATAAAATAAAATAAAAACACTGCACAACGTTATTACGGTTATTACGAAGCCCTGAGGAAGCTTGGGTACAAGCGAAACTAGTCGGCAATTAAAACAACCGCATAGTGGTGAAAAACAAAGTGCAGTGTTTTTATTTTAAATAAAAATAAAAATTTAATTTAAAATGTCTTAACACAAAGTGAATGCTTCATACGAAAACATTTCTTTATGTACGAGTATATAATTCTTCTGTACAGACGTATGTAATTGAACTCCACATATACGGCTGGACCAATTTTGATTTAATATTTTGTTTGTGCTTGAGTGGGTCTCTGGGGTATAGATTGGCTTAGATTTACCATTTAGTGGTCGTCAAAAAATCTTCTGGTAAGTTCATGAATAATTGATGATCTGAGAATAATCAGAGTTATGTTTATTTACCATAGATGGCGCTGATGTCGAATTTTGCGTGGCGTAGATTTAAAATTCTGTTCGCTGTGTTTCGTATTATTCATCGAAAAACATATTAAAATATTTGTTTTAATCATAAATGGAGTGAACTTAAACACATTCATAGTGCAAATGTGTAAGGTGCAGTGTTGAAGTGAATATCTTGCATTAAATTCTATGAATTTCAATTATATACATGTCCATTCAATGACAATCAATTATATTTATATGTGTTTATTAATGACGATGTAAATGGAGTACGGAATCGAGGCAGGCCGATGAAAACATGGTATGACCAAATTAATCAAATTTAAAAGGTTGGTCATGTTAAAATTTGGAAGAATCAACGCGCGTGTATGACTCGCTGTATGAATGTGGAGGAAGCTAGATAGGTGTGCCAGGATAATGTAGTGTGGCGGTCCATTCTCTCTGCCTACCCCTACGGGGAAACGGCGTGATGGTTTGTTGTTGTGTTTATTAAAGAACAATGAAACATTGTTCACCAACTCGCATTAAGTTAAACAAACAAAACAAGTTTTTTGAAATATCGAACTCAATGTCAAAGGTCATTTAGTATCTACTCGTAGTTTATCAAAATTAAGAATATCAAAAAAACGTTTGCTGAACCAGCTAATAGTAGGCAAGCCAACGTTTGGACAGGACAACATCTGTCTGGTCCGCTAGCCACACATAAATAAGAAAAGTATTTATTATAACGGACACGACAACATTTGTCTGGTCCGCTAGCCACACATAGATAAAAAAGGTGTTTATTATAACGTCATTTAGTACTCATTACCTATACGAGTATGTATATTGTATTTATAAATTTAACTAGTTCCAGGTTATATTTTACTGTATTCTGGGTTTATTCCTTAATTGTTTTCAACAATATACATGAATATTAAATACCTAACTAACTAACTAACTAACCATCACGCCGTCTCCCCGAAAGGGTGGGCAGAAAGAATGGAGTGTCACACTTTTACTGATGCGGCACTTCATCCTTCTCTTTTCGCCCCGCGGGAGACGCGGTGTGATGGGTTGCGAACCTCATCGCCACCAATAGGCATCTCCCGCGCACACTTCGATCGTCCAACACCCACAAAATAAATCTAAAACAAATAATATAAAATACAATGATATAAAATAAAATAACTAAATAAAAATAATTTAATACAAAATGTTATTTTTAGATGGTGCACATATTGTCTATTTAATTTATGTTCCACGTATCCACCGTTTTTTAATTTAGCACATAATGTATTACCAAATTATGTTTTTTTTCGATGTTGCACATGCTGACATGGACGATCCGGACTTTTGTGTTAATTTAATTTATGTTACACGTATCCACCGTTTTTTAAATTAGCTGTAATTAGGCACTTAACCAGCATAAACTTAAAAATAATATTGAGGAATTTATTCAAATTGCATTGGAACAAATGAAAATTTAATTTGACACCTGTCAAAATTCTTTATAAAAACGAAAAAATGAAAAAGCTAATATAATTAATATTACTATACTATAATTAAAGTTTTATATAATTATACTAAAACTAAAACTTTTAATATAATAAAACTTATATTAAATACCTTAATATTGAATTCTCGCATATGAATGATATTAGACAAAATGAGATAAATAATATCAGTTTAAACGTTAAGTGGTACAAGTTCTACATTAGAATGTTATTAGCGTGCCTTTTGGCTTTCCGCCATTACAATTTATTGTCGAAGTGGTGTACACACTGAAAAACTTTTAGAATAATAAGACCTCTCATTTCCTACTAAGGCCATATGTTACGTTGCAATTTAGAGACCCCGCTTAAGTTTTCACTGGAATATGGAACTATAATAATAGTTAGGCAAGAGGAAAACGCTTACATAATGGTATGCAGTAAAATATGTATTTTAATAATCCTCTTATGAAAAGAAAATCTTAAAACTTATAGTTGATTTTCCATTTTTTAATATATTTTTACTGGTAACGTTTACTTTTACATTATAGAAATAACTACTTACAAACTAACCATAACTCCATTTCTTCGGAGGGGTAGGCAGAGGGGATGGATCGCCACAATGCTCTGTTCTGGCATACCTCTCGGGCTTCCTCTACATTCATACATCGTACTGACTGTGGCCGCCTTTTAGTAATTGATTAATTTGGTCATGCCATTTTTTGCTCTGGTTACAAGCCCGAAAGCGACTGCTGGCACGGCGAAACGGCGAGAGTGAGAACATTGAGCTAGAACATATGCAAGAGTGAGATTCGAATATAGTGTGGCGCTGTTTATACGCGACTTTGTTTTCGAATTTCACAAAATACCTCCGATGTACCCGATAAATTCTGATTATTTTTAATATTATTTTTTAAATCAATGCGTAAATATATGATGGAGGAATACCTAAAATCTTAACCTTGTATTTATTATATTTATAGAGACATTGATGGTTTTTAGAAGCAACGTGTAGAAGATACCCATCATAGGGAAGAGAGGGTTAAAGCGTATACGTATCTTGTATGCCAACATAACATTTTAATGTAGATGTATGTTAACCTTTAACGACTTTCGCAAAATATGATATTTCGAGTATATTACAATAAGATATCATTGTATCGTAAGCACTTTTATTAAGAAAACGAGAATTTTCACTCGTATCAGTTTACCTATTACTTGTAATGAGTAAAAAAAACATATTTTTTTATTTCATTTCATATCTTTTTCAAAAAAACAGGACGAATGTAATAAATCACATACATTGTTAAAATAATAATTGATATTGAGTTTCCTACGCATATCAGGAAGAGTTGTTTCAATTTATATTACAAAGAAATTTACCGATATTTAGTTATCATCAGAAAAGCTTTTGTTTTTCTGTGGTATGGATTTACGACAAATGTAGCTAATCAGTTGCTACTCTTGAAATATTTACGAAAGTATAGATTTTCTACGCTTTAAACTCGGTTTACTGTACAATTGTAATCAGTAATAAGTTATAAATTTTAATGTAAACCATTTTTTCCACAATCAACAATACCAAATTGTTCTAATTTTGTTTTCTATACTACTGTCATACTTCAATAATCAGAACATAATTCAAAATCATCCAGAACATTCACACATCCACATCGAGTGCATGTCGAATTACTCTCGGAGAGAATCGAAGTATTCCTCTCTCGCTGTCTCGAATACAAAATATTATCGTATTCATTCATGATGATTTCCGGATTATTGCCTAATTATATTTTGTTGAAGTTAGTTTTATAATACGAGTTGTATATCAGTTTTTGAGTTTCAATGCATTACAAAATATAATGGTTAAGCATCATGTGACCGAAAAAAGAGGATTCCTTTTTTTAATTTTAAGGAAAAAAAATAGTACAAATATCATTAAATAATAAATGGATTTTTAATACAAAAAAAATATTCAATTTACAAAATCAAAAACTATTTTATTTACAAAATAAAAAAATAATCTGAGAAAGTGGCCTTAACTTAAGTAATTATATAAAAAATATAAAATTTGAGGATATGTCAAGGATTGAGTTATAAATATATGATAAATATATTTATGCATAAAAGTAAAAGGTAAACACAAAGAATAAAATTTAAATCAATGATATTAGGATTTAATATAGAATCTGAATCTGATATGAGCACAAAACAGCTTAATATGATGAAGAAGGAATTTGGTCGTGTCCAGACTTAAACCTAAGTCCCCTGGATCAGGAGCCAAGCATTCTGTCCCGTGAATCACTATCCTTAAATATACTTACTTCATATGGCTAAGAATTTAAGCCTCCTTGATGATTTTCCTCCAAGCTCTTCGATCCTGCGTATTTTATTCCCAGCAGTCCGATTTGCCAAACCTAGCCAGAGCAGCCAGAACATTATCAATTAGGCGCTGTCAAGGCATTTCTAGAGGTCGGTCCTCCGGTCGGTCTTCCTAAAATATGTTTAACTTAAACCCGTTATTATTATCCCGATGCTTAAACAAAATTAATCATTTCATAGGAGTTCAGAGGTTCCTGTCGATCTGTTATATAAGAACAAAGTAGTTATCCTCTCTCATTAAAAAACTTATTGTGTAAATAGTAAAAAGTTCCCAGCATCGTACGAAGTTCACAAGTACTCGTAAATTTGAAGTTTCCCGACTCGTTCGCTACACTTTTCATTTTTCTTTTACACAACTTTCCTCCCCAACGAACTCTAATGTCAGAATCTACGTATATGCCCTCTTAATGACGTATTGCGACAATGCTCGTTGAATTGTGTGCTATTAAGGTTATTTTTTGACAATAATAGTATTTGAACTAACTATTTAACTAACCATCACGCCGTTTTCCCAAAGAGTGACAGAGAGGTTGAACCGCCATACTGATCTGTCCTGAAATATATCACTCCACATTCATATATCGTAAAGTGCACGCTTGTTTATTTCTGCGACTTTGAATGTTGAACAATGATGCCAATATCAGTTTGACAAAACAGCTATCACATCACTCTTAAAAATGTTTAATAAAGTTTATTATATAGTGACAGAGTTATAATTTTTAATAGTTAATGATGTTGAAGTATCATAGTGTTTCAGCCAAAACAGTCGACTATTTAAACTTTATTAAAAAGAAAACGCGTTTTTATGATATTTATTTAATTATTTATATGCAACGATATCAAACACATATATGAGAAAAAATTAAGTATTTGTAAAAATAATGATATTTAAAACTATTATACTATAGCCAATGTCTGAAGGCTTCAATAAAAAAAAGCGTCTGAAGTAAGCACGCTTATATTAGATCTATATAAGATCTATATTAGATCATCTTGGCCGCATTTAAGTATTTGATTAATTTGGTCATGCCATGTTTTCCTTGAATTAAATATTTTTTTGAAGTAAATACTGTTATGGGAGTAACAGATTTCTTCGAAAGGGTAGCAAAGCTTAAATGGTCATTTGCGGGACATGTTGCCAGATTGGTAGACGATAGATGGACCAGAAGGGTTGTGGAGTGGAGACCCCCCCACACGATGATCCGATGACATTTGAAGAATTGCTGGCGATGCGAAAGGCATAAGACAGTAATACGTGGAGAAGTATGGGGGAGGCCTATGTCCAGCACTGGACGACAACCGCTGTTTAAGTAATGTAAGTAAGTATGCTTTCTTGGACTTCTACGGCTTCCCTTTCCACTCACTGCTTGTATACAATATTTGTATATTAAAAATACATTTTTGGCGTGTTTAAAACCATTAGTTTTGATGTCAAATATTGAAATCTTAAAAAAATTCCACGATCAAAGTGTAACGGTTAACATTTTTTTCTCTTTAATTTTTTTTATGAGATTATCACGACAGCTGTTTCGCAAACATATGTTGGCATCATCGGGTGTTACAAACAATTGAATGAACAACAATCTCATAAAAATGAATTAAGATACATTATAATAACAGTAAACTGTTTAATTGAAAGGCTGTTATAATATCACAATTGATTTAATTTCTATGAAATTGTCGCAACAGCTGTTTCGTTAACCAATGTTAGCATCATCAGTTGTTACAATCAACAATCAATCTGTTGATTGTAACATCTGATGATGACGACACTTTCATAGAAATTATAGCGATTGTGATATTATAACAGTGTTTCAAATAAAAAGCTGATAATAATAATGAAATAAAACGATGTTTTTTAGCTACTTCCACTTTAGTCTTTATTTTGACAGTGACTGGTTTCGCCAGGCTTGCTGGCATCGACAGACTGGTGACACAATTTCAAACTACAAACAGTTTGCAATAGTGTCACCAGTTTGTCGATGCCAACGAGCCTGGCGTAACCGGTCGATGGTAAAATAAAGACAAAAGTGGAAATAGTTAAAAAACATCGCTTTATTTCATTATTATTTAAAATGAACTTTCATCAAGAGATTTCTGTAAAATCATTTGATTATCTTAAAAACAGTTAATAGTGATGAAAAATAAATCAAAGTGTTTCCTCTAAATCGAGGGATTATCTTTGATAGCAGTTTTTCAAATTTAAACCTAATTTATTGATTTAAAAAATCATCGTTATTGATTTCCACAGCCTAAAGTTTATCAAAAACTCTTTTTTGTGAACTATCGAGAAACGCAAGTTAGGTTCTTTTTATCCTAAAAAAAAACATTTGAGATTTGGGAGGGAAAAGCCCAACTCGATTCATTGAAGCAAAATCTGTCTGTATTAGTAAAAACCTAAAATTAGATTTGCCGGAAAACGGTGAAGGGATGTTGTCTAACAATATTAAATAGATCCAATCAAAAAATGGCTGCCACAACGTATTCTGCCCTGCGTGGCCAGGACCGGGGATAGATTCCCGAATACTTCCACAATAATAATTCTAGAAAAATCTTTAAAACTTACCGTCCAAAATCAGCCCAAAAAGTAAAAGAATTTTCTTTGATTTGAAGCCATCTTGGTAGTTTGATGTATATATTTTTTTCACCAAGTATGAACCACTTTATTTTAGTAAGTAGCACCAACCGGTTTCACCATACTTTGTTACTCTCTATTTAATTTAAGTATAGTTTGTGTATAGCCCTGAAGAATCTCACTACAGAATAAAACCGGTTGGCGCTACTTACTTAAATAAAGTTGTTTATACTAAGTAAAAAAACATCTTCCTTCATTGTCTGTGTTTATTTCATTTATTTATTTTAAATATATCTAAAGCATTACAGAATTGTTTTTCAATACACTAAAGATACAAGTTAGAGATACACAATAATAAGTAATACATGATAAATTAATAAAAAGGGCTAGAAACATAAGATGCATGACAAATTAATAAAATAAATATACCAAACAATTATAATAAAGATAGTACTTCCCTTAGATGAGCCAAACTATATACTAGTGATACGATTAAGCAAAGATATTGCTCTACCTACCGGCATAACCATTGGAAGGTTGGTTCTGCATCGTGGGAGATAAAACATTCTATGGCCCCTTTGTCGAAGATAATTATCAGGGGCGAACAGACCTACATCACTCAGGATTTCCGAGTTGTGTAAACAACCGCCTATCAGTCGAAAGAAATGAACACCCAAGTAAATGTCTCGTCTCCTCTCGAGTGACTGGTAGCCTAGCATCCCTAGCAAGAAATCAGTTGGAAAGAGCTACGGGTAATATCCAAACTCCCTAAGATAGAGGTATCGCAGTAATTTTTTCTGCACCCTCTCCACCATCAGGTGGAGAGGGTGCAATGTTGACTGTTGGGGTTGGCTCTTCTCGATCTCAGGCTGTACTTCTTACGTTTGTTAGTATCACATTCACTCAAGCTAAGTGAACTTACTGAAAAATTGATTAATTTAATTTTTTTAAAGCAATTTGTTAATTGTTAAAGCCTTATAAAAAAAATATATGAATTAAGTCGAGAAATACCTTTTATTTCAAATCCGAGGATCTTTAATTCATAAAATAACTCATGTGTGTCTTTTTATAAGACTCGGTAGATTGTGTATAAAAAAATTAACTGGCTACAGGATAAACATTTAAACAATGTAAATTTTACATGTTTATTCTCATTCGGCTCTGTTTAACCTAGTTTAGCTTAGGGCTGGATTCAGTAGACACAAAACAAATATACCAGCAGGAGTGAAGGCTTTAGCGAAGGTGATTCGTAAGAAAGGCGAAGGAAGATGGAAGGTGATTCATAAGGACCAAGAATTGGATTTCGGTAACTCTCGGGAAATCTTTATCCTTGCACAGTGTTTCTCAAAGCGGGCGATGCCATTATTTTACATTTTTTGGAAAATATAACCGGAATATTATCATATACTCTAAAAATGAATTTTTTCAAGATAAAAATACTACTTAAAGATATTTTTAAATAATATTTGTGATTTGGAAAATTATGTATCATTCAAATAATTACATTTATTGTTTCTTGAACAGTGATATTAAATAGTTATTGCGAATGAAAACATATGTTTTATAGAAGTTTTACTATTATATATTTAATACTTTGCTAAGGTATTACCAAATGGCACATCTCATATTACTGTAACAATGCGAAACACGCAGTTTCCATAAAATATAATAAAACTTCTATTTAACATTTTTTATCATTCATATTCAAAACAAATAATTATAAAAATGTATTTAAAATACTTTTCCTAGCTTTAATACCACTTTATTTTTATCAAAACCAATTGGTTTCGCTTCCACCAAAGCTAAGTCACGGAAACAAAACAAGAACGAAACCGGTTGGTTTTGACAAAAATAAGTTATGTAAAAACTAGTAAAAGTGATTTATAATTATTTTTAATAATTCCACACCAAAAGTGTAGTGCTTGAAACGTAAGCACAAACAATAATATTTGTCATAAAATTATGTACAGTTACCATTTATTGAATTTATGGTTTCTATAAAAGAAATGAATAAATGTCGATAATTGTTTAATAAAATACAATATATTTATACACCTATGAAGTTTGAGAATCTCTAATGTCATTCTGCTTGCTTACTATTTTAATTTTAGAATCAAGAAATGGTTCAGATTGATGGACTGGGTTTATCAAGATAAGAAGATTTTGATTAAATAAACGGGATTCTAATATATTTCCCATTATTTATTTATATTAATAGTGGATGCAGATCGTTAATGATTTAAAGTACACAATTTATTAAAATAATGAGAATTACAATATCCTTCTCAAAATTAGAAAACCTTTACTCGCATATGCAGAAAAAAATAATATTTATGATTATTTTTATTTTTATTTTGTTGAAGCGATCTTTACAGCATTATAGCACGAGAGCCAAATCACCATTTTATTGTAACATGAATTCTACACCACACCAGAGACAGTGTCACAATCACACTGCCATCGTTGAGAATCAAACCGGGATCTTCGGTGTGGCAGTCAAAGCACTAACCACTCGGCCAGGAAGGTCGTCGTTGTTGGTTTTTAAAATATATCAGTATTAGGTTCCCAGTATAATTATTAGAATAAAATACAGAAAAAACGTCTGTTTCCTAGAATTTTCATTCTATTTTATGGTAATAATGCGGCATTGTTATGTAAGTCATATTTTCATATATTATACTAACACCAAATACTTAAATCAACGGGTCTAATTAATTTAATATACAATATCCAATATGAGCAGTAAGAGCAACACCAGTTGGTAGCTTTATTCTTCCACGTATTCATTACGATGCTACATCAGTGTGCGATTTGGTTTCTTCCACAAAAGTCATCCATTGGCTCCTGTCAGTGTCGATCCCTCTCCATTCTGCAGGTCTCAAAAGTTTGCTACAATCGTTGGTCCTTGCTTTTTTGATAGATCGTTGTTCATGTCACGTCACGATGACATGTAGAACAACAAGTATGTCCGAATAGAACATAGGTTTCCAATCTTTTCTAGGCCACCGCCCCCTTTACAAGAAAAATTAACGTTCAACGCCCCCCTCCCATAAAAGTTATTGCAAAACAGGGAAAATGATTACAATACATACAATAAGAAAATAAACCAATATTTAAATTTAATTTGCTTTATTAGTACCTACGTAATAAGCGTGTTTTTTTGTCTTTTTAGACTTTACTTTTTATCTGCCCACGCTCTCTATTTTTTCTGGGTCTTCTACTGCCCCCTGAAAGTCTCAAACGTCCACAAGGGGGCGTTATCATCCACTTTGAGAACCTAGGGAAAAGAAAATTATGGCGGTCCATTCTTTCTGCCTAGTCCTGATACTAATTTACCAACTAACTAACCTCTGGTAGTTAATTAGTTAGTAATAAAAAATAAAAAATGAGCCAAAATCGAAAAACGAAATTGAAAGAGGCATGTTCGGCTGATTTAATGACAAATTTGAATATCGCCATATTTCCAAATAAATTTTTCGTGTTTACTTAGGAGTATTCTTTAGTCTGAACTTGAGCACTCGCCGCAGACACGCTGTGTAATATCGTCCTAAGATTCTTCAACAAGAAAGTTTGAGTCACGTCTTCGTCTCTTGGAACTTGTCAAATTACATGTCGCAATATTGTACTGCGCTGCCATCTGACGGCGGAGCGAGTTTTTATGCACAAGGAATTCAAATCAAACACGACTCGTATTGGTTTCTCCAACTTTTTGATTACTACATTTCTTGTATCTACTTCTGCGTTAATTTAAAAAAAATCTAAAGGATGCAATGAAGGTTCTTAGTTTGAACTAATAAATAACATCTAAACTTCAAATAGAACTACAGCCTTACAACGGATTTTTTTGAGAATCATTTAAGAACTTTCATAGACTAAACAAAATATGATTTTTGATTCACATTTGAATTACTTTTAAAATGCATTATTTTCACAACGTTTTAATACTCTTTTCGCATTTTTTTTTTATTGTTTCTAATATATTTACGGTGAACAATTTTTAAAGAAGCAGTAGAATTAACGGAGAGAACAATCAAAAACATGTTTTTGAAAGGTGTAATAAAGTGTTGTGAAAACGCAACGTTTTTATAAAGTTATTCTATAATTTATTTCGCTTCTCAGTTTATATTTCGAAGATATTATACAAACATTAAATTATTATTATTTTTATTATAATTATTTTGTTGAATCGCTCTTTACATCATAACAGCATGAGCCATCGGTGAAAATGGTATTGTTAAAGGTATCATAGTGATTCTCGTGACATTTAATACACCAGATCTCTTGAATTCTACACCAGATCAAGAACAGTGTGACAATCACACTGCCCTCGCCGGGAATCGAACCCGAAACTTTCCGGGTGGCAGTTAATGCACGGCCAATACCAATACCATTCGGCCACGAAGGTCGTCATGTTCTATATTCACACATCTTATATTCAGGAAATAATTTGAACAAACTTAAATACAACAAACTTATTTAAAATAGGATACATAAACTTTAACTGTGCCCAAATAAAAACTTAACAGAATGCAAGTACAAAATAATACGTAAACAAAATGAATTTTTAGTTCACTTCAAAGAAGAAAAGATTTCTTAACGTTTTGAATGAACTTTTTTGGGTTATTTATTAAACCAAAGTTTAGTTCTATGTTAAGGCTTCAGCATAAGAAGATTTTAAGAAGGTAACAGATGGCCAACAAACAAAATATATAGAAAAACATTAGTTAATAACTTAAGTAATTTATATTAACGTTATTTTGACGAGTTTAACAAAAATGTTACTACTGTTAAAATTTAAAACCCTTGTAGATCACAATTTCTGTTTATTCCCGATTCGATTTTGAAGATTATTCTTCATAACTGGAGCCCAAAATAAACTTTTATTGGAATTATTTATTTCATTAATTTATAATGTCCTCCCGATGTAGTAGGTTTATAAAGTTCGAACTCACATTTAAATCAATTTCATTCAAATTTTTAAAAAAATCTTTGGTAAGTCCAACATTTTTCCAACGCTGAGTTTGAAAATAAACCACAGATAATGAAATTCCGCCGCCGAGAGCCAATACGTGAAACACACCCAAAAAAACTACCCTCTTTCACTTAACCCCCACCTCGGAGGGGAGAATTCGTATAGTTTGCTTTCGAGCTTTCATCATCGGAAGGTTTCATTTCGCTACATAATTCAATGAGCTTTTAGTTTCCGACTGAATAATTTATTTTTTATTTCATTTTAAAACTTTATCATGGCTTTAAATTAATGATGATTCACATAATAAATGAGTTGTTAATCTAGAAGTTATCGCTAACAAGGTTTCTATTTATGAATAATTTAGCTAAATTTTAATAATGTCTGGTATACATCTATGTAAGATCTACTTCAAGGCTTTTCCATGGATATCATCATTCTGTTTCAGTCCACTCTTGGACGAAGACCTCATCCATCTACTTCCATGTCGATCCTGGGTAATACAAATCCATGTCTTACAGGCGATCGTTATAATGTCATCCCTTCATCTAAGTTGGGAACGTCGCCGTCGTGAGTTTCGGGTAACAGTTTTAGGATACCAGCAAAAGAGATGTTTTGTCCATCTATCGTCAAAGCTGCGAGTGACATGGCCTGCCCAGCGACATTTTAGCGCTGCCACTCTTCCGATGATGTCCGACACTCCTGTTCTGACTCTAATAGTGATGTTTCTCACCATACCCACTATACTGATTCCCAACATTGCTCTATACATAGCTCTTCGGATAATTCTCAATTTAGTCTCATTATGAGTGTAAAAAATATACTAGTATCTGACCATTAAATAATTATACTAGTATCTCATCATTAATACTCATATACGAGTATAGGTCCCAAGTTATAGTGTTCATCGCCGTGTCAGTATCAGTAAGCGATCACTATGCTAAATATTTTCTATCCACAGTGATTTTCTGGGAAGCCTTACTGAAGTGGTTTTCCGTAACCTTCTCTAGTGGCATCGGAGATACGTCAAACGCCCTCTTACTGTCTTCTATGACCCTGATAGTAAGGTCTATGATCACATTGCCTGGACTCGCGAGATCAAGTAGACCACTCTAGGATGTCAGGGAGTCTTACTGGAAGTTTTGCTGTTGACATGCAAGATGGCGTTTAACGTCATTTATAGATACATACTTTACAGCAGGGTATGTTCCTTCCAGTCATATGAGTCATAAAAGTTATAATAATAATCCAAAATTTATCATGCTATAGTGAGAATTTTTCTCCATAACAACTCTTCTATAATAAGAAAAATATCTAACAAACTAACTTCTCTGGTTTCTTCAAAATTCATACATCATACGAGCGCCCTTGATGATTAATTCATAAAAATAAAACTCCATAAAATATCCATTTTATTATTTAATCATGTCATAAATATTTGATTTATCATGTTAAATGTATAATTTAATAAACAACAACCTTAATAATAGATAACCATGCTTAACCGTCTTATAAATATTTAAGTAGTTTTGTTAAGTAACTTGAAAACATAAAACTTTATTTAAACATGATTTAACCAATAAAATTAGATATTTTTTCTTTTTTTGCGATAAAAGTATGTCACTCTCTTGCACGGGTATTGAACACTTTATTACAAATAATCAGCAAAAAGTAAATGCTTTTGCTCGTAATTCAAGAGAGCTTTTCTAAAACTACATATAAATTTTTAAGCCATGTTCCATTAATCATCATTGAATTTTCCAAACACTTAGAATTTTTGTAAGACCTTAAAGCTCCATTAGGGGCGGTTCCTCTTGACATTTTTATTCGATTTTCCCCAATCAAATTAAGATTTCTGAATAACCTCCCCGCGTTACGTTCATTTTAATATTATAATACATTTTGTAATAGAAAATTGAATAAGCTTTTATAATCAATTGGGCACAACAACCCCTACCTCCTTAATAGGATTTTAATAAGTAGTTTAATAAATCTATTTATTTTTAGATTATATTGCAATTTTTTCCTCAATTACTTTATAAAGTAATAGTCAGGTAACATTTCTGTGAATATATAATATTGTTATAAATATATGATTAACTTATTCCATATTCTTCGTCTAAATATTTATACAATATTTAACTACACTGATGAAAGGCTTATGTGTCCGAAAAATAAATAATTAATACGAATGTAAATTAAAACGTCTGTTTTCTAGAAGTTTTGCATTTTTTTTAGTATTTTATACCTAAACTGTCAAATTAAAAAACTTTGTTTTATGTATCACAATTGTATTTTTATTTTTCGCTACAACTGTTTCGTCAAACTGTGTTGACATCATCAGGTGTTACAATAATATTATTGTAACACCTGATGATGTCAACACAGCTTGACGAAACAGCTGTCACAAAAAGTAAAAATACAATTGTGATTCATAAAACAACTTTTTTTTTAAATTTTCTTCTTTTTAAAGTGCCCTGTCAGGTCCCCCCGACGTTGGCGATCACTCTGGTAAACTCTTCCCTATCGAATAGCTCCTCCACAGTTCCGATTCCTGTCCATTCCCTCACATTGCGTAGCCAAGAGATCTGCCTTCTCCCTGCTCCCCTGCGGCCCTCCCCTCGAGGGTAGGGCCGCAGGGGGGCCGAAATCTGCAGGGTAAAAAATGTCGTAAGATGGGACAGACAACGCAGAAGATACTGGAAGCGCACGTGCAGAGGATGGATCTCTTCTGGCGCGGAAGATTCTGGCTGGCCACCGTCTCCCCAGAAGACCGCCAAAGAGATGGAAGGAAAGCTGGGAATCGACCTCCCCCTGATTACGGAAACAAACCAAAGTTCTAAAAGAAGAAGAAGAAGAGAAAAAGTTTTAACCGACTTTTAAAAACAAGGTTATCATAAATAAATTGAGCTCTCAAAATAAATTCAAAATTTTCGTACTGCTGTTTGGTTATTATTTTGGTATATCAGTTAGTCGACCACTGCCCTAGATCAACACTTAAATGGTTAAATAGAAGGCATCTAGAAATAATTATTAATTTTATTAAACATTTTTTGTTTATGATTACAAACTGAGTGAAGATGTGGACGAAGGAAATGTTTGGTAAACTTTAAAGATTGCTTGGTTAAAAAACTTCTATAAAACAATTTTTTCATAAGTTATGGAAAGTCTGACCTCCTGATATAAATTTTATGCCAAATTAATCTCCCCCAAGTTTGTGTGTTAAAGTTAATTAAACATCAATTAAAAACTTTACTAATTAAATTTTGTCATTTAATATAAATCTAGTTTTTATTAAGTTCAGTTAAGCAGAAAGATTGCTTTTATAAATGTATACTTACATTACATAATTAACTAGAGGATTAAGTTATTAAATATTATATAATTAATCTTGAAGCGTATAATAACAGTATTTAATTTACTTTTTAAAAGTTATTAATTTTATTTTTAGTGCCACTACAAATTTCTTGTTTTAAATCTTATTATTTCTTTAAAGATTGTTATATTAAATTGATTTTTGGTTTCGTTTATTCACTTTAATACTAGTGTGAAATCAATCTTCTTCTTCAAGTGCCCTATCGGGTCCCCCCAACGTTGGCGATCACCTCGGCGATCGGCGGTGAAATCAATAAAACGTCAGTTTTCTAGAAGTTTTACTATATTTTATGGGAATGACATGTTTCGCCCTTCTAATGATCAAATGTCTTTTTTTCTATCATCTCATATATATTTTTTAAATATTTGATAATGCCTTAGAATTGCGAAACATGTCATTCCCATAAAATATAATAAAACTTCTAGAAAACTGACGTTTTCATTCGTATAAATTATTTAATATGGATTTTTAGATCATTGTTCAAAAAACAATAAATAAATATTTTATGTGAAGTTTTAAACATGGAAATAAAGTCGATAAAACAGTGTTACCAACTCTTCTTCCAAAAGATACATTTTTAAAAAGGTAAATAATTCGGATAAAACAGTGTTATATATTCCAGCTTAACAAAGGAAAAGCGGTTTTAACAATGTTAAAAATTCTACTTCCAAATTTAAAAAGGGATTTTAGTTTTCGGGACATTCTATTGAGCAGTTGGGCTATTTATGCAAAATAATAGTTTTATAATAACAGTTTGTAAGCGTTCGAGATGTGGACATACCGCAGAATGCTCCGTATACCGTGGACCGATAGGGTCAGTAATGCAAACGTACTGCAGAGAACCAAAGCCAAAAGAGGTCTGTTGTCGAGTGTAAAAATTAGAAAGGTCTCATGTTTGGGTTATGTGCTAAGGGAAGAAAAATACCACCTCCTTCGACTGATATTAATGGGTAAAGTGGAGGGACGTCGCGGAGTTGGTAGAAGGCAGCTGTTCTGGCTGCGGAACATCAAAGAGTGGACAGGAATAACAAGAGTTCAGAACCTGTTCCAAGTTGCGCAGGATAGAGATGCTGCAGTGATCGCCAACGTTGGGGGGACCTGACACGGCACCGAAAGAAGAAAAATAGTTTTATAACGTGATACAAGATTTTTTTAAAAAGCTTTAAGGTTAAAAGCTTCGAATGTTTATTTAAAACATAATTTACCGTAATAGAGTGAAATGGTTAGCTTAAAAACAAATGAGAATATCTGAAAAAGAAATTCGTTGGCAATAAGATGATGTGCATCGTAAGAATGAGATCACTCAGAAGAATTCGCACAACAGAAGAATACGAGACCATATTTTGATTCCAAAAAAAAATAACATTTTACATCTTCGTCTCTATTGAGATAAAATTAATCCTTAAAAATGACTAACCCGCAATGGGTTAAATCCAGTCTACAAGTATTTGTATACTTTCAAAATGTTGTAGTTACTGTAGTTCCTCCTCATCCTATTAAAAATAACATTTAAATTTTTTTGTTTCAGATCGGTGTCACCTGGAGAACCTATAGGGGGAGCCCCTTGGGGGCCTCGGACGACGTTTCTGATACGAATTTTAAGATAATAAGGTAAGGAAACCAAACCTGTGTACTTTTCAAATGTCCCTCATATTCTTATATGTCTTCTTCTGGTGCCGTGTTAGGTCCCTCAATATTGGTGATCACTGTGGCGAAAGCATCTCTGTCCTGCACCACTTGTAACAGGTTCTCAATTCTGCTGATTCCTATCCAATCCTTTATATTCCGCAGCCAAGACAACTGCCTTCTGCCAACTCCCCAATGTCTCTTATATACAAAAATATTAACAAAAAATAATTCTCAATAACTGATTGTACGTAAAAATTTATTTACTTTTATTTTTATGACAAATAAATATATACAAGTCCATTGAATGTAATAACTGTATACATTTTTGTCTTTTATCTGTTATATTGATTCTCATGATATGTGATAGGTTACTCATCTTTCGTCAATTTTATTGTCACGTGGTAATCGCCAGAAATCGAACCCAGGACCTTCAGTGTGACAGTCATAGATCTTGCCACTCTGCCACGAAGGTCGAATTTTTATATAAAGGAGTTTTCGTATTATTTTTGAGACAGAACGCTTGACTCTTGATCCAAGTGACTTGGGCTCAAGTCTGGACATCACCAGATTTATTCTTCATAATAATAAACTATTATATTTTCTACTCATATAGAAGATTGTAAAATAAATTCGATTCGATTATTAAAATCCTTGATATTAGTCTAAAACAAACTAACTAACTAACCATTACGCCGTCTCCCCGAAGGGAAAGCAGAATGAATGGACTGTCACACTTTTCTTTCCTGACATATGTCTCTCGCTTCCTCAACATCGTGTCATGCACGCGCGCCAATTTTTCTGCCTCCTCACATAGCCGACATTCAATATTTGATTAATTTGATCGTGCCACGTTTTCCTCGGTCTTCCTCTATTTCTGGTTCCATTTACATCATTAACATATAAATTTTTTACCATTCTTTCTTCATTCATTCTTTCCATATGTCCAAACCATCTTAATGATCCTTTCATTATTTTGTTTACAACACCATCTTTGCACCGCGTTCACTTCTTATATTTTCATTCGACCATCTATCATACACAGAGTATGCACACATTCGTCTAAGAGAGATTTTCATCATTCTTTAGCTAGTTCCATGCTTCGCTTCATATATATACACAATATGTATTTTAGCTTGGCCTCGTGTATTTAAACAATTAACTGAATTAAAATTCACTTCGTCTAACGTATTTTACATCAAAGAATTAAAAAAGGGCTTTATTTTCAAAGTATCTGCCGAAACACCTGCTGTGTTTTGTTATTTCTCATTCCATCCCACAATGCATTAGGGCGGTTTGCTTTATTTTTAGGTATAAATTTTCACCTTTTTGTTGCAAAACTTTGTTTTCGTTTTATTTCGGTTTCGCGAGTTATTTTGTAAAATAATTCCCAAATTTAAGCTTAAGCTTTAACGAAATAAAAATACTAATTTCCTTTTTAATAAAATGTATGTAGCAACAACATTTTAGTTAGCTATCGCGATAAGGAAAACACATTTTAATTTAATATCTTTTTTTAATTTAATTTTATTTATTTTAGGGTAATAAACAGTGAGTACTTCACAAAGAAGTACTTAAATAAGGCTAATTACATGTTACCACAAATATAAATGAATGAACAGAGTAAACATTATAGACTTATGAAACGAGATTTAACTAAACTAAAATCAAAATAAAACTAACTAAGGTAATAGTATAAAAATTAACAAAAAGATAATAATAATAAAACAAATAAAGGAATATAAGATTTTAGCATTATACACACCGAAAAGATGCTACAACTATTTTTTTAAATCACAAGAGTTTAGGTGAAAACAATCGATTGCATTAAAATATTTGTTATAAGTGTCGCATATCCGGTACATTGCCGCGCTCTGAGCGTAACAGGTGCGATAAGAAGGAAGGTGGAATACTTGGCTCGCGGTGTGTCTTCTACGAAACATAGTGGTATTAATGGTCAATTTGCTAAGTAGTTCGGAGTTATCAATTCTGAAATGTATGATTTTGTGAAGTAGCATCACATCGTTTAGTGTTCGTCTATCTTCGAGAGAGTCTAAGGAGTGAAAAGCAAGTATCATAACGATGGTAATATTAACTTAGGTCCCATTGATCGGCTAGCCTCTTTACAGTAAAAAATTGTATTTTATTGCGTCCGACTGCATTTGCAGCTCAGACAGTTAGTGCCAGTCCATCGTAATATTTCGCACAATTTACTGATAGGAAACTTAAGTAAAACGTTTTATAGAATATGATACATTCAAATATGAACTCCAAATGTAGTCTCCTAGAGATCGAATCGATTTTTTTTGGACTTCAAATGTAGTTATATATCGAATTGTTACGGTTAAATATCGAATTGTTACGGTAAATAGAGAAATCCAATCCAGTTTGAATTAACAAAATATGAGAATATATGTATTTTGTTAAGCCAAATATGATCAATAAATTATATGAAATAGCTAAGAAAAAAACACGGTAATGACTTTTGTTTGTTTTTGAAGTTTTTTTTACTATCCAATAGTTATATTTGTATAAAGAAAAGTTATTATAAAATAAAGTTATTTAAAAAATCACTCGGAAGACACACAGCGCTTCGACAGTAATACGAGTAGATGATGTGCTTTATTATTAGCGCCATCTGTAATTTAAATGTAAAGATGTGATGTTATCTTAGACGCAAACCACAGAAATGTGTTCATTCAAAGATTCATTCAAAAGATGTCGCCAGAGTAAAATTTAAATTTAATTATTACATTCGTGTTAGAAAATTAGGTTTCGTCGTAAAAAAATATACCTTAAATTAAATCATGAAAATAAGACGTTCAAAAAATAATACGCTAAATTCAATCGACAAATTTAATAATCCGTTATTTTTGTAAGCAGATAAAATTACCCTTTCAAATGTAAAATACTCAATTTTGAAAACACGGAAAATCTCCGCTCTGTATTTTATTTAATTAAATCCACCGTCTACTCCGAAAATATCTTTCCAATGTAAATAGCATCCTCTAAGGAATAAACACATTCAAATTTTATCGAGTAATAACAGTCACCCTGTTTATCGTAAATTCAATAAAAACAAAAAATTCTTCAAGCAGAATTCTTTACGTCGAAATTTTCCCCATCGGAAAATTACCGAAAAGAAATTCCGAATTTTTCCTGATTTGTATTCAATGTTAGTTTCATTTTGTGGACACTAACCCTTTACGCAAAATTATGGAAAATTTGCTTTTTATTACCGGAAAGGGGTCAAATTAGTTTTTCTTTTTCCATGCTATTCTCTGTCTAGAAAATAATTAAGTTTTACACACGTAAACATAATGTTTTTTTTAGCATTACCTAAAAAAAATCCTAATATAAATGTTTCTCTGGAGGGGTAGCCAGAGAGGATGGACCGCCATACCGTTGTGTCGTGATATACTTCTCTACATTCCTCAGTATTTTAACGATTCTTCTCTCGTCCATTCGTTCCATATGCCCAAATCATATGAGGGATCCTTTTTTAATTTTACTTATGATGCAATAATCTGCCTTACATTTCGTGCCTCTCTGCCTTCATCATATATCGTTTTCTCGCACATTATTCTCAGTGATTTCATTTATCCTGCTTTCATCCCTTTTTGTCAGCTCCACGCTTCACTTCGACAAAAAAAGTGAACGACATTTTTTTTATTAAATATGTGATCGTCGTATTTAATATGAGTAGGTATATGGATAACATCAAAACTTGTGTATTGTAAAAGTTGTTAACAGAAAAATGTATAATACGAGTATATCATAAATGAAATTGTTATAATAAATACCACTTCTTCTTCTTCCTGTGCCGTGTCAGGTCCCCCCGACGTTGGCGATCACTCCGGCGAAAACCTCCCTGTCCTGCGCTGCCCGAAACAGGTCATCCACCGCCCTCATTCCGGTCCACTCTCTAATGTTGCGCAGCCAGGACATCTGTTTTCTGCCAACTCCCCGTCTTCCCTCTATCTTGCCCTCCAATATAAGTCGGAGGAGGCGGTACTTTTCTCCACGCAGCACGTGACCCAATACCACTAATAATCTTTATACAAATAAGTATCATAAATATGACAAATATTTTCTTATTCTTTTACTTCTAGGCCCTACATCCTCCATCTCTCCACAGTAGTCCTCAACTGGCTTCTGTCTCTGGTCATCCCTCCCAACATTAAATGGATAAAAGATCTTCGACGGCATTAATTAAATAAATACTTAAATAGCCGTCTACTTTGTATGGCATACATATGATCGACTTTCGTGGTCGAGTAGTAAGAGTTCTGGCTGCCACACCGAAGGTCCCAAGTTCAGTTCCCGGTGATGGCAGTGTGAATGTCACACTGTCATTGATCTAATGTAGAATTTAAGTGAAAATAAAATTGCGATTAAGAATCAATATAATACCTTTACATGGATTTGTCTCACGCTGTAATGATGTGAATAGCGATTCAACAACATAAAAATACTAATAATAAGTAATATAACTAACTAATAACCTACCATCACGCCGTCTTCCCGAAGGGGTAATCAGAAAGAATGGACTGCGACACTTTTCTTTCCTGACATATTTCTCTCGCTTCCTCAACATTCATAAATCGTGTCTCACATGGCCGACATTCAATATTTGATTTATTTGATCTGCCACGTTTTCCTCGGTCTTCCTTTTTTCTGGTTCCATTTACATCGTTAAAATATATATATTTTTTACCATTCGTTCTTCATTCATTCTTTCCATTTATCCAAACCATCTGATCCTTTCAAGATTTTGTTCATAACACCATCATTCGCACCGCATTCACTTCTTTTATTTTCATTTGACACTCTACCATACTCAGAGTATCCACATATTCGTCTAAGAGATCTTATTTATGTAATATACCTGTATAAAGTAAGATATTCTGTATAAGATATTATATTCAACTCCAATGAAAATCGCCTTATATTTCCGGCATAACAAATCAAGCAAAGTATACGTGACATTGACAAACGACCACAGTGGAAAAAAACAGAGTATTTTATTCCGTTATGTTTTAAAACCATGGATCGTTTCCCCTTCAAGTTATGAATATTCCTTTTAGTAAATAAGTTATTGTAATATAAATCATCCAGTAGGAAGTTCAGAAGCATACTTTAAACAGTGCTCAAGTCCGCGAGATGGCGGAGACACAATATAATCCTGGACTTAGTTAAAAATTATTCGAGGCGAAATTTGTATTGCGGAGGAAACCTGGCTTAATTGCGTTTGTTCTGGTATTAAGTGTATGAACAGTGTTTGGGAATGTTAGTAGGTCAAATTCTTGAAATTTGTTAGACAACTTCAACTTTTTTAAGCCGAAAACATCAAAACGCAAATGAAATATTCTTCTTGAAAAATATTTCCTACTTGTGGAATTTGACTCCATGATTCACTTTTATCATTTCGTTTCGCATTGAGTAGATGAAATGATAAGAACATGTTAAAAAATAATAAGATAATTGTGTAACACTATAATAATGTCAGAATGTTAATGTTCACTTTTTGAGAATGTCGCGACAGCTGTTTCGCCAACCGATGTTGGGATCATCAGGTGTTAAAACAACTAAAGATTCAAATTGATAGACTTACTATTTATAGGGCAAAAAACTGACCATTTACCACTCGGCCACGAAGGTCATCGAAAGGTCATAAAGATTTACAACATCTGTCAGATCATGTAAACAACAACAATTTTATAATATTTTGTAAATATGTATCTTTACTGAAGAAGGACTGTTTGTCCGAAACATGTCTATATAAATATTTTCTGTGAATGTATACTTATACTTGTATACGAATCCTGGATTTCACCCATGGTGGGTGATTAATTCATGAAATTTAATTGTATCTCAATAGAGACGAAGATGCAAACTGGAAACTGAATATGGTTGATCAAGGTGTTTACAGGACTTATGACCTGTCATTTTTTCTTTATGACCATGTAAGACAAATTTTGGCAAAAGACAAATAATGGCGATAGCCTTCACATTGTGTTAATAAAGTAGTTTGCGAAGTGCTAAAAAGTAATCTCCATAGATGGCGTTAGTGTGTGGATTATATAAATTAATCTTAAAAAGATTAACATATGTAATCAAATCTACATAGATGGCGTATTGAAACTGACATGTGAAGATAAGTATAGATTTGTAGCATATATACAACCTCCAAAATTTGTCTTACATGGTCATAAAGAAAATAGGTGGAATGGGGGATGTTGTAATTATATAAAGCGTGCGCTTAACCCAACCAATGACAGGTAATAAGTCCTGTAAACACCTTGATCAACCATATTCAGTTTCCAGTTTGCATCTTCGTCTCTATTGAGATACAATTAAATTTCATGTCTTTATAATTTTATTTTTTTAATAAAAATGGTGTTTATACAAAGCGTATAAAAAAGAAATATAGAAATAAACCATCATAACAACACAAAGTATGGCGTATATATAATAGGAGATATTATGATTTTAAACTAACAAACTAACCATCACGCCGTCTCTCCAGAGGGCTAGGCAGAATGAATAGACCGATACTATGTTCTGTCCTGGCATACATCTCTCACTTCCTCAACATTCATACATCGTGTCATGCACGCCCGTCGAATTATACGACTCCTCGCGTCACCGATATTTAATATTCGATTGATTCTCTGTGTTAAGGACTATTTTTTTATAGTACCAATATAACAAATATTGTATATTCTGTAATTGAGACTTCAATTTTGTTCTCTGGACAAAACACAGGACTACCGATTAGCAAAATGGTTTAAAGTTGACTAATTTTATACTCTAGACACGTTGGTCAGCAAAATTCAATTATCATCGTTGCATTGACAGCTATTATTACATTCCACGTTGTGCTTTTAATTTAACGAAATTGGAATAGCCATCTGTTAAAAACAAAATATTTTCATTACTATACCAACCTAAAACAAATAAAATAATGGCTCTCACCAAATCCTCACAGCAAGTGCTATACTAAATATAATAGTTTATGCCTCGTATCTAAAACATATATAATTTATTCCCTTGTACCCACTTCAAAATATCCCAAACTTTGTTGAATAGTTTAGTTCAATTGTTTGGGTATTATAATTTCACTAAATATGACGATTTTATGAATATATCATATTTCATATTTACTTATTTAAATAAATAGCTATTTTAAATAAATAACCTCAAAGCATATTCAAATAGTGTAGGGTGTTTTTTTAGAGGTTTGGTTTTTAAACTAGCAACATTGTTTCTACAGACTGTCAATTTGACAATTTGACAATTGACCGTTGATTTGTAGTCAGTTCGTTTTGCCATTTTACTATAAATAGACATCAAAATCGTGGTTTGGTTCGCCAAACTTATCGTGTTCTACGTCCATTTTACAGTCGACATAATCGTCCATCCGATCAAGTTATTCGGCAGACCATGGATCGTTTTCACACCACGTACACTCTAGTGGATAATACGCATCCACAAAGACGACAATTGTCGAAAATTGGATTTCACGATTGCGCTTCATTCGAGCTAGCCGTGGCGCTTATATGCCCGAAATCATATTTAAACAATAATGGCATAAAATTATCTATTAAATAAAGCTAATATCATAGACATTAACATTATTTTAATGCGTTTTTTTTTCATTTTGAATATGTATTGTATACCTCTAAAAACAAAAACCTATACATTCGGAATGATAAATTAAAGTGTGTATACACGATTGCCAATTGCAATTAAATTGCGATACACGCGTAAATATTTTTAATTACCTATGTTTACGACAGCATAATTGTCGCCAATAATGCACGATTAATTTTTTGGCATCGAAAGATTCTGTTTAATTAACCTTTAGATTTTTCACTTACATGATTCTAGGGAATGGTGATAGATTAAAATCAATCGATTTGATTAAATTACAATTCAAATCATTCGCTGTCCATCGAAAGTCACGAATAATATATTGGGCATCACTATTTATTGTGGATTCATGATAGAATAATAATTTAAATAAAGCAACGTATTTTCACAAAACCTTTTCATAAACATATTTTGGATCAATGACATACTTTTTTATTGATTTTTTTTTACAAAAAATACCCTTAGAAAGGATAAGAAATGATAATTAAAATGAAAGAAAGGATCATTAACATGGAAAGAATGAGTGAAATGGTAAAGAAGGTATACGAGTATGTAAACGGCGTGAACGGAGCTAGAAATAGAGAAAGGCCGAGGGAAACGTGGCAAGATCAAATCAATCAAATATTGAATGTCGGTCACGTGAGGAGTCGAAGAAATCGACGTGCAGGCATGACAAGATGTATGAATGTATAGGAAGCGAGAGAAGTATGTCAGGACAGAACAGTGTGGCATTCCATTCTTTCTGCCTACCCCTCTGGGGAGACGGCGTGATGGTTAGTTAGTTAGTTCGTTTGAAAGGACTTTTGTGGTCCGTGACATGATTGTTAAAAGTGGAAAAAAATATATGAAAATAAAATGTTTTTAATAAACTATTCAAATTGTAATATTGGCTTTAATTATTTATTGAAATTTTAGTAGATAATTTTATTAAAACCTTCTGGAGCTAAGTAATATAAAGATAATATTTTAAAGAAATTGTATGTTTAGGTGATTGTGAGGAATACCAGAACACGGTAAGAGGAATTTGTGAGGCGAGGATATGATGGCGAGTAGGCAGCGAAGGAGGAACTAGAATAGTCAGGTTAAAAAAAATGGACATTGCCAGACGCCCGGACATATTGCACTACACAATCTGCCTCACGGGACCAGTCCTCGTTGAAGACCTTCTAAATTATGGAAGGATAGTAGGAAATCCAGTTTACAGGAGGAGCATCCATCTGTATAACAAACGATATTGGTCTATAGTAAGGTTGAAGAAGAATTTAGTTTCTTATATATTCGCTACACTTTGTGTTGCAGATGCTTTATTACTCTTATTTATTTTTATATACTTTGTATATACAGCACTTATATTTAAAAAAAAAAAATTTAATAAAGATAATGGTGTTGAAATTTTGCATGTTAATAATAGATATATAACTTTCTCAATCTCGAAATTTTAGAAACTAAAATTAAAGAAAATATTATAAATAATCAAATAAATGTTACGTCAAGTCCAATCTTTGATTTATTTCTTTTGTTGTAAGTAATTACCTGAACCCTAATAAGAACTTTAAATTAATATTTAAAAATTTTAATTGAATCATAATATTTGTTTTATAACAAAAGCATAAACGTTCCAAAATAAATCTTTATAACATCTGTCAGATCATGTAAACAATTTTATAATATTTTAAATATGTGTCTTAATAATATGTATCACTTAAGAAGGTCTGGTTGTCCGAAACATGTCTACGTACTTTTTTTTTTTTTTTAAATATAAATGTTGTATGTACAAAGTATATAAAAAATATTTTTTTTTTTATGTTTCTGTAAATCAAACACAACGCTTTATTCTCTCAATCGTGGTTCAAGTTCTTTTTAAGAAGCAAATATCGATTCATTTATCAAATTGATTCACTTTTAACGACCCCGGAACTTTTGAACATTTTGTTTTATCAAAACGCTTTTCCAATAAACATAATTTGCCTAAAAAAAACTCCCCGATAAACGCTTGTTTTATAAGAGCCCATAAAAAGTCTACTTTGCAAAACTTTCGACAAAAGAACATTCAATATATCAGATCAGGGAGATAAATCGCCTCACACTTTTTACCGCCGATCCCTGCCCTTGTATGTGAACCGCTTAAGAGAAAAGAAATCACCCACAAGAAATAAATCTTTCTTTTAATAAGTCAGTCCCCCGCCACGTGATGTATCACCTGTTCCCATATTACGCAGCTTCGCCGATTCTATCAATTCCCTAAACCTAGTCGACAGCCGACACTACATTGGAGGCACGCAGAGATTTACTGCATAATAAATTATTTTATATGATTCCGATTTTTATTATAAGAAACGAAGCATAAAAAAATCTAGGAAATTCCGAATTCATTAAAAAATATTTTATTCGTTTCTTCTTATTCCCTTAGGTATCTCTACATGAGGGAGTATGGTAGTTATCCATGGCTCTATCCCGCGGCATTTCTTTTGGGAATGCTCGGAACCAATTCTCTACAGCTTCGAAGAGATGGACATCTAATAACCCATTTCTTCAGATTAATTGGGGGATACTTCGAGAACTCGGCCGTACTGGAGAATGTTGGTCTTTTTGTCCCCGATAGATATCTCCGACAGCGACAGCACAGATTGTTTTACCTACCGGCCGCCAGAATTGTTTTACCTACCGGCCGCCTCTGGTGACACCGGTGGAAAGAGCAATTAGTCTGCTGAACGCGGTCTCCTCGGAAATCGACGTCTTTCATGTTAGTGAAAGTACGTTCAGGTGACAAATACTCTTGACTTTGGAAAGTATATTGTCTTCCTAATGTCGAACCATCACTAATGCGTTCCTGATATTATGTTGTATGTGTATAATATCTTACCTGTACTTAATAGATGTCTTAAACATTTATGCTGTTTGTAATGTCTTTTGAGTAAATAAACTGATTTGATTTGATTTGATTTATTGTAGATTTAGCAAAATGTTTATTCATGATATACTTCTTCCTGTGAAGCAAACGATTAGCTATCTCTCCATCTCATAGGTGGTCATCCTAGTGGTCGACGGCCCTCTGGAGTCTAGTGCATCACGATCTTAGGAATCCACGCTAGATCCATCCTCTCAATGTGATCCTACCAGCAGAATCATCTTCTCTGCCTACTCTGTACCACCATGCTATTTATTTTACAGGATCTATTTCGCATTTATTAAATTTGTACCAGAGAGACATAATTCTCTAGCTACAACCATAAAGTGAGCTTTTGACATAAATAAGTTATTGTTAATGTTTTAAACTGTTAAATTAAATAACTTTGGTTTTTGGATCACAAGTATATTTTATTTTACGCGACAGCTGTTTCATCAACCTATGTTGACATCATCATGTTTTGTTGTATTACATAAAGAAATCGCTTAACCCAACCAATGACAGGTCATAAGTCCTGTAAACGCCTCGACCACCATATTCTGTTTCCAAAAAAACAATTTGCATCTTCGTCACCATTGAGATATAATTAATCCTTAAAAATGACTAACCCGTAATGGGTTAAATCCATTATTTGTCTACAAGTATTTTTATACATTCAAAATGTTGTAATAAACTTTGTTCTATGTATCACGATTGTTTATTAATTTACGCGACGGCTGTTTCGTCAAGCTATGTTGACATCATCAGGTGTGACAATAATAATAATATAAAATAATTTGTAACACCTGATGATGTCAGCATAGGTTGACGATACAGCTGTCGCGTAAAATAAAATACAATTGTGATACATAAATCAAAGTTATTTAATTTAACAGTTTAAAATAATATTAATACTTAAAAACAAGTGAAAGGAATAAGTAAGCTTTTGAAATGATCATTTCTATTACCTGGTTATAGCGTTTAAGCACCGTAAGTATCTTACACTTTTCTCATTTTTATTACAATTTTCTCATATTGAAGCACAGTATGAAAGAGGAAATATAAAATGGGATATGATTTTGAATGGAGATATGAGTTCGTTCTCGAAGCTTTCTATATGATATATTACACGTACATTCACGTATACTGAGTTTATTACTCAACTAAAAAATGTAGTGTTGACTGTGAGAAATATTCATAAAATAAAAACCCTTTGAAAGACGCCTTTAAAAATATTACTGTACCTTTTTTCCAAAGAAACATTTCAACAATAAGAGAAAACATACAGATTAGTCTGATGATGACTGACGGATACAATAAAACATATTTATTTTGTGGAAGAACGCGGTGTGATGGGTTGCGAACCTCATCACCACCAATAGGCTTCTCCGCGCACACTTCGATCGTCCGACACCCACAAAATAAATCTAAAACAAATAATATATCTTATATTTAAATATATATCTTTATAATATCACTGAGGAAGGACCGGGTTGTCCGAAACATGTCTGATATTTGTTTTTTTTAAAGTTAGTGTTGTAAATACAAAGTATATAAAAAAGAAAAAGCCAATTAAAAATCATTTTTTCAACCAAATGCAAGAACCTGTGTATGTGCAATTTTTTTTAATGTGTCCAAACCATTTCATATACTCGTATGTTTGTTTAATAATATAATACATGTTTTGAAATACAATCTCTACTTTTTTTGGTAAATCATTAAAGTTTCATGTCTTTGATGTCTCCTAATTCACCACTTATGTTTAATTTTTAAATTTACCAGATTTAATTAATTTTTTATACATCTTTTTCAGGAAAATAAACAAACTCTCGGTTACCAGGGACAGAACGTTATCAAAAATCAACCTCTTATATATAGATTCAATATTATTTATCAACAATTTTATGCGGTATTATTATTATTATTATTTTATTATTATAATTATAATTATTATTATTATTATAATAATAATAATTATTTTTATAATTATGATTATTATTTTATTGAAATGTCTTTCCATCAAATCGATGTGAAGGGTATTATATGTAGCTATCATATTGATTCTCGTGACATGTGATAGGTAGCTAATCTATCGCCATTTTATTGTCACGTGAATACATCAGACTGACGACAGTATGACAATCACACTGCTATTGCCGGGAATCGAACACGGGACCTTCGGGGTGGCAGTCTAAGCACTTACCACTCTGCCACGAAGGTCGTCTCGTGTCTGTATAGAGTCATGTTTTTAACAACAAAGATATTGCTTCTGCTACTATATATTATTTGGGTTAGTACTAATTTTTATTGCAGGAACTCCATTGTGGCCAATGATTAGTGAAATTTGATCGCCGCTTTATGATTTTGTGCCAGTCACCATTTTTCATATTTTCCTGTAAAACAAGTTTTATTATATTCGATAAGTAAACGATTGAGATAACTAGTATTATACGCATAACGCAGAACCGGTAATTGAAAGCTTAGTAATTAGATTTTTTAAGTTATTTATTAAAAATATATTTTTTATTTTGTATTACAAAAATACTCCTGGTGCTTTGTATTCTAAAATCGTCTTCTTCTTCTTCTCAGTCGTATTCCTCATGATTAAGGGTCGTGTCCATCCTATAAGCCATTGACCATGGTACGTCATGCTTCTCCTGACTTCCTGACTCCTATCACTCGTCAGTCTCCAAGCTGCAGCTAATGAGAGACCGGTCAGCTCCCTGATTTGATAGGACCAGGAGCTTGGTTGTCACCCTTGTGGTCGCTTTACCTCCACTTTGCCCATGATGATGAGCTTTTCGAAGTTCTTACCCTGTTACCCAGCTAGTCAATGATCGACTTGTTTGTTATTATTTATTGTTTCTTGAACAATGATGTAAAACTCCATATTAAATTATTAATATGTATGAAAAACGATAGTTTTCAAGGTGTTTTATTATGATATTTATTATTTATGTATGACATGTTTCGCCCTTTTGTTCCCAAAATGTTCATTTTGAAAATGCCTTAGAAGGGCGAAAAATGTCATTCATAAATATTATAATAAAACTTCTTGAAAACTACAGTTTTTCATACATATTAATAGTTTGTTATTCTTGCCGTTCGCCTCTTATTTTTGCATTATTTTTCGAAAAATAAATGTGATTAATTTCAGAATAGTACAAACATGTAATATATATACCAGGTTGTGATACAAGAGATAATTTGCTTGTCTCTTGATCTAGGGACTTATATTCAAACCTGGACACAGTGTGATTGTAGAGTGAAGGGTATAATAAAAAAGTGATATAATTTTTTGTAAATAAAGTGTCAAAAGGAAGCCGATGAAAGATAGCGAGACAGCTGGACAACTCTTATCTCAAAAAGGATACAGTTTAAAAAAAAAAACAGAAAAAATTTAACATTTAAAAAAAATTATGTCATGAGGGTATTATTTTAGAGGTTTGGTTTTTAAATTAGCAACATTGTTTCTACAGACGGTCAATTTGACATGTTAACAGTTGATTTGTAATCAGTACGTTTTGCCATTTTAACATAAATAGACGGACGTCAGAACAGCGCTTGCAAATTGTGCAAATTTGTTTTGAAAATCATGGTTCGGTACGCCAAACTTATTATGCACTACGTTCATTTTACGGTCAACATAATCATCCATCCGAGCAAGTTATTTGGAAGAACATGGATCGTTTTCGCACCACGTACACTCTAGTGGTTATCACGCATCCACAAAGACGACAATTGTCGAAAATTGGATTTCACGATTGCGCTTCATTCGAGCTAGCCGTGGCGCTCATGTGCCCGAAATCATATTTACACAATAATGGCATTAAATTATGTATTAAATAAAGCCAATATCATAGACATTAACATTATTTTAATGCGTTTTTTTTTTCATTTTGAATATATATTGTATACCTCTCCAAAAATCAAACTATATATGAAAATTATATAAAATATGTGTTTTTAATTATTTTACAATTTTTTTATGATTTAAGCTTAAAAGCGCGGTTTTAAATAAACCGTTTAGACGTAATTTTTCACACGCGTAAATACGACATTTTCCATGTAGGTGCCCAACCGCATTTCAACTTCAAAAGCATACGCGGGGCTACACCGCTTACACACATGATTATTAGGGGTAGTTTTTATTATTTCGCCCCGGAATATGAACCCTCAGTTAAACGAGTGCCAGTGAATCGTGCTGAATGGAAATCTGGGCTGATGAATCATTCATGCGGGATTCTGGGGAATGTGACGTCACCACACGGGGACATTTCGCGGCCGTTTGGTCTCTCATCCGAGGGAACGGTGTCGTGCTTGCGGTGGATTTTAAATTTTTATGGAACGTTCTTTTTAATGAAATTTGAATTTAAGTCCGCTGAAACCCAACGAATTTGAGTTTTGACCAAAATCTCCCAATGTTTTCAACCGTAATCGAACACACATCTAATATTTGAATTATTATAACGAACCCTTATGTATGGAAGTAAAACTTGGTGCTGGCAATAAAAGGATGAAAGTTGTATAAGTGCCGTAAAAATAAGAACACTGAGAAGAATATGCGTAGGAAAACGATATGTGATAGAATACCAAACGACGAAATAAGGAAGAAATGTAATGCTGATGATTGTATCATAAGTAAAATTAAAAAAGGATCCCCGAGATGATACAAATGGACGAGCAAAGAATGGTTAAATGTTGTATACAAGCAGTGTGAGTGAAAAAGAAGAAGTGGAAGATCAAGGAAAACATGACATGACCAAATTAATCAAATACTGAAAGGCGGCTACATTCGAAGTCGGAAAAATCGACGAGCGTGCATTTTACGATGTATAAATGTGGAAAAATCTAGAGAGGTAGGAAGAATCTAGAGAACGGTATGGCACTCCATCCTCTTTGCCTACTCCTCCAGGGAAACGGCATAATAGTAAGTTAGTCAGTTATAAAACAGTGCGTTTTGATTTGATCGCACGTTCATTTAAACTATTGATCGTAATTATTGCCTACCTGTATTACCTACAACTCATAAACATCTATTCATGAACAAAATGATAATTAATTATATTTTTGTATTCAACCATTTATAACAAAAAACGCATATTAGGTTCTATCGAATTTGTGCCTACACATCGAAAAATGGATACTGTTATCTACACTACGATATAGGAAGTAATCATGCGTAGCCTCGGACACGTTACCACGCACGGATGTCTCCGTTCGCGCGCAACTTGCCGCGGACACGTACTACGCACGGACGTCTGCAACAGCTTCTTCTCTCTCTTTTCATTCGCTTAATATTGTGTCTATGCATATTCAATAAATGATGAATTTTTACTTGTGATCCTTTTGTTTCCTTTTGTTTCCTTTCGTTGAGGGGACCTGACATGGCACAGTAAGAAGATACACAATAAAAACGATGACACGTGACTTTCACTAACGCAGTACTAAAGCACCCGTAACCAAATATATTATTATAATGTGTATAATTTTGACAGGTGTTTGAAATATTTTTTTATATTCCGATCGTTCCTTAAAGCAATTTTGCTACTAAAACGTTTTTCGATATTAATTTGAAGATGTTATTTCATTCAAACATGAACATACGAATATTTCATAGCTACGATTCTATCTATTATGACGCACCTAACCCAGAATATTGCATGCCAAATGTTGCAGAATCAATAGATGGGAAACTCTATGTATGAACCGCAAGCTAGCCTGGTTCATACCAAGAATATCTTATTACGGAAGCTGTTTATTTAGAACAGAGGTGTAGCAATTATCTTAGTAATGTTTCCAAATCTTAATATTTTATTGAAGACAGTTTAAAGTAACCAATACTTTTTCTTGTATATTCGCCATCACTTTGTGTTGTAGATTCACATTTGAATGCAGTCTAGGTATTTTTGCAAGGTAGGTGTCCCTACGTATGGTTTTACTATAATTATAAAACCCAGCAAAACTTTTTTTTAGCCGAGTCATAGAGGGCTCCCTCCGCTTACCCGAAGCTGTTATAGGCGCAGTGGCGCCTTTCGTCAGCTTCACTCGTGCACTAGGGTGGGTCATTTTTGTATGGGGGAAAAAAAATAACAATGTATCGAATTCTAATAGTGAAAAAAGGTTGCTAAATGACGTGTTTTAATGATATATAAAGTTTCATTACAGTTGGATATCATCTTCTGTCTCCGAATTGACATGGAAACCATAGAAATTTAAGAAAAAAAGCATTTTAATATATTTCGTCATACTGGAATGTTACTGGATTATTTTCATCTATTATCAAAATAAAACAAAAGTTCAAGGCAAATCACAATGTATTTAACACATTGTTTTCGGGTATTGTTTTATGCTGATTGCAGCCTGGCGCGGGCGATATTTGGGTTCGCGCGCGAGTTTTTTCAACATTATTTTAAAAGTCTATAACTTTTGAAATATCCGTGATAATTGACTGAAACTTTAAATGCATCTTACCTTATTGTGTCTCAATGATGAAATGATGGAAAACAAACACAAAGTAGCACTTTGGAAGTTTTATTTTTATACAAACACAGAATTTTTATCAAATTATAATACTATTTAAAATCAATACAACTATTTAACACTAGATAACACTATTTAAAATTGTCAAAATTACTGTCTAGTATTTTTTTACTGTATGGTACCGTTCAAAACATGTACCTCTGTGAAGAGCCACACCACAGAATTTACACATGTAACAAGTTTCACTCCTTTTTCCTTTAGCAGCACACACTCGATATTTTCTTTGTGCGTATTTTTTTTCCCTTTCCCCTTTATCCTTTCTAATTTATGGACTTAGAGATTCGTAGAAAGTCTGCCTGGAGGATCGCGATTTGGAGTGTGCCGTGTCAAACTTACTGTCGATGTTCCAGGTTCCTCACTTAGTTCGCTTTCAATACTGCTAGTTATCCAATGACGTGCTGTCTCCAATAAAAAAAATTTGTACCTTACTGAGTCTGGATATTTTGCTTTATAAATCACTTGTGTCACTGTCTGCCATCAATAGTCTTTCTGTATCACTAGCACAGGAACAATTAGATAAATTGTCTACACACAATTCATCGTCTGATTTATTCTCATCCGGAAAAAACATTGTGGGTTTTAGGTATAAAAATAATTATATGAACTCAATGACAACGACCGAACGACCGAACATGTATACGTTTACATAAACACTAATGTTTTGTAGAAATATGAACAAAACATTCCTACCATTCATCCATTCTTCAAGTAGAAAGAACCCTAAAATTTCTCCGTACAAGTTGAAAAGAATTATTGCGCATTGAAGGTCAAAAAAAACAAGCCAGCGGGATCTGCGTCAAGGTTTCTTCGAGCACACAAAAATGTATATTTTTAGACATTTTTTTTTCATTTTATAATTGAATAATAAATCAAAAGTAAAGCCTAATAAATATAAATTTGTGAGTAAAATTATATTGTGAAGTCAGATATACGATTTAGCAACAAAATCCATTTATTACACAACACGTTTTATTACGTTACTCGACGACAACCACCAGAGAGTAAAAAACGTATTTTTACGTTTCCCGCATTTGAGCACCAAACTAAAAAAAACGTAGTTTTACGTTTCCCGACAACATTGTGTTAAGAGGAAAAAAGTTTTTAGAAATTTAAATTCAAAGAAAATTTTACAACTATTTAGTTACTACAAAATCCTTTTTAATTTCAAATGTTGGCATAATACTGCGAGACGCTTTTTTCGCTTTAGTGAATCCTTCTCTTGCTGTTTTCGAACACAAAGTTGCTGAGGCTTCTGTTACATTCTTCACGGCTCTTTCGACTGCTTGTGTATGACAGGGCAAACGTAGAAGAAGTAGTTCACCCTCACTACCTTGTGCTATGAACATCTGAAGATCTTCGTCAGAAAATTGTTGAAGTATTGGTGGTTCAGTAATATTTTGCTGCCAATTTATAAGATCGTAGTAGTCTGCGGCATTAACGTTTAAAATTGGAACTTGAAATTGTCTGCTTTTATTACTTCGCATAGTACGAGCTTTAAGAATTCTGCGTGGAGCTAGTTCTTTGAGGATCTGTTAACATAGCTATCAGTAAGTTTTCTGGATGAGCAAAGTAGCTTTTTCTCCGTGTCATAGGATCAACTACAATATTAAGGTCATCCGATAAATATCTTGATTAGGTATATATATAGACTACGATAAATATATAGACTGATAATTCAGGCATTTCTGTACTGATTTTTATAAAACTAACTACAGGTTTTTCTAAGCATTTTTCAAGTTCCTTCCTTATTTGGCCTGTAAAAGTACGTGGACCTGATGTAGCGCCATCAATATATTCAAATAAATGCCTAAATGGTAGTTCATTCATATGTAGCAAGCAAACAAATCATTGTTTTGTAATTGTTTCGTTACAATTATATCTTTATTTCCAATACTCATTTTTCTGGATGTTCGCTAGTCCGTTAGAAAGCTCTGATCTTGCAAGGGTACCTAGCGATCTCTGGGACAGGAACATTGATTCATTTCTTTACATTTACTGAGCGAAATATCAAAAAGAAATTTACCACTACGATGAAATTCTTCTAGTTTTTTTTCGATATCTTCGGGTGAAATTTGAGAAGATTTTTATACTTAGAATGATAAGATTTTATCATTTGTACAACTCTTGTATGCATCACTGTAGGAATTGAAGCTCTTCTCCATATTTCTTCGATTTTGTTTATTACAATATCAGCTATTACTGTAAATGGTTGGTGTTTTTTCGTAGTTGTTTAATTATTTCTTACCCACTCGAAAAATTTCATTACATCCTCATTTGTTGGTAATATATTGCCTTCAATTTCACAATATTCACCAAGCACAGCACATTTAAACAATTTTCGAGTTCGATTTATTATGACAACATCCCCAAACACAACCTCCCTTGGAGCAATACTGACTACTAGCTCGAGGTCACAAGTCTGTGCACGCGTGAAATTAGGTGCACCCCCCACCCCGACTACTGGTCACTGGTTTTCAAAATAATTATTTTTTTGATTTTATTATGCAAAGTGCTTCATATTAAGCAGGAAAATATTAAAATAAAAATATAATATCAATTCTGTGTAATATTAATGCCAGCTATAAAACAGGTCAAAAATAGCCATTTTCTTAAACTTTGAGGCCAATTCGGAGACAGAAGTTTATACTCAATTCAAAAAATATTTTACATACGTAATTTTGATATCATTTGGCACCATATTTTCACTATTAGAATCGTATAATGCATAAAAAATCATTTCGGCCCTGCCTATCGTGCACTCCCCCCGTCTATGCGGGACTTACGTTAAAAAAAATATATATATGCAACCAAGGGGGACCCAGACCACATTGAAGCTACGCTACTCTCCCTCGATGACCCGGCGTACAAACATAGAAATACAACTACAAAAGAAAATACACAATTGATACATAAGCACCATTGGGAACGACACAAAGTTGGTCAAACCTTGAACCACAATGACTCCTTCTTCTTCTTCTCCGGCGTTAAAACCCTTGGTGAGTCTTAGCCTCCTAAAAGAATCATCTCCATCCCGCCCTGTCCTTGGCCGGCAACTCCCAATGTTGCTGCTCCAGGATCCGAGAACCTGCCACAGCTGCATCCAACGATCGCAGTCTCGACCTCCCAACGCTTCTTTGCGCTACTGGATTGTCAGACAGCACTCTTTTGGAGAGATCCAGATTCCCCATGTGGAGTAAGTGCCCGAACCAGCGCAGTCAGTAAATCTTTATTAACTTGACCACGCTTACGTTCTGGTATAGGTCGTAGAGCTCTGTGTTGTATCTCCTTCTCCACGTCTGACCATCATTAATGGGTTCGAGGAATCTACGGAGGAATAAAAAGAGAAATATATATAAAAAATGAGACCAAATTTAAGACATCCTTATGAGACAACGTTCCCATTGACACAAAGAAGAAAAAGAAGTAGACTTCTCAAAATTATATTTTGGAATATACCCGTCCTTCCTCTAGTGTAGCTACACTTAACATTATTACAATATCTTCTTCTTCTTCTTCAGACTATTTCTTAGCTTCTGTTTTGCGCAGACCGCATCCAAGTTATGCCAACGGTTCAGGTCATCTTTACATTGTAGTTGCGGTCGCCCTGCACATTTCATACTTGGTCTCTAAGTCCTTTAATCCTTTTTTCCATTTTTCGTCCGAACTTCTGTAATTAGAAAGCTGTACACTAGAAAGCACTGCTAGTGTCAAAGTAAATGGAGATCTTACCGCCTGGTTTTATTATCAAGAAAGGTGTGTGTAACGTCCCCATGGTTGTTTAACTGCAAGTATAATAAGTTAATGCGGTGCGAATGAAAGTGTTAAGAACAAAATAATGATAGGGTCGTTAAGATGGTTTGGACACATGGAAAGAATGAGTGAAGAGAGAATGGTGAAGAAGGTCGAGGAAATCAAATTTAGAATGTCGGTCACGTGAGAAGTCGGAGAAATCGACGTGCGTGCATGACAAGATGTATGAAAATAGAGGAATCGAGAAAAGTATGTCAGGACAGAACAGCATGGCGGTCCATTCTTTCTGCCTACCCCTCCGGGGAGTTGGCGTGATGTTTAGATAGTTAGCTAGGTTTTTTTTACTTGGTGAATGATGTCAGATACTTTCGTTTTTTCTCAAATCGTTTTTGACATTGTATCAACACTTAATAAAAATATATAAATTCTTATATTTAAATAAATAAATACATTTTTATTTAATTCAGGTTTAACCCGTACATGTTTGGAAAATATGTATCGATCACCACCAGAGCAGAGATGCACATATTTTTACATATCTAAGGCTCACCATCGTATTCGTTACGCCACTATTTGGTGCACATACTCCGCAAATCGAGGGAGGTTTCCAAACCAACCCTTCTCTATACATACGATAAGCAGCTCTGAAGGCGTACGAGCGGTCCGCCGCGCACAATGGAGGCGGAGGAGACACAAGAACGGATCTAAGTGATAAAGTGCCATAGAAGGAGTAGTGGAGGATCATAAAAGAACAAGGGAAGGAACAGGAAGCTCCATTCAAACAGTACAAAAGTCCTGAACACTTTGTACCGAAACGTTATCATATTGTTCTTAGGTATGTGCGTCTAATGCTGATTAAATCAAAATTGTAAAAGTTCTAGCTTGATATGATACTTCGTGTTATCGAAATTTCATGAAACAAACCGATAGAAATCGACTAACAAGCAAACGATTACGGTTTTGTGATATGCTTTTTTAGCATTTGAAAGTAAGTATGCTTTATGAAGATAAGGACTTTATATTTACCCCATTCATTACTAGATAGAGTGCTTTATTTTCACTGAATTCAGTTCCGGAAATTGTAATAATGTATTAACCAACACGCCGTCTCCCAAAGCGGGTAGACAGAATGAATAGACCGCCACGCTGTTCTTTCCTGACATACTTCTCTCACTTCCTTGACATTCAAACATCGTATCATGCACGCACGTCGATTTTTCTCTGACTCCGTGGCATACATGGCCTACATTCAATATTCTATTTATTTGAGATAATCAAATGATTTTAGTGAAATCTCTTGATGGGAGGTTCATTTTAAATGCATAGCCCCATCCATTATAGCTACAATGGATGGGGAAAACCGAATAAGGCGATACCAACCTAATGGACCAAGAACTCAAAGTACCAATTTAATAAACGTTATAAATAAATATGTCAGATCAAATAGCAGGCTAGTGGTATATCATGATAGAGCAGTGTGATGGTTATCTTTTTTATGTAATTACAAAAATGTTTGAAAGAGAAAATTATAAAATAGTCCATTGTTATGACCGAAACACTATGATACTTCAACATTATCTGCCTCTGGTGACACCGGTGGGAAGAGCAATTAGTCTAATAATTTGAAAAATAATTAAATAATGTTTTTTAACTACTTCTACTTTTGTCTTTATTTCGACAGCGACTGGTTCCGCCAGGCTCGCTGGCATCGACAGACTGGTGACACTATTGTAAACTTAGTCCTTTATATACATACAGATCAGGGGTGGTAAACATGATTCTATACAGAAATAATCTTCAAATATTTATGCAAAATATACTCAATATAAATATTGGTATTACAGGTATTCAAGAAGGTTCGTATTTAATATTATACAATGGATTTAAAATTTTATTATCGCTTACATTTTCATACATAATGTTTGAAAAAGTGGTAATTTTGTTTTAATTATTATTTAAATAACCATTTTTTCAAACATTATATAATACATGAATATTTAGGCGATAATAAAATTTGTAACAAATTGTGGAAAACAATTTCAAATTAATATTATGAGCTAAAAGCTAGTCTGAAAACAATTAGATATCATATTGAGACTAAAGAGATAGACTGAAGCAGGTCAACCATTAACCAAATATCAAAGTATTTTTTTAAGCTTTTTTTAAGATGGGAATGTGGAGTGTAGCGCACAACAAAATTATAGGTGTAATTCAAATATTTGTAGATTTTTCGGTTTGTAGCAAATTTGTTACACTATGCAATGAAGGGTTAACGCTATCATCTTTATTGTTATCGTTTATTTATGAATAATAGACACGTCCTTAAGAAGGGACTGACGCGAACCTTAAAGGTTATGAGCTGGAACTAATTATTGGTGTTTTTCATTCAAACAACAACAGAATCGTGTTTATTTGCTTACTCTGTTCCGTTGAACAGAGCGGCGTTCAGCCTTGTTCGGAATAACGAAAAATTTTCGGTTTTAAAGTCACGAAGCCGAATCGAGACAAAAGTCTTTGTTTTGGTAATAAACGGATTTCGGAATATGTCGGTAAGTAATTAAAATAATATTTTACATTTTCAAGAATTGCTGCTAAGCTTATATAACTTTCCATGGTTGAGAAATTCATAATTTAGTAACCACTAAAAAAACAGTTAATATTTTGGGCGGAAAATTTACGAACCAACTTTTTACTGAGCACACTTTTGACAAGATTTTAGTACTAAAGAAAAACTTTCATACATTTAAAAATATTAATATACCATAGTTAAGTATACTTGAAACTTGAAACGGAGGAATTAGAACAACAGAAGAGGCATAGGTAGACCACAAAAAGGTGCACGGGTGATATTATCCATCTTACTAGTCGTAGGTGACAATAGAAAGCCTAAGATAGAAAATTTTGGAAGAGTTTAGAAAACACCTATATCCAGCAGTGGAGAAAAATTGTCTGAAAATAAGAAGAATACATAGAATATATTTAATCAAGTTTACAAACGTGAGTATCATATATCAATGTTTGGCTCCACGGTATTAAGTAGCAAGTGTTAACATTTTTTTTAACTGACGCGTTGCTGTCGATACGGTACCGCCCTCATACAACTAAACGTTTTTTACTTACTTAGTAACTGCTGGCGACATGGTAATATGAAGAAAATGCTGAGTATACATAAATAACCGTGCATATAACAATTTCCCCAAAGATGAAGTTTGAAACAATCTCCAAAACGTTGAACTAAACAAATTTTATTTAATAATGAAAATTTAAATACAATACCTAATAAAGCATTTCTAGTTTCAAACCACTTGTTCTTAAGTTTTGACAACTCGAGGTTTCGAAATCTTATACCAAGTTGTACCAAGAAATTTCAATTTACAATATAAATATTTTAAATGTAGAGCCGATTATATATTGCGTTATGGTTACACCTGATGATGGTGTGTATCTCCGAAACATGTTGCATTAATTTATATGTATTTTTATTTTCATGCCAAAAAGTTCATATAAATTGATTTTACAAAATGTTGAATTTCTTTCCAAATTAACAGTTGAATTTTATAATTCTTTTAAATGTCATAAGTGTTATTTAAGTTGATACTATCGTGTTTAATTCATAAATTGTATCATAATTAATATTGTGAAATGTTTTCATTATGAAATACTATTTTATAAAATTTATTGAAATAAATTATGATACAATATAATAACTGTGTTTCAGAATTAAAACATTTAATAATGTATCATAGTTTTTGGCCAAACAACGAATTTTAATACGTCGTTTTTATCAACAGTTTAAAATGAAAAACAATTTACATTTAAATGCACAATATATGGTAGAAATTTGATTTTCTACGGAAATTTATATCATTGTTATTACAGCAGTTAATAAATAAAAAACCCATTTATTATATTCTTTAAAACCTTTTCTCTGTTGGATAAACATCCTTGATTTTCCCAGAAACAGAATACAATAGCATAGAATAAGTATAATAAAATAATTCCATTGTTAGACTGCATTTTGCATATTACCTTCGAATGCAGCGCTCGCCATTTGGAGGGAATAAAATATACTTAAGTATCTTTAACTGAGTATAATAGGGCCTTTTCCATAGAATTTACCGCTTCCTCCTCTCGTTCACAGATGGCAGCAAACTCCGGCGCTATTCGCATCGTCTTATTATAGCTATAACTATGCGCATTCGTTGTGTCTTATCGCATCGTCATAGCGCGGCTCAAATAAGACATTATTTTCATAGGATATACTTACAAAGTATGGCTGACGAGAATTTTGATTTAAATAAAGATTAATTTGAAACATTGTAATAAAATGTATTGTAACATAAAAATATTACTACATTTTCATATGAAGCATTTAATTTGTGGTGTAGCATTATTAAAAATAATTAAGAAGCACTTTTATATTTTGTTTTAACATGACTTTAATTGTTTAACGAACCAGCCGGTTCGTCTTCTTCTTTTCCTCAGTGCTATATCCGTATGTGGATTTGGCCGTATATATTAATTATATTAAAACAAGTCAGTAAAGCCTCTGCCGTGTCAGGATGCCTGAAGAATCTGGTCTGGAAGAACAAGCACATGCGTATCGACAGCAAGATCAGAATCTATAAAACATGCGTGCGACCTATCATAACGTACGCTGTAGAGACGCGGGCTGACACTGTGCGAACCAAGGGACTACTAAGAACATCGGAGATGAAGGTCCTTAGATCAATTACTGGAAAAAAAAAACCGAGATCTTGTCCGCAACGTAGACATAAGAAAAACCTGCGAAATAGAGGATATCGTTCAGTGGAGTAGATCCAGAAGAAGATACTGGAGGGACCATGTAGCCCGAATGGATGGTGACAGACTCGCATATACAGCCGCTTATGAAATCCCCTCCGGACACCGCCCACCTGGAAGACCGCCTAAGAGATGGAGGGACAGCTAGATCTCATCATCCGACGAGATATTGTTTCTGTGTCACAGATCGTCAGATCTATTAAAAGAAGAAGAAGATATTACAATGCCCTCAAGAAGAGAATTAATTCAAGTCTGCTTTGAAACAAATTCTAAGTTGTTCTAACAATTTTTTTAAATACAATTTTGACAGCTTTCGAATGTCCATTTGAACATATTTTAAGACATATTTTATATCAATTAGAGAGTTTCTGTAAAGCTCCAAACCGAAACCGGTTGGTTCATTAAAACAAAGTGGGGTAAAATAAAATGTAAATGACGAAATTTTATGAATTAAAACGATTTTCTTTCCATTATAGAAAATATAATAATCATTATTACTTTTAAAAAGAGTACGAACGTTAATTTAGTACCTGCAAAGATATGAATAATTGCCCTAAAAAATTTGTTGATAATTTGTATTACATATATTATAATAAGAGTATTTTCCTAATTTTTGTTATTTATTTTATCGGCAATATTTTCACGCAATTAATTTTAATTACTGTTCGTTATCGCCAATTTTCAAATTCCGATTTTTTCTTGGGATAATAAATAATCGGTAATCGCTGATATAACAAAGTTATATTGAATAAACATTTTTCATTATCTAATTTTAGTGAACATAATTGAAGTCAATATTCACAAAATTCAAATGTGGAACATTTTAACTGTGCTATTATTGCAAATTAAGATAAATTAATATCCCAAATACGTTAAAATTAGTATTTTTTTTAAATTAAATTCAGAAATACAGATGACAATTCTTTTTACTTTAACGAACCCCATTTAAAGAAATAATGGTAATGAAAGTGTAATTAAATAATGACGTAAGCGGAACTATAAATTGAGGAAGACCGAGAAAATCGTGGCACGATAAAAAAAACTAATATTGAATGTCGGCCACGTAAGGAGTAGGATAAATCGACGTGCGTGCATGGCACGATGTATGAATGTTGAGGAATCGAGAAAATGTATGTCAGGAAAAAAAGTGTGGTAATCCATTATTTTTGCCTACCCCGTGCCGGCGTGATGGTTAGAGTTAGTTAGTTTATAAGCATACGGCAATTTTTCAATTTCTTATTCGCAGTCGTATTCCTCATGATTGAGGATCGTGTCCATCCTGTAAACTATTGACCGTGGCACGCCATGCGCTCCTGACACCAGTCGGTCTCCAGGCTGCAGCAAATGAGAGTCCATTCAAATCCCTGATGTGACCGGACCAGCGGCTCGGTTTTCGTTCTTGTGGTCGCCTTCCCTCTACTTTGCCCATGATAATGAAACCATCAAGGTTGTCCTGATCTCTTCTGGCTATGTGTCCAAAATATTTCAGCACTCTCTGAAAGCACATCCGCGAGAGTCTTGCCTTGATACCCAGCTGGTCAACGATTTTTTTTAAGATAAATAATTAATACTATAAAATAATAAGACGACCTTCGTGGCCAAGTGGTAAGTGCATTGACGGCCACCCCGAAGGATCCGGGTTCGATTCCCGGCGAGGGCAGTGTGCTTGTCATACTGTCTTTGGTCTGGTGAAGAATTCACGTGACAATAAAATGGCGATAGATTAGCTACCTATCGCATGTCACGAGAATACCTATGATAGCTATAATACCCTTTACATTGATTTGGCTAACGCTGTAATGATGTAAAGAGCGATTTAACCTTTCCCTTACGGTGCTTAAATAAAAACGCGCGTTCCTGTATTTGGTAGTCAGTAACCAATCAAAAATTGGTGATTTAAAATCGGAAAAATAATTACATTCATGGCTCATCCCTTTAATTAATTATAATTGAAGTAAAAAATTATAATATTTGAGATTTTTTTGCTAAAAACATAAAAAAGCAACGCTTACGGGACGGACATAGGTCCACTCTGGTTGCAAGCCCGAGAGCTACTGCCGGGCAGTGAGAACAATTGAGCTCCTCGCGCTTCCACAGTTAAGAATGCAAGAGTGAGATGCGAATATAGTGTCGTGCACTCAGCGCTACGAATTTTGTTTCCGATATTCACAAAATACCTCCGATGTACCCGATATATTTTGATTATGATTATTATTAATATTATTGTGGAGGAATTCCTAAAATCTTAACCTTGTGTTATATTATATTATAGAGATATTGATGGTTATTAGAAGCAACGTGTAGAAGATACCCATCACAGGGAAGGGAGGGTAAACAAAATAATATTATAATGATAATAATAACGCTCAGTGCGTGATTATAAATAGTCATGGAAATACGTGAATAGCTTACTGTTTCTACGTTATATTTATCATTGAAAAGTAGTACGAAGACTTTTCACATTTTGATGAATTGGTAAATTCAATGATGTGAAGCTTTGAAATAATGAGAAAATTTTCATCTGCAATACTTGTGCACTTTGTAAAAAGGAAGTGAAAAGGCGATGTTCTAGAATAATACTTCATGTCTATCTGAAATGAATCCCTCCGTTGAATTCAATTTGATTCCTTTCTTTAGATAATACTTTGACATAACAGGCAACAGATGAACATCGGAATTAATCCAGAGCCGAATTCGAAGGCTATAATTAACCATCACGACGTCTCCTCGGAGGGGTAGACAGAAATAATGGACTGCCACACCTTAACCGATGTGACACTCCATTCTTCTCTTTTCGCCCTCGCGGGAGACGCGGTGTGATGGGTTGCGAACCTCATCGCTACCAATAGGCATCTCCCGCGCACACTTCGATCGTCCAAGGTCCACAAAATAAAGATTATATAAAATACAATGATATAAAATTAAATTAAAATAAATAACACAAAATGTTATTTTAGATTATGTAATATAATATTTAAAAAATATATAAATAACCAAAATCTGATCAAATCTGACCACTGTCAGTTATAGCTCCTAAATAACATTGTCACAGTGCCGTTGAGATGTGTTTTTCACATTGTATAAAAATTAGCTAAATTTTTAAAATGAATTAATATGAAAATACGAGTAAAGTAAGTATGAGTAATAATTCCAATTTTGAAGGCAGAATAATCTCTAAATACAGCCCTTGTTGACGGACGTACAAACAGACTTTTCTTCAGATTGCGTCACTCAAGGCAGACTTCTTATTGCAGAGATCCATTCTCTTAACTGAAAACTTTCTCAGCAGTAAAACAATATCCTAGATAACATTACAACAAACAAAAGAGTAAAGAAAATATAAGCATAGACACAAGTACACAATGTGGCCTTCCTTCTACCGTAGGATATATTTTAATTATTAATTAAATAAAATGATGTTTTTTTAACTACTACTTTTTAACTGCAATAGTGTCACCAGTCTGTCGATGCCAGCGAGCCTGAAATCGCTGTCAAAATAAAGACAAAAGTGGAAGTAGTTCAAAAACATCGTTATATTTCATTATTATTTAAACTTCCATTAAGAGATTTCAATAAAATCATTTGATTATATTTTAAATTATTATGAATATGCAAACCTCTTATTATTATTTATTATATAATCCTTTGTTTTGGCCAAAAATAATCTCTAGAATTGGGTGATTAGTAAAAACAGGAACATAAATTTCCAAATTCCGAAACCGAACAGAGTCAAAATAAAGACGAATCGGTAGTAGTTCTTAAAAAAAACATTGTTTTATTTAATTATATTTTTTACAGATAATGTTTCTTCTGAATTGTGGTTTAACTGACATATGTGTAACTACGAGTACATACAATTAGAACACGTACACCACCCACATAATACTATTTACAAACTGCCATTCATGAAAGTTGAAAGACATGTGTTTTACTCACCTGCAATTAACGAACGATACATTTATGTACCGGGCGACCACACAAGTCGGTTTTAACGGCAGAATGTTTTTAAAGTTCCTTTTTTTCTTCCATTGAATGTGTGACAGTCGATCGATTTTGACCGCCAAATTTCATAAACATGTTCTTCCAATGATTGTTCTATTACAAATACATTTGAAACATGTGCCCTTGAGGTGATTACATCACCAAAACGACACTTTAAAAGGATTGATTGTATCTCAATAGAGACGAAGATGTAAATTGTTTTTTATGAAACAGAATATGGTGGTCGAGGCTTTTACAAGACTTATGACCTGTCATTGGTTAGGCTAAGCGATTGCTTTATGTTAATTATATTCCCCATTCCGCATTTCTTACGACAACCACGTCTGACAATTTTTTGGAAGTTGTATATATGCTGCTATGTTGCACCACACTTCAAATTTGTTTTAGTTCAATCTACACTAACGCCATCTATTAAGAATATGTGTAAACATTAAGCAGAACTTTAAAAGTTACACTTTAAAAGTTAGCTTATTATTATTATGTCGATATAAGTTAACTCAAATAGATGAAAAAATAAACATATGTTTAAATATGTTTTACGGCGGTTTTTTTTTAGTTTTATTTTTTAATAGTAAACACGATTGTTTAGTGCTTTTACTTGGATTTAATTTATTTAAATTGTGACAAATTTATTTCGCTTTGCGAGGGCATTCTCAACCTGAAACTCAGTTTGAGAATGCCCTCGCAAGGCGAAACAAATTTGTCAAAATTTATATAATTTATATAAATTAAATCCAAGTAAAACCACTAAACAATCGTGTTTACTATTATAAATTAATAAGGGAGTTTTACAAAACTAATACCTTAACCATCAATACAATTTAGAATTTTGTTTTATTTTATGCAAGTGACATATATTTCACCTTGCTGGAGCATTATCATATGTTTGATAATATATAATAAAACTATGAATATTTTCTTAACTAACCCTGACGCCCATCCATAAACATCCCTGAATGGGTAGGCAGAAATAATGGACTGCCACACTTCTCTTTTCTGACATATTTTCCAGCTTCCTCAACATACATGTATTCTTTAATATTATGTAGATAGCACAATATGGATATTTAATATCAAATGATATTATTTAAATTTTTAAAATTACATAGATCCTAGTTAATAAAATATTCAGATAAACATATGTAAGCCGTTAATTTTACAAAATTTAAAATGATCCCTGAGATGGTTTGGACTTTTTTTTTTTTTTTTTTTTTTTTTTTTTTTTTTTTTTTTTTTTTTTTTTTTTTTTTTTTTGTACACAACAGGTCGTTTGGACCCAATTACTGTATACAATTTTTATTTTTTAGCTATTATATTGATTCTCGTGACATGTGATAGGTAGCCAATCTATCGCCATTTTATTGTCACGTGAATTCTACACCAGACCAAAGACAGTGTGACAATCACACTGCCATCGCCGGGAATCGAACCCAGGACCTTCGGCATGGAAGTCAGAGCTCGTAACCACTCTACCACGAAGGTCGTCGATGGAAGTCTTATGGTCTTATGGAAGGAATGGATGAAAGTAGAATGAGGAAAACATGGCATTATTAAATTAATCAATTACCAAAAGGCAGTCACATTCGAAGTCGGAATAATCGACGTGCGTGCATGGTACGATGTATGAATGTAGAGGAAACCTGAGAGGTATGCCAGGACAGAGCATTGTGGCGATCCATCCTCTCTACCTACCCCTCCGGGAAAATGGCTTGATGGTTTGTTAGTTAGCTATGTGAATTTAAGGGATAACTTTTTTCAATTCTTGATTTGAACATCATTTCATAAATTTAAAATAAAACTGATTATAACGTGTAAGGTCTAGTTGAGGCAATAAGACTGCTGTCACTCTTGATAATGCAAAGGAAACTCGTCTCATATAAATAAAATTTAATATTCAGCTTAAGTTTTCAAATCATTTTATTTCATAAAGTTCAAGCAACTGTTAAATTAGACAGATCAGATTCACTAAATTCTACCTAAATAAAATTTCTTGTGTTTCTCAACGTTCTCAAATGTCAAAGTAGATTGGATTCCTCACCTACCGTATGGAAGATGTTCTGTTTTAAGAGAGGTGACATTATAAATTGACCGTGGACAATGGTGTACTCTTTTCATTTCACCAGTCAAAAAAGTGGAGTAATGTTGAAATGCTGCATATTTTGACAAATGAAAACGTGTCTGACTTTTGGCACAAGCTTCTCCTCATTTCGTATAAATAGCTTTCGCTTCTAAACTTTTTCCACTTGCCGGTTCGATGGCCTTCTATTTTTGACCGCTCTTTGACTTTAATCATTAAATAAAAAAATCCGAACGACTTCAAAAGGGGTCAAGGGTTTGCTTTAACCGGGACGGCTTTTTTTAAAGACCCACTTCGAAAAAAAAAGTGTTGATTTTACTTTTATATTCAATGATTAGCCACCCACCCACCCGATCGATAAAGTCTAGGGGTAATATTAAATGTTTGCGTTTGATTTGTTTTGTTTGATCGGCTGGGAAATGTACCGGGGGAAGCATTTTTAAACTCAAAATCTAAATGTTTTTAGACAAAGCTAACACGGCAAATGATTGTGTTTCATTATGTGTTCAAACAATACTAACACGTGATCAAACACGCTTTTGTACACAGAATCAAATACACATGTGAACTTATTTTAAAGGTATTCAAGTTTTAAAGTTATTTTAAAATCGATTACAGAAGGATGAAAGGAGAATAAATGCAGAAAAATGAGATCTCAAATGAAAATCTATTAAATAAAGGAAACCAAAAAAAAATATTCAAAATTTATTTATTATTATGTATTTAGTGTGTTTCCACATGTGTTTATCGTCGACCATCTTCTGATGACATCTTGACCAGAAGATGGCAGTGAGCTGCCGAAACCGGCCGACGATAAACACAAGTTGAAGCACACTAAATATATAATAATAATGAAATTTTATGTATTTTTTTTTTCGTTATTTAAAATGAACTTCTACCAAGAAATTTTCATTAAAAATATTAATATTTTGAAAATATAATAATTGAATGTATGAACAAAATAATGAAAGAATTATTAAGATGATTTGGACAAATGGAAGATTAAATGGAGGAAGAGTTTTAAAAAAGGATATGCTAAGGATAAGGCAGATTAACAGTGCTAGTACAATAATATGAAGTTTGAATAAATAAAATTACGCTTTGTATTACCAAAACGCTTTATTTTACTTTTCGCATATATGTTTCGGTTGAGACACATTCTTACCGATGCACAAATGTTACCATTTGCGCATGTTAAGTCATACCGAAACAGGTCTGTGAAAAGTGAAGAGTGAAGTTTATAACGTATAACCACAAACTTCGTATGAGAATTTGAAAGAAAATGTTGAAAATGAAAATTCAAAGTGTAATTTTATCTATTGAAATGAGAATCTACAACTGTAAGTGTAGGCGAATATAAAATTTTTAAATCATTCGATATCTTATCATTTAAATATATATTTTTTAATGTTTATGGTAAAAAAATTGAAAATTTTGTGGGCAGTCAGTGATAGGCATATTTATGTAAATTGATTGACTCGCGTGTATATCAAATGGGCGGAATGGAGCTTTCATGAAAGGTCAGACCTTCTGAAAGATCAAGGCTGAAGCAAGCTTCTGTTATTTACAAATCGATTGATGCATCAAAGAAACAAAAACGGATCCACTATTAATAGAAAATCTTAATGAACATACGTAATACTCGTAGATATCTTTACTTTCATACGATATTTTTACTTTAACAGCGAGATGAATTGGTCATGTGTTGCGACACGAATGTTTCCTGCATGATGTATTGGAGGGAAAGGTCGGGGGATCGATTGGCAGAGGACGACCTCGCCAGGAGTACCTGGACCAGATTTGCCGAGATCTGGGCTGCACTTTCATAATACTACTTTATATAATAGTAATTATTATTATAATTTTGTTGAATCGGTCATTACATCATAACAGTGCGTGCCAAATCGGTGTAAAGGGTTAAGCTGTCATATTGATTCTTATGACATGTGATAGGTAGCTAATCTATCGCCATTTTATTGTGTTATTAAAACGGCCTTCGTGGTAGAGTGCGAACAGCTATGACTGCCATATCAAAGGCCCCAGGTTTGATTCCTGGAGATGACACCGTGAAAAAATAATCTCGCGCTATCTTTTGTCTGTTAGAATTCACAATAATATTATTGTTACACCTGATGATATCAACATAGGTTGACGAAACAGCTGTCGCGTAAAATAAAATACAATTGTGATCCCATAAATCAAAGTTTATTTATTATTTAACAGTTTATAATGTTAAAGTATCATAGTGTTTCGGCCAAAACAATGGACTATTAATTTGTTTTTACTGTATATATTAAATGATAATTTACGATGATGATGAAAAACAAAATTAACCAACTAACTCACCATCAAGCCGTCTCACAGAAAGGTTAGGCATAAATTATGAACCACCGCATTGTTCTTTCCTGACATACTTTTCTCACTTCCTCAACATTCATACGTCGTGACAAGCACGCACGTATGAACGCATACTTATTAATTTTTTTATTTTTTTATTTTTATTTATTTACTTGAAAAAGTACACATGTACACAACACATGTTCTAATAAAAACAATTAAACATTCAATTATAATAATCAGGTTACAATATAAGGTTTCATTTTGTTCACATATTTATTTAATTCTATTCAAAAAAAAAATTATGCTCTGCACACTTTTGACATCCTCCGGTATATCTTCATAAATGTTAAATGTTTTATACATAAGAGAATTCTGTGATTTGTTTTTTTTTCTGAATGGGAGCCTTAATTTTTTTTCTTTCTAGTTTCATATTGATGTTCATGTTGGCTACTTTTTATCTTCCTTTCAAACATTAAACATTGGAATCGGCTCTCCTAATACGCCTTTGCCAAGTCTTGCGATCCTGGGTCGACTGGCTGCTCAATTCCAGTACCATCAGGTGTTTCAGACTGTGGATATCCATGTTTCAGATGGCCAAACCGGTTCCCTCCTTCCATTTTCCAGTTGCAGGGTCTTTTAGACGATATATTCGTCGTCCCCTCCTACTTTTATACTAAAAATTTTACACATATGTGTTATAATACACATGATCTTTTCGAGATTTTCTAAGATGTTTTCGTCGTAATGTATATTCCGCAAGCATTTCCTCACATAATGTATACATCCATTCAGAATCTACAAACGTATATAGCTCGCCCTAAATATCTCAGTTTCGCATAGCATCATTTCAACAAAGAATTCACGTAGAATAAAACTAACCGATACCGGAGGCATTTTGTATGCAAACTTTCGTAAACACGGACGTATGCAAGCGGTAATAAAACTACCCCTAATCTCAGTGAAGTTTGAACGTACCACAACCGTTTGAAACCTGAATTTGGTTTTGTGTTTGTGTTCTGTGGTGCATTCTGACGTACCGGGCTGTTTTGATTGTTGATACAGAGCGTACAGGAATAAATTTGCCTGACATACTAACAAATTTTCAAGCCACACCTGAAGGATAAAACAATAAATAACTCGAACCTACAATAAAACTAGATTTTTAACTTTTTGGGGGATACGATTATTTTTCTTCTATGTTCACCATACTTTGTGTTGTAAATGTTTTGTATTTTTCTTTTTCTTTTTAATATATTACACTTACACTGTATACAACAGAAACTCCAGAAAAATATTATTTTGCAAACCACTTCATTAAAAAAGATCATTCATTTAATAAAGAATGGCGTTGAAATTTTGCATGTTAATAATAGAAATATAACTTTGAACAATCTCGAAATTTTGTAAATTAAATTAGCAATTAAAAATAAAGAAAATATTATACATAATTATTAATATTCGATTTATTTTCTTTGTAGTAAATTAATATTCGATATCACGAGTACCCCAATAAGAACTTTAATTTATTATTTTTATATTTAAATTTATTCATAATATTTGTTATAACAAAAGCATAAACGTTTAAAAAAAAAACTTAATAACATCTGTCAAAACTGACTATATTTGTAAACAATTTTATAATAACATTTCAAATGTATATAAATACTAACTTGTATACGAATACTGGATTTTACCCATTGCGGGTTATCATTTTAAGGATTAATTGTATCTCAAGGAGACGAAGATGCAAATTGGAAACAGAATATGGTGGTCGAGGCGTTTACAGGACTTATGACCTATTGGTTGGGTTAAGCGCACGCTTTATGTAATACAACATTCTCCATTCCGCCCTTCTTATGCTACAATGTTGGACTACACTTCACATAAGAAGAAGATCTTTATTAACGCAATGTAAAAGGCTACCGCCATCAACATACATTGATAGATAACGCCTGGAGATGTCTCTTCAATTTTTATGCTATGTTTTTAATTTGGACCGTGTCTGTTCAGGTTGCCCTGCACTTCTCTTTGCCGTCCACGGTTTCCAAGTCAGCAGTCTTCTTGTCCACTTTTCATCTGAGCTTCTGGCTACGTGACCTGCCCATTGCCATTTTAGAGTCGCCACCAGGTGGATGATGTCAGTGACCTTTGTTTTTTTTCTCACCGTATCGTTTCTGACTCTGTCTCTTAGGCTTTTTCGTAACATATGGCTCTTTCCATGACTCTTTGGGTCACTCGTAGTTTCTCGGCACTTTGTTTGGACAATGCAATAGTTTCAAGACCGTAAATACCAACTGGCAGAACGCAGGCTTCATAGAATTTTCGTTTCAGGTTGATCGGTATTTTCCGGTTTTTAAGGATTCCTCACAGGGAACGAAGAAAAACAGAACTAGGAACAGAAAAATACCGAGAAAAACGTGGCACGATCAAATTAATCAAATATTAAACGTTGGCCACGTAAGGAGTCGGAGAAATTGACATATAGGAACATACATTCGATGAAAGAACAATTTAGAGGTTCTTTATTTCTGTCTACCCTTCCGAGGAGACTGGTTAGTTAGTAGAATAAAAAGTAAAATAGAAAGAAAGCTTTCATAAATTACTTTCGTTTACTTCACAAACGAAAGTATTCATTGACTTGACTGAGTTCTTAACCAAGTTGTACCGTATATTCAAAATTCACAAGAAAATCGCACCACGAGAAATTCCTTGGGTCCAAATGAATTCGTTGCGATCTGTGCGAGATCCATCTTGTCAGGCTATTTATTATTTCTCTCCGTGCATCTAATTAAACGCTAAGACACACAATAACTGGGCAACTGATCTTAACGTTTTTGGAAAGCATCCCAAAAAAACATTATTTTTAAAAAAAACTTGCGAAATTTCAACGTGACAACAGTTTCAGAGAAATTGTGGAACATTTTTCGTGATTTTATTTAAAATAACATCACATGTTTGCTTTTAATTATGGCTTCGGGAACGAAATTTAATAGTTCCTTCAGAGCATGGACACATGTGATATTATCAGAATGGAAAAATGCATCCCATTGTATAACGTTTATTCCAAACATTAATTAAATTATTTCCAGAACGATCTATTGCGATTCATTTTCAATTTACGTTCTAGCAGACTTGGCAACGCTAAACTCTGAAATGTAATTAATTTTGTAGTTTCATATATTTTTATCATTCAACTAACAGTTTAAGTCATCGCCGTTAATAGAAATATAAATACACTGAAGCAATGATGACGGTACATAAGTTATATTGCCAACTTATATGTCCTAAAGATGGGTAAGTTCTAAAAACGATGTATGACAACATACAGAATGAAGATATCTTACTTACTTCCTATGGCCATAAAACTCTTTAAGTGTTTTAGCCTTCTTGATGATTTTTTCCAAGCTTCTCGATCCTGTGCCTTTTGCTACCAGTAGTCTGATTCTTCTTCTTCTTCTGATTGTAGATCTTGCGATCTGTTTATGTAGGATATCAATTTCTTCCTGTGATTAAGACGACCAGCCTTCTTTCCATCTCTTTGGTGGTCGTCCGGTGGTCGACGGTCCTCTGGAGTCTCGTGCATCACGATCATAGGATTTTTCGCTGGATCCATTGTGGATGTTGTCCATCCAGAATCGTCTTCTCTACCTACTCCATCTCACTATGTCTTAAATTTTTTTGGATTTACGAATTTCTTCATTGGGTATCCTATCTCTATGGGTTCTCCCCACAATAGGTAGCAATGTTCTCATTTCTGCTACTCTTAAGAGTAGCAGAAATGAGAACAGTATCTGTGTATTAATTAATTGGTATTATATTATTCTTTATATAATTTTTTATTCAAACGGCCTTTCACCCACAGTGGAATATTCGACATATACTAATATGGTTCTGGTGATGTTTGTACGTAAGGAAGAACACTTATTTCTGAAACAAAAGATGGATTCCAAAAGTACTTTGTTTTGTTTTTCGTTCAAGTATATGGGACACGAGGCCAACTTAAATTTATTCGGAGATACAGGGAGCATTCCAGTCATTTATCTTTATCTGCTTTGTTTACGATTGTGACAGATTGATTGAAGCATCTCAAACATAATCCGAAGCCTTTGAAATTTTTAACCAGACCTATTTCACTTTGTAGATGTTCGATGTTTATTCGAAAGTTTATTTTGAAAGCTTCTTGCTGTGAATTCTCAATCTATTTAAATCAAATAATTACGAATGATAAAATCTAAAAAGAGTAAAAAAATATATTTGTAAAATACTCAATGATTATAATAAAATACAAATATATAGTTTTCAGTACTACTAATGAACGCGAATTATTAAAAAAATTGTATAACTTGTATTTTAGAAGTAGTTGTAGAAGCACTAAATGTGGTGTGACATTATTGAATATATTAATAATACACTTTTAAATTTTGTATACAGACTAGACTATTTTATTCTTTACAACCTCCAAAGGCTTCGCTCCCACAGGAGCTTCGTCAGGGTTACAAAAAATAATAATAATTCTTGTTTTTTTTACTAATAATAGTTCTATAATACATAAAAATACATGAAAACACATTTCATGATCTCCCTAATTTGACGTAATGATGAAATATATTTAGATGAATTTAAACACTGTTTTTTCCAGTTTTGAGTTTATTTTTGTCGACATGTTTCGAAGGCTTACACCTTCATATACGATATATATAACATGTCGAGAAAAATAAACTCGAAAGTGGAAAAAACAGTGTTTTAATTCATAAAAATTCGTCATTATGGATTTCAACAGTGTTACCGCCTTAAATTTATCTAAAATGAAAAATATTGTATTTTTTAATAATTTTTTTTATTATTATTATATATGTATATCACGGTTATTTATTAAAATTTCTAGGTTAAAGAATAATATGAATTTCATACACTGTGTTCATTAAAAATTAAAACAATAGTAATTGAATTATTTTACTGAAATCCCTTGATAAAAGTTCATAAGTATTATAACTTACTAACTAACCATCACGCAGTTTCTCCGGAGGGGTAGGCAGAAAGGAAGGACCTTCACAATGTTATATCCTGACATTCGCACCTATTCTATTGTACGTACACATTGTGACATGCACGCTCGTCGAATGTTCCTACTACAAACGTGGCTAACTTTCAGTAATTGAATAATTTGGTCATGCCATGTCCTTTTTGGCCTTCCTCGACAGCTTTTTTTATAAAAACTACTTGTATAATTAATTTTAACCTTCTTCTCTCATCTAATCGTTTTATTTGTCAAAGCCGTCAGAAATAATAATTAAACAAAATGAAGTTCTTTTAATAACTACTTCAACTTTTGTCTTATTATTTCGATAGTAACCGGTTTCGTCAGGCTTGGTCTGGTTTGTCGATGCCAGTGAGCCCAAAAAACACCCTTTTATTCGATTATTTTATAAAAAAAATTATAATAAGAATATATTGACTTATACTTAAGAAATCGAAAAAACTTTGCTTAATCAACTAATTGTTTAAAAAAAAAATTAAAAACACTACATGTTTCGGAGGATATCTCCATCTTCAGGTGTAAAAATATAATTAAAAACTAAACAAAGAAAGACTAATATAAAAACGCATTTAAAATTAGATAATTGAACCTCCGAAGAGATTCTCCGAAAAATGTCGTGTTTTTTTATATTTTCTTAATAATTAGTGGAATCAACAAAGTAATTTTCAATTTCCTTAGTATGTTACTATGGAATGATACAGTATTAATGCCTTAGCGTTCAATATATTGACTTTCTACAGAGTTTTTTTCTACGTGATATTCTGGTTTCGTCCGGATTCGATTATTTTGAGATTGTGTTTATATTTTCCTTGAAATATTAGTCGATAAATTTAAATAATAAGAGGTAGTAGAAGCATCAATTAATAAATTTTCAATTATCTTAAACTTCGGGTTATTCGTTCAAGTATCCTAATTAATGCGAAGGATGATTGCTTCTGCGCTGATAATTTGATGATTTTCTTATCTCCTTAAGTCTAAACTGTTCAGTGAACAATTTCAACAAATATCCTTTAGGGAGATTTACCGCTCAAGAGATGTATCAAGTGGGCACAAAGAAGTTTATTGATCTTTACGAATCTCAGATGCATTTATTCGTCTAGAATCTTGGCACTAAAGATCAGGTATATATTTAGCTGTCTCACTCTCGCACGGGTGTCATCCCGAAATAGATACATGCTTTATTAGCAGCGTAGAAGTGGACACAAACGTTATATAAATAATTTAAAAAAATTGTTTGAAAAATCCGTTTTATAAATAATTAAAAAATATGTTTTCAAAAAAGAAAAAAGAAAATCGAAATCAAAATCAGCGAATATAATATTTTCCACACACTAGATCACAATTTTTATTATTCACCTTTTCCAAAACACCCAAAACATATAACCTGGTAATATAAAATCAACCCATAGAACAGGTCAGGACCTTCACGTATCTAGGCGTAGACCTGGTGGGGGGAGCTGATCTGTGGGAAGAAACACAAGCCCATACAAGCACAACTATGAAATACAATAAAACAAATTCGTATAAATTTTAAAATTAAATAATTAGAGCGAAAGAAGGTATTATGAACAATATTATGAAAGGATCGCTGCGTTGGTTCGGACATATGAAGTGCGTGGGTGAAGAAAGAATGGTTAAAAAAGTATACGTTCACGATATAAATGGAGTACGTAGTCGAAGTAGACCGAGGAAAACATGGCATGACCAAATCAATCAAATTTTAAAGGTTGGTCATGTCAGAAGCCGGAAGAATCGACGTGCGTGTATGAATGTGGAGGAAGCTAGAGAGGTATGTCAGGATAGAGTAGTGTGGCGGTCCATTCTCTCTGCCTACCCCTGCAGGGAAACGACGTGATGGTTTGTTGTTGTTGTTTTTTAAATCATTGTTATATTTTATTTACTTCCCATAATAGTAATATTCTCGTATATGGGTATTTCTTTAACAACACGGGAACACTGAAATTTTATAATGACGATTTTGTATGAATCATAAACATAAAAAAAATTGGAAAAAACAGTGTTTGGATTTGTATGAAAATTGACATTTATAAATCTTCTTCTTCCCGTGCCGTGTCAGGTCTCCCCGACGTTGGCGATCACTCCGGCGAAAACCTCCCTGTCCTGCGCTGCCCGAAACAGGTCATCCACCGTCCTCATTCCGGTCCACTCTCTAATGTTGCGCAGCCAGGACATCTGTTTTCTGCCAACTCCCCGTCTTCCCTCTATCTTGCCCTCCAATATAAGTCGGAGGAGGCGGTACTTTTCTCCACGCAGCACGTGACCCAAATATGAGACCTTTTTCACTTTGACATTCGACAACAGCTCTCTCTTGGCTCCGGCTCTCCTAAGTACTTCGACGTTACTGACCTTTTCGGTCCAAGGTATACGAAGCATTCTTCTGTGTATCCACATTTCGAATGCTTCTAACCGATTCATTACGTTCACTTTTAGAGTCCATGTTTCACTTCCGTATAATAGAGCTGACCATATGTAAGCTTTTATCATTCTTTGTCGAAGTTTAAGATTTAAATTATCGTCACAGAAGAAGGGTCTCATCTTATTAAATGCAGCACGTGCAGCTTCTATTCTACATTTTACTTCTGTATCTGGGTCGAGTGTTTTAGTAATGATACTGCCGAGGTATTTAAACTGGTCAACCATTTCGATATTTACTCCTTTTAGTCGCAAAGATGATCCAGAATAATCAAGTCTTCCAAACGACATCCACTTGGTCTTAGCGACATTTATTGTCAGACCCAATTCTTCTCCAGCCGTGTCAATCTTATTTAGGAGCTCTTGGAGATCAGGTATACTTTCAGCCAATATGACTGTATCGTCAGCATATCTGATATTATTTATAACGACTCCATTGATCTTCACTCCAAGGCTAGAGTTTTCTAGAGTTCTTTGGAAAACTTTATTGGAGTACAGATTAAACAATAGAGGTGACAGAATACAACCTTGTCGAACTCCTCTTTGTATAGCTATAGCCTCTGTATTTCCACTTCCATATCTGATCTTTGCCGTTTGACACCAGTAGAGGTTTCTTATGAAATTCAGGTCTTTGGAGTCAATGTTACAGTCTTTGAGCATCTCCATGAGTGTCGTGTGCCTTACCCTGTCAAACGCTTTTTCATAATCGATGAAGCATGCAAACACCTCTTTGCGTTGATCTCGACACTTCTGTAGCAGGACATTGACTGCCAGTAGCGCTTCTCTGGTTCCGAATGCATTTCGGAATCCGAATTGTGTGTCATCTAGATCTTGCTCGCACTTGTTTCTTATTCGGGCATGTATAATTTTAAGAAACAGTTTTAGTACATGACTCATAAGGCTAATCATGCGATAGTCATTACAATTCTTTGGGTGCTGCTTCTTAGGTAAGGTGACAAATATCGATTTCAGCTATTCTTGGGGGATAATCCCTGTGTCATAAATCTTATTAAATAGCCTCAGCAGGTAGTGAATATTTTCCTCATTAATCAATTTCAATAATTCCGCAGGGATTTCGTCAGGACCACATGCTTTTCTGTTAGGAGAAGTTCTGATGGCATGTATAACTTCAGATCTGAGGATGGAGGGTCCCTTTAATTCACCGTCAATTGTGAAGTCAGTTCTATTATCTTTGAATAACTTTTCAATGTGATCTTCCCATGTCTTAAGGATTTCTTTTTCATCCAATATTAATTTATTGGAATCGTCCATCAGACATGTGGGTGTAGCCTTCCTTGTTGTTCCAGATATTTCCTTTACTTTTTTGTGAAATTAAACATATTGACTATTTAATTTATGTTCCACGAATCCACCGGTTTTCTTATTTAGCACATAATGTAATAACACATAATGTTTTAGATATTAAAAACTAATGAAATACGAAAACATTAAGGAAAACTTCAAATAAAGCTCAAAAGTCCATTTATACATCTATGTCATTGATAATGTAATTTTATACTATATGTCCGAAAGCAACGAGAGCATTAGATAAAGGAAAACAATTGGATGTATCCAATTTATAAAAGAAAAGTAGATAATAAATCTAATATTGATGAAAATATTAATTAAAACTTCAGATAAAGCTTAATTGTTTTATATTGATGAATAAGTCCGTTTCAACATTAATGTAATTGATAATGTAATTTAATATGTCCAAAATTAACGACAGAATTAGATATAGAAAAACAATCAAATGTATCAAATTAAACAAATATATTGAAACTAAATCATGTTTATGAAAGCATTAAGAGAAACTTCAAATGAAGCTTAATTACTTAATATTGATAAAAAAGTCCTTTATCTATCAGTTTTATTACATTTTATTAAAGTGAAACATTCTTGCTTCAAAACGCATTTATCAACAATCGAATTTTAAAGTATCTTATCAAGGCTAATCGTGTCACTCCTTATAAATATAAAAAGGCTTCCTGGGAATAATTTTTTTCCATTAATTTTGAAAACGAAATATTACGTTATTGTTCCAAAAATAAAGAAATATTGCCTTAATAATGAATGGCATAAAATTTGTTTTTACACCACTCTATTTTGTTTTTTGCAAACCAACCGGTTTTGTTCTCGCCGGAGCCTCATCAGTGTTACAATAACAAACTTTGTTTTTGTAACCTCGATAAAGCTCCAGTGGGAAGAAACCGGTTGGTTCGATAAAACAATATGATGTGGTGTAAAAGCAAAGTATAAAAGTGTTATTAAAGTATTGTTATTGTAAAGTATATCATATAGTTTTTAATATAGCATATACTCGTACATATATAAAACAACAACAATAACAACAACAAACCATCACACCGTTTCTGTAGGGTTTCGTTTTCTGTAGGGGTAGGCAGAGAGAATGGACTGCCACACTACTCTTTCTCGCTACACCTCTCTAACTTCCTCCAAATTCATACAGCGAGTCATACACGCACGTTGATTCTTCCGACTTCTAACATGACCAACCTTTAAAATTTTATTAACTCGGTCTGCCTTGACTCTGTACTCCATTTAAATCATTAACGTATACTTTCTTAACCATTCTTTCTCCATCCATACGCTCCATATGTACGAGCCAACGCAGCGATCCTTTCATAATTTTGTTCATAAAACCTTCTTCCACTCCACATTCCTTTCTTGTATCAGCATTTGAGATTCTGTCGTATATTGTTCTATCACACATACGTCTTAGGGACCTCATCTCTACCGCATTTATTCTGCTCTCATCCTTTTTCTCCCAGTTCCATGCTTTGCTTCCATACATTAGGGTTGGGACCAGAACTTCCTTGTGCAGGCCGTTTTCGCTTTCATTGATAAATTCTTGTTTCCAATAACTACTTTTAAACCTCCATTCACTTTGTTACCCGCACCAACCCTTCTTTCGACGTCACTATCCGTTCGGCCATTCGCTTTATAGTATATATAAAAGTATTATTATTACATAGTTATATATAGTATTGTTGTTATTAAAGTGTATAAAAGTATAAAAGTGTCTAAAATTATTTTAAATGATGCTTCACTATGAATTAAATGCTTTATACGATAGTATAATAGAAATATTTCCATGGTATAAAAATATGGGTACATTATCAAAATGTACTGTTTATATGATCTCCGCTTTAGATTCCATAAATAACATAAGGGTAAACGAGGGTTAATCTCTTTATCGAAGAAAAGCCAACCTTGGGATGCCAGATGTGGAAGATTCCCGGATCCGTGGCCCTGACGACCTTCATGTGAGAGCGGACGTACTTCCGGTACAGCATCACGTCCTCGCCTCCCCAGCCCACGATATCCTCGTCAAACCCGCGGACATTTAGGAAGTCGGATCTGGAACAAAATACAACGCACATGTCAAAAGAAATTATTATTACTTTAATCAACTGTTTTCTTTGAACTGTACGTACATACTCGTATAATCTCAGTAAGCAATGATATGTTCCATGATTTCGTACATTTTTATTATAATAGGTATTATTGCCATGGAATTAATTTTAATCAATACACATAATTTGATTGTAATCAGTTGATTGTAAGACTTGGCGGTTAGCGAAACAGCTGTCGCGAAAAAATATAATCGATTGTGATATTTATACCAATTTTTATTTATTAAAACAGTTTATAAAAACAATGTATTTCTACTTAAAAATTCACGTCATCGACAATATTTCAATACTAAATACCTCCATCAACGATGGACAGAATGACAGAGTTGACACATCTACAATACACATGACAAACTGCAGAACAAAGGCAGCAGACAAAAAATAATGGAGAAGACTTCTGAAATTAGCCAAGGTCCACCCTGGGCTGCCGTGCTTATGATAATGATATCTCCATCATCGATAAATAAAAATTTCATATTTTTTAATGGTTTATACTATTATCCCGACAAAATGATAGTATCTCTTCGTAACATACCGAGAAAATATACTATATAAAAAAGTAGAAAAACAGCGTTTTATTCATATTACAATATAAAAATTGAATCGGTAATATCGGTTGCATATCTTTCATATAGCAAACTTAGTCATACAAATATGTACGATTTCAAACATATTTCGAAACCGATTTCGAAAATAAATTTTCATTTGTATTAATTATTTTACGTGAAGTTTTACACCTTTGCGCAAGATACAATGAAAATAAGTTCACTATGTTCTTTTGTTCAAAATACGTGATTTTATTAATGTAAGAATAATGATTTAATACGAATAAAGCTTCTGTTTTCTAGAAGTATAATTATAATTTATGAGAATGATTCATCTTTTAAATATCATGCACATTTGATAATACCTTAGAAAGGCGAAACTTGCCATTCCCATAAATTACAATTAACTTTCTAGAAAACAAACGTTTTCATTCGTATTAATTATTTTATATGAAATTTTACTTCATTGTTCAAGATACAACAAAAAAACCCGAAAAACTATAAGGTTTGCGATCATATTACATCACATAAATGTTAAAATATTTGCAGTCATGCTTTCTCCATAAATTAAACAAATATTTATTTTACAAGGATTAATTGTATCTCAATAGAGACGAAGATGCAAATTGTTTTATGGGAACAGAAGGTGGTGAATTGTCTACAAGAATTTGTATACATTCAAAATGTTGTTGTATAAATATTTATTTAACAATTTAACAATATGCAGTTGTGTTTAGAATTTAATTACTTGAATTTAAAAATGCATATTTTACTCTATATAAAACGGTAAAGATATTTGTCAGCTTGGGTATTATTTGTACACCCCTTATATCAGGCTATATTGCTATTCGCGGTTTGGTTATTCTTGTACATGCCTTTGCGTCGTAACAAAGGGATGGTGTTTGCGGCGGTTGACTAAATCACCCCCTACCCTTAATCCTGCGAGACAGGCTAAAAATGTTTTTCGACATAATTACGTTTTTTAAATAACCTCATACACCCACGACCAAAATACGAGATTAACGGATACCAAAAAGATGTGGAGTAGACCTGAAAATTAAGGTAAAGTATAAAAAAGGTGAGCTTTTCTTCTTAGAGTACCTATATTTAATTTACCTCGTTGATTTATTAATTTTTATGTACACATAATTTTTATTTACTTAGATAAGCTCGGTATGAGTGGGTTCGAAATTAAAATTTCGCTTTACGATGGTTATTATCCTGATTAATTAAGTTCGAAATATATACTGAGGGATAAACATTTTTTAAGTGCCTATGGCTATATTTTTGTTACAAAATAAATAAAACGATTTTTTAGCGTATTCAAGCATTAAAAAGCCTGCTTGTAATGTTTATTACAAATAAAATAATTATGAGGAAGATATATTAATTTTTTTTTCTTTTTTAAGATTTTTAAGATAATTTCAGTATAATCCTGAAATAATTATATGTAACAAAATATATAAGAAATAATATTTTTTTAGGAAAAACATTTAATACAAGATATAAACAAAATAAATACGAGATTTTAAATAACATGAATTGTTGCCAGCTCATAAAAATGTTCTTGTATCCACACATTTTATTGGGAGTAAACATAGAACTGGCAAAATAAATATGTGAAAAAGATTGGTAAATCATTGTCAACATGGTATGGTTAATTTTCAAAAATGTACATGCACACATGATACGCTGTATGAATGTTAAAGATCTAGTGAAAATCAAATATAGTGCCGGTCTATTATCCCTTTGGAGAAACAATTAATTATTAATTTGTTATTAATTAATACATACACACAGCTGTTTTGGCTCTTCGCATAATTATAGCGCAATAGTAATTAACTAAGTTCCCGTTAATAGTTTAATACTTAATCGACCAATTAAATACATATTATAGAAGTAAAGTGTTAAAGTTTCCTTTATGGGGTCATTTCTCTACAGTCGTCTTAAGGGTGGGGGTAAATCTTGCCACATTCAGCTGACTCAGCCCAATTGACTCATTGAATCCCACCCCCTCTACCCCCATCTCGGGTGACTCACCTTTTAAGAGCCTATACACCGCTTGGATTATAAACGGAAGTTTTAGCACATTTGGGCAGTTTTTTTTAAACCGTCAGTGAATATAAACTTTTTCACTATTCGGTAAGTTACACCGAAACAAGGATTTTAGAACGTGTCTTTCTTTTTTGTCGTTTCTTGAACATTATAGTCAAATTGTTCAAGTTGTTGGGTTAAAATATTTTTAAAATGTTTGTAATTGTAATGTTATAAAGAAAAGTAAAAATCTGATGTAATAATCTGATTATAATTGTTTTTTTTACATTTGCCATCTCGAAGTTATAGAACTATTTATTGTAATATATCAACCCATAGAACTGGTCACGACCTTCAAGTATCTAGGCATAGACCTGGTGAGGGGAGCTGATCTGAGGGAAGAAATACAAGTCCAAGTAAACAAGGCAACTGCAATCTCTGGGACTCTAAAATCCATAATGTGGAAATACAAAGACATGGCCATTAAGAGTAAGATGAGAAGCTATAAAGCATGCGTAAGACCAATAATAACATATGGCGTCGAAGCAAGGGCAGACACGGTAAGGACCAAACAAGTTTTAAGGACTTCCGAAATGAAAACACTGAGGACGATAGCAGGCAAGACACTGAGGGATCGCGTGAGAAACACCAGAATAAGAGAGATATGTGAGGTTGAGGATATTATAAGATGGAGCAGACAGCAAAAAAGGGACTGGTTCGGTCATGTTCAAAGATGGACACCACCAGACTCCCCTATATTGCATTGCATAATCAACCTCATGGGGCTCGTCCCCGTGGAAGACCTCCTAAAATATGTAAGGACAGCTGGGAATTTACCTCACAGGAGGAGTTTTAACAATTCATTTCAGTTCAGTTTGTTGCATTTCAATTCAGTTCACAATTCATTTAAAAAAACCAATTTGATAACAATATTAAATATGCATTACATACGTTTGCTTTTATTTGAAAGTGAAGATCCACTATCAATTATTTCATAATAAGCAATCTATTTAGTGGTTTAATAGAGCTTTGATGATGCAACAAGAATATTAATTGCTAATAAATTACAGAATCTTGGCTTCGTTGGCTTGACGGTGTTCTGATGGACATTCAATTATTGGGAGTTAGACCTGACGTGTGGATGTCGAGAACTCAGGAAAGGATCGGCTGGAAAAACTTTTTGAGGCGGCCGAGGTCTACCCAGGACTGTAGAGCCAGAGCGAAGTAGAACAAGAAGAAGATAAAATTACACAATAAACGTGCATAAAAGAAGAGCTTTTTTCACGTTAGCTGACTAGCTAACTATCAAGTCGTCTCGTCGAAGGGGTAGGCTGAAATATGGGGTGACCACACTGTTTTTTCCTGACATATGTATCTCGATTTTTCAACATTCATATTTCGTGTCATGTACACACATGGCCGACATTTAATATTTAATTGATTTGATCTACCACGTTTTTTTATAAATTAAATGGTGGAATTATATCGACTGAAGCAAAGATGGCAGTGCACAATGGAGTTCTAGTCCCACTTTTGTGTATGGAAGTGAAGCTTAAAGTTGGCAGAAGAAGGATGAAAGTAGGGTAATTGCCGTAGAAATGAGATCACTAAGAAGAATGTGCGGTAAACAATGTATGATAGAATATCTTATGATGAAGTAACAATGGAATGTAAGGCGGATGAATACGTGATAAATAAAATTAAGAGAGGGTCACTAAGATGGTTTAGACATATGGAACGAATGGATGAGGGAAGAATGGTCAAAAATATATATATACGAGGTGACTTCGTACAAGAAGTGTGAATGGGAAATTAAGTCGAGAAAGGCCAAGCAATCAATTACTGAAAGGCGGTCATGTGCGTGATGGTTAGTCAATTGTGGAATTTTAAGAGCATGTATATTTTCCTTAGCATTGAAAAAAATGAATAACCTTTTAAAGGTTCAAAACGTTCAAAGCATTCACGGAGAAATTCTGTATTTGAATTTTGCAGTGTTTATTTTCACGAATGTTTGCTTTATAGTGAAATAATAAATATTTTTTTAAGCTGGCTTCTATTTATCGTGTGGGGGTAAGGTTTTTTAGGGTAATGCGGGAAGTTTTCTCATAAAGTGGACCTGCATCGCCTTTAATATTGGATGTTTGTGTTCGCTAGGATGTCCGCTGTATTGCGGAACTAATATTGATTTATCTGCTCCACTCTCCGGACCGCAGGCCACCTACACACTCCGTAGCTTCTAGCCGCTACGTCCGCTCCTCTGTTCCTCTATTTCTCTGCTCGTGCGGTTATGTGTCTGGTGTGGGCTTATGCGATGGCTGTTTGGATGATTAAAATATATAATGGATTTAGACATTTTTCAAATATAGAGTTATAAAAAAACTATTAAATTAAGTAACTTTGTTTTTTGTATCACAATTGTATTTTATTTTACGCGACAGCTGTTTTATCAACCTATGTTGATATCATCAAGTGTTACAATTGTTATATTTCATGAGTATACTTTGCAAATATTTAAATAAACTATGTAAGCTAAAATGGCAGTGCACAATGGTGTTATTGTACCGACCTTTATGTATGGAATCGAAGCATAGAACTGGCAGAAGAAGGATGAAAGAAGAATAAATGCAGTAGAAATGAGATCTCTTAGACGAATGTGTGAATACTCTGTGTATGATAGAGTGTCGAATGAAAATATAAGAAGTGAATGCGGTGAAAATGATGGTATTATGAGCAAAATAATGATTGATCATTAAGATGGTTTGATAGGTTGATGAAACAGCTGTCGCGTAAAATAAAATACAATTGTGATACAAAAAACAAAGTTATTTAATTTAACAGTTTAAAATGTTAAGGTATCATAGTGTTTAGGCCAAAACAATGGACTATAAAGTTATAAACTTAAATCGAACATATAATTGTTATTGTTATTAAATGGAGAAGATAATGCTAAGCTTAAATGATTCAATGTATTTATTATTTCTTAACTCCATATTAAATAATTAATACGAATGAAAACGTCAGTTCTCTAGAAGTTTTATTATATTTTATGGGGATGACATATTTCGCCCTTCTAAGGCATTATCAAATGTGACGAAACATCAACTCGTTGCAGTTATATACACTAGTAAATGGAGCAGAATATGATAACTAACGAAAATTGATGTGACTTTATACATTCCCATTGGAAACATTTTATTCCCATAAAACCTCTTAGTTTAGGTCGTATGACCTGTTTGTAGTTGTCCTGGGATGATGATGTCCAGCCATCTCTCCATCTTTTTTACTGTTTTCCTGGTAGTCACTTGCAGCTTGGGTTTTCATTTCCAACAATTTTTGCAATTCTTGTATTCTCCATGCGGTCCACGTGGTCTCTCCAAAAGCCCCTTCAGCTCTTTCCGCATCTATCTATGTCCTCAACACCACAGACAGGCCTTGATCTCTGATATCGAATTCATAAGTCATACTTGATGATGGAGAAGGTCACCTCCGAAACACTTTGTAATAATATTAAATAAAGGAAGTGGATTATTTTTTTTAATTGTATCTCAATAGAGACGAAGAAACAAACTGGAAACTGAATATGGATGATCAAGGTGTTTACAGGACTTATGACCTGTCATTGGTTGGGTTAAGCGCACGCTTTATGTAATTACAACATTCCCCATTCCACCATTGTTATTATGATCATGTATGATACATTTTTGGAAGTTGTATATATACTCCAAATTCATACTTATCTTCACGTGGCAGTTCCAGTTAGCCATCTATGTAGATTTGATTGTACTAATTAATTTTTTAAGATTAATCTATACAATCCATCCACTAACGCCATCTATGAAGAATGATTGTTTTAGCATTTAGCATTTAGAAGTGGATTATGTTGTGTTTGAAATTGTTCAATAATAACAACCGAATTCCAAAGTGTTAACACCTTAACCTTTAATTTATCAAATTTTATCCTGTTAAAATTGTTAAATAAATACTTTGTGCCTTAAAATGTAATTCTACCATTATAATCTCGTTGGTCAAAGTAATTTTGATCAACTTAAGCCCATTTCGTTCAGGTTCTAGTCACCTCATTGCTTTTTAAAATTATTTAATTTCCATGAATGAGTGCATCTAATTAATACGAATGTAACAGTGTATTGTATTGAAATTTGTTATATTTCATGAGTATACTTTGCAAATATTTAAATAAACTATGTAAGCTAAAATGGCAGTGCACAATGGTGTTATTGTACCGACCTTTATGTATGGAATCGAACCATAGAACTGGCAGAAAAAGGATGAAAGTAGAATAAATGCAATAGAAATGAGATCTCTTAGACGAATGTGTGAATACTCTGTGTATGATAGAGTGTCGAATGAAAATATAAGAAGTGAATGCGGTGCAAATGATCGTATTATTAGGAAAATAATGATTGATCATTAAGATGGTTTTGACACATGGAAAGAATGAATGAAGAAAGAATGTAAAAAAAAAGTATATGTTAACGATGTAAATGGAACTAGAAATAAAGGAAGACCGAGGAAAACGTGGCACGATCAAATTAACCAAATATTGAATTTCGGCCACGTGAGGGCTCAGAGAAATCGACGCGCCTGCATGACACATTGTATGAATGTTGAGGAATCGAGAGAAATATGCCACGAAAAATGTGTGGCAGTCCATTCTTTCTGCCTAATCCTTCGGGGAGACATTGTGATCGGTAGCTAGTTAGTTTGTTTAATATACATTTGATAAAAAAAGTTTATGGACTGTAGTTCTCACACTAGGCATGGCTTGTATCGTGACAACATAATAGGAGCATATTAATGAAATTGTTAGTAACATAGCGGTTTGTTAGTGTTTGTTAGTAAACTTATGCTTACATTGATAGTGGCTTATGGTAACATGATGACATAATTTTAGTTTGTATACTAGGAAAACTGTAATATTAAATTTACATACTAGGAAATTTATAATCTAGAAAATCTATTCTAATTCTAGTGGATCTATATAATAAACATTTTAATTTGAAATAATGTTATTACATATCACAATTTATTTATATAAATTTGTCGGAACAAGTGTTTCGCCAAACTATGTTGACATCATCGTTTGTTAAAAACAACAATTGTTTTTAACATCTGATGATGCCAACATAGGTTAATGAAACAGCTGTCGTGACAAACTCATGTAAATAATATATGATATGTAATAACTGTTTCAAATTTAAACATTTAATGAATTGATACTAATTGAATTGAACTAAGCGTAATTTGAATAATCGTTAAAATATTTTAGTTGTAGTGTTTTGATAAAAAAATATAATATCACCTTCGTTTTGGGTTAAAATTTTGATTCTTTTCGATCAAAGCCTTCAACACACACAAAAAGAAAACGTAAAAATGTAAATCACCGAGTCCTGTTCCGGTGAAATATGCTCACGTATCTCACCATTCACACCCAATTCTCGCCCCTCCCCCTGGTCCTGACAACCCTTATCTGCCACTTGCGAATGGACCGAACCATCGCCTACCCCCACCCCCCGAGGGAGGGATAATAACTTCAGTACTGCGCATCCCCAAACGGTATGGGAATGGTATGGATATATTCATACGTAATTATGAAGTTAGCAGGTAATTATGTTAGTAACACCTCGAGCGTCTTCGAAGTGAATTATTAAATTGTTAAGTTATTCTATCTGTGGTATATATCATAGTATACTAACTGCAGTGACAAGCATTATAATTCTGTTGGCCAAAGTAATTCCGATAAATTTTAGTCTGTTTTGCGCAGGTTCCAGTATCCTTACTAATACTAATAACCTTCTTGTGACTTTCTCATAGGCTTTCATTTAATCATCAGGCATGCGATAGGCATGCGGCATGCGATAGAGTCGGTTGGAGAAGGTTCCTTGAGACCCTATGCACCACGGAGGTGTGACAGGACAAGAATAAGAACTTCCTCTTAACTTTTTTAATTGATTTGATTTCAAATAATACGAGTGCATTTTATTTAATTATTAGACATTTTATTATGTTGTATTGGAATGTAATATTTCGCTGTGATAAAGAATTTTCAAATATAATGAGAATCAAACCAAGGGTACATACTTGGAGATAAGACGACCTTCTTGGCAGAGTAGTATGAGCTATAATTGACACATCGAAGATCCCGAGTTTGATTCCCTCTGATGGCAGTGTGATTGTTACACTGTCGTTGGCACGTGGCAATAAAATAGCGATAGATTAACTACATACACACACATTTTTGAAAAATCAATATTTAAAATTTGCATACAGAAATTTGGTTTAAATAACACGCTGTAAACAAACATGGAAAGCAATGGGAAACTACCACGTCCACGTGGCATCCCGAAAACCAGTAAAAATATATTACATTGCTGCAAACCATTCTAAAACTAGCGAAGAAGAAGACGTGGAGAAGGCAACGGGAAACCGCCTTACTCTAACGCTTGCGAGGAAATCATTTTAGTGAGATGGCATACGCCACAGTGGTCGTCAAAGTCCTGGATACCTAACACGACGCTATTAGAATTGAAAGATACATTAAAAACATATCATAATTAGCACCTTTTGACTTATATCGAAAGCATTACTTACAATGATTAATTCTCCTGATCAAATATTTTATTATATTTTAATAATAAAAAATCATTATGTATATACATAATAACTTAAATATTCATTCCTTTTGAAACACAATCTAATCTCACACTATGTACAGCATATCTTATCTTATTAATTAATTTCGGCAGTTTTATGTTTAAGGTAATTTTTTTTCGTATAAATGCAGTTATTTTTCAATTACATGATCAAATTTAATAGAATACTTTTATGTATATTACAACAGAATACTGGAATATTATCTATATACTCGTAAAACTATAGGTAATTAGATAAAACCATTTTTCTAATTTTAAAAACATTTAAATCGAGTATTTGAATATAAGATAAATCGGATTGAACCCGGATAAGCCAGGAATATTTTATTTACATATCTAATTATTTATTCAAGATTCTCAATATAAGCTAGGAATTTTAACCTGACCTAAACTAACCCACCTACTTACGTAATAAAGAAAACTAGCATGGAGGGCAATTTGACAATTTTTTATCTTCCTCATGATTTGATATGCAATTTGGAATTGCTGATTTAAAAAGTTATTTTCATGGCCGCAAGTGAGATAACCCCTGACATGATTTGCATTTTATTATATTTATTGACTGCAAGTAGGACGAAAATGATTCCGACCGCAAATGACACGACCGCAATTGGGAAGACACCGTTTATTTGACTAATGAAAATATACAAATAATGAAAATAGATAAAATCCAGTAATGTAATACGATAATAATTTCACGACACTTTATTGCACTCATTATATACTCGTACATGCTTTGGTTGGATCTCATTTTTCTTCGTTACACTTTTGTAGGTATTGTCTAACTTTGTGATTGCAAATATAATGTAAAAAGAATATTGATTTAAACTCGCTTTATATTTTTAAAGTGTAATTTGAAACTAAGGCATTTTAAAATTAAACCATAATAGAAGAGATTTAAAGGCTTAGAGCACTTGAATAATTTCAATGTCTGATTGTTCTGCATTTATTTTACTTATTCTATTCTTCTTCTTCTTCTTCTCCTTATAGACCTTTGGTTTGTTCCTGAAATCAGGCTGGCCTCTCTTGGGAGGTTGACTCCCAACTATCTCTCCATCTCTTCGGCGGTCTTCCGGGGGGACGGCAGCCGGCAGGAATCTGATGCGCCACAGCGTGTGGGATTCTAGTGTGATCCATCGTCTGCATTTGCGCATTTCAGTATCTTCTGCGTTGTCTGCCCCATCTCACGACATCCTCCACCTTGCAGATCTTGCGGATAGCCATGTGCCTCACCCTATCTCGAATTGTCCTTCCTGCTATCATCCTCAGCGTCCTCATCTCTGCCACCCGTACTTTAGCCTTCGTTCTTGTGGTATCCGCTCTGGTCTCAATGGTATATGTCAGTATAGGCCTTACGCAGGTTTTATATATTCTGACCTTACTGTCAGTTCTCATATACTTGTTTTTCCATATTATATCCTTGAGACAACCTGATACCGCCTTATTCTATTATGTTAGTATATTCGTAAATATACCTACCTATATTTACGAATATACTAACATGATTTTAAACAAAAGCTTTTTAATTAATAGAATATATATTAGAAAGTAAAGAACACACAACGAAACATTAGAAATTCGTTGGTGTACTTAGAGTAATGGTGAAATCCTCAAAGATTTAAATTTAATTAGCTTTATGAAGTGAGCAGGCATCTCTTTTAGGAGGCAATCTGGAGGATGTTTCGCAGAAACCTTTAAACTGGCTCAGCCTCCGAATGGAACGGAGGATTTGGTAGAACACGCATTAAGTCGATTAGGGCAAAATTAAATTTAAGTTTAAATAACACGAATCCCCATTTGCTACAAATAAGTTCGTTTTGTGTTCCAAGAAAAAGGGTTTACACCATACTCTATACTTACTAACTAACCATCACGCCGTCTCCCTGACGGGGTACACAGAAAGAATAGAACGCCACTCTGTTCTATCCTGACATACTTCTCTCGCTTCCTCTACATTCATTATTCTTGTCATACTCTATACAACCTATGTATATTAAAAGTAGAAATATCATATAATCACGTACCTTTTTTTAATTATTACACATGTTTGTTTATTCACCATCTTTAAGTTAAAACATTTTTTTTTTGTTTTTGTATACAGCAGGGTTTTGAACCCAATTACTCAAATTGAAACTAAAAGGTATGAACCGATACGATCTTTAAAGGATGAATAGGTCATTTAGAAAATGTCCAAGTCATAGTATGTTGTTCTGCTATGTGGTATGCACAACAGATCGTGTCTTCTAGCGCGAGCATACCTGTTTGGAGCATTGAAGCCATAACACTCCAAGAGGTATGGGGTATTAAGTTCCTTAAAACAATCAATTATTTTTTTGCTATTAATATTTTCTTTGCTATCTTTTTATTATGTTTTAAAACTAAAATGACCCAAGTGCACCTATTTACGAAAATGTATATCTGTTATTCAAAATACGTAAATGCAAAAAGAAAAATAAACATAAATTGAGGACACTACTTGCAAAGTCAGTAACCTCCACAAATTTTTATTTTGAGAAGAATGAAGAAATATGTTATTTTTGTTCTGGATATCGTTAATGGCTTGTACGTGTTTAATTAAGGTAGAAAACGAGTATCATCAAATTAGTATATTTAAAACAAGAGTAAAACTGAGATAAAATGAATTATAGTTTGGATTTTGCTTACTTTGATCAATACATTTGGAGGTTACCGGTTTTGCAACACACAACATTGGAGGTTACCTACTTTGATTATAACATCAGAGAAAATAATGTTACTGGCAATATCCGAATATTTATTTATTATTAAAAAAAAGTTTTTATTATTAAAAAAAATATTTTAACACAACAATATTTGTTTGAATCGGGGACTGCTGTTAGTCGAGACAAAATCAAGATGGCGGCAAGTGGATGTTACTGATTTTGCAAGATACATAAAATTTTAAGTGTTATTTTACTTAAAATTAAGCTAGTTTTGATGCTTACATTTACACACAATGTGCAAAAATACTTCATTAATAATTTACCATTCAAAGTTGGAATTTTTTTTGAGGTTACTGGCTTTGCAAGTAGTGCCCTAAATTATACCTGTTAAGTTATATTTGGGTTTTTGATGGTTAATTTAACGTGATGCAGTATTACTTGTATGCATCAGCAGCAATACTAACAAGTCTTATTCACTAGCGTAAACGAGAGGTTTTTAGACATGAGGACAATGTGACTATTGACATTACATCAGTGTCATAGCGGATAGTGAGAGCAAATGACGAATGTCCAGTGCAAGATAACCGGACCTACGCAGATAAAGGAAGGCGACCCCTGCAGAAAAACACAATCAAGAAGTCAACAGAAAACTATTCTGGTTATCTTTTCCCCGGAAATCAGGAACGGAGAGGAACGAATGGGAATTCGTGGAACTAACTAGAATGACATAGCCCTAGTTCTAGGCAAGCGTTCAATGGGGAAAGGGTACGAACAATCTCTCGACTCAACGTAGTGAAACCAACTCAAGTTAGAGAAACTTATATAATACAAGAAAGCGATGAAGTTGAATATAATAATTCTTATTTATTGTTTCTTGAACAATTATGCAAAACTCCATATTAAATAGTTTATATAAATTAAAATGTCTGTCTTCTAGAGTTTAATTATATTTTTGGATGAATGACATGTTTCGTCCTTGTAATGCATTATCGAATGTTAAATGTTTGATTCCATTCCATTACTTTATAACACCTGTCAGATCATGTAAACAATTTTATAATACTTTAAATATGTATATTTATAATATGTATCCCAAAATAATGATTGGTTGTCCGAAACATGTCTATATAATTTAATTTTTTTAATGTTAGTGTTGTATAAACAAAGTATACAAAAAAAGAAAAAGAGAAATTAATAGCGAATATAGAAGCCATTCCATTCCATCAACAATATAATAAAACTCCTAGAAGATAATTATTCAAAAGTCCATGGTTTTGGCCGAAAGACTATGATACCTTAACATTTTAAACAGTTAAATTAAATAACTTTGTTTTAAAAAAAAAAAAATTACATTGCCATGTTTCAGACAACCAGTCATTCTTCAGTGATACATATTAAAAAAATAATGTTATTTAATTTAACAGTTTAAAATAATTATTCTCATATTTGTTAGTGCCGCATAAAAACATTTCATTCCCTTCTTCTTCTAGTGCCGTGTTAAGTCTCGCCAATATTGGCGATCATTGCAGCGACAGTATCTATTTCCTGCGCTACTTGAAACAGATACTCAACTCTACTAATTCCTGTCCATTACCTTATATTATACAGCCAGGACAACTGCCTTCTGTCAACTCTCACTGCCTCAGGATCTTGTCAATGATTATGAGCCAAAGGAGGTGGTGTTTTCTCTCTCCTTAGCATGTGATCCATAAATGAAACCTTTTTAGCTTCTATTGGTCACTCCCACGAAACTTTAATAAAACTTCTCGAAAGCGGATGTTTTCATCAAAATTAAATAAATAAAAACTGTCTTTGAAAACTTGACTGTACATTGAATACCCAATTTCACGACATTTCGGGCCTCTTTCTTTGCTCTAAAAAAAGTTTTAATATCTGGTGTAAAAGTCACTCTCAATAGGTGAACGCTTTGTAATAAATCGCAGAGTTTATGCTAGAAGGGATATTCCTGAAGATATTCTCAACAACGGCACGTGATCATTTATTCTGTAATGATTTTTTCAGTTGCCAGAATCTCAAACAAAACTTTAAAATAATAAAATTGATTTATATTCTAATAATTTTAACTTTATAATTCTGATTATATTATGTGATATTATTGTCAACTTTTGTTGGTTGAGATTCATCACACTTTTGGTCAGAAATATTATTATATTAGAAAAAAATGTTTATATGACAATAAATTAACAAAGAATGGTGCGCATAAAAGTGTTACGAACAAAATAATGAAAGGAACATAAACCGCCCTACCGTTGGGTTATTTTTCGAGAAACGTAAAAAAAAAATGTTATTTTATAATTGAAATTTAATTATATTTAATTAAATTTTTTTAAATTACGAAACGTCAAATACTCGGCCACACACTTCGCCTGCCCCTTGTAAAACTATCATAATTATGAAAACTCGTAATCGCACACTTCGCCTGCCCCTTGTAAAACTATCATAATTATGAAAACTTGTACTCGAATGTTGTTGGCACACGCGCGTATCCCTAACAGTTTGTACATTTTAGGTACATTACTTTTTTTCAAGGGCTTACGTGATATGGGATAGCGCAGAATGGTACAGTCACAGTGAACGTATCACGAAAGTTCAAATACGTAGGGTGGTTAATATGGTTTGGACACATGACGATGTAAATAGAAGACGTAATAGAGGAAGGCCGAAGAAAACTTGGCACGAACAAATAAATTTAATATTGAATGTCGGCCACGCGAGGAGTCGGAGAAATCGACGTGCGCGCATGACCTGATGTATGAATGTTGATAAAACGAGAGACGTACGTCAGGAAAGAACAGTGTGGCGGGCTATTTGTTCGTTAGTTATGTTTATATTAGTTAATTACAATTTTTGAAAAATATAATTTTTCTACCAAACATTTGTTACAACGTCCATTAAATATTTTCTATCCCATTATGCATAGATAGAATATCTACGGTAGCATATAACTGTGTATTATAAAAAATTATGTGCAATTTAAATTAAGTTTTCCATGAAAGTAAAATATTAATTGTATGATTAAGGACCGCCCCTGAGGTGCCCACCCCGCTCGAATAAGCCGAGATAGCAGAATCTGTAATCTGTGGCAGCCGCTGGACCAATAAACCCTTCGGCCATTCACTCGAGGGCCCTGCAGGGATGATCGACTTCAACCCTCAAACGGTTCACATTTGCCAAATCTGTTTGCGATCGAATTTCAATATTTGCATCTTTTATGGTATCTCAATCACTTATTTAAACACACACGCCTATATATTAGTATACACACACATATATATCTCACCCCTTCAGTTTTTTCCAACTGGTCTAAAACGAATGCCGTAAAAAAATTGTTCATATAATAATTTTAAGTGGTTATTTATCAGGAAGGCTAAAATTATCAGAAAAATAACATTAAATTTAATGCACGAAAATAAATTTAACTGAACGGAACAAAAAGAGTCCGTGTTGATCCGTGTTGATGGAAAATATTTAAACCATCTACGCTTTGCCGACGACATCGTACTCGTGAGCAATACTCCAGAGGAACTAAACGATGTATCCAAATCTGTAGGTTTGAATATGAACCTGGCAAAGACCAAGGTGATGGGCACGAAAAGGCTTGAAATCAACGTTGATGGCAACAGAATTGAGAATGTCCAAGAATATACATACCTGAGACACGATATTCGACTGGGCCGAGGTAACCAAACCGCAGAGGTAAAAAGAAGAATTAGACTAAGCTGGGCAGCTTTCGGAAACATGAGTTACATCCTTAAAAACCGGAAAATACCGATCAACCTGAAACGAAAAGTCTATGAAGCCTGCGTTCTGCCAGTTGGTACTTATGGCCTTGAAACTGTAACATTGTCCTAACAAAGTGCCAAGAAACTACGAGTGACCCAAAGAGCCATGGAAAGAGCCATGTTAGAAATAAGCCTAAGAGACAGAGTCAGAAACGATACGGTGAGAGAAAAAACAAAGGTCACTGACATCATCCACCGGGTGGCCACGTTAAAATGGCAATGGGCAGGTCACTTAGCCAGAAGCACAGATTGTTTTATTTGCCACGCTGCAGAACCAACCTGCCAATGGTAATGCCTGTGGGTAGGGCAATCTTATTGCTTAATCGGATCGCCTCGGAGGTCGACATATTTCGTGGTAATGTGAGTTGCCTCAGGGATGCAATATCAATGTTATGATTTTTTCTTACTCTTAAGCTTAATTTTTATTTTTTTTAATGCTTCTCTGTTTATAACGTAATTGCAAACGATTTGGAATTGTATGTCTGTAATGTTTGTGATTATTATCAAAATAAATGAAATGAAATGAAATGAAATGAAAATGAAATGAAATGAAATGAAGTGCAGGGCGACCGCAACTACGGTGGAAGGATACAGTCTTCACAGGACAGAGTGACACGGAAGAGAATGGAGGAGGCCTTTATCCAGGAGTGGACGGGAATAGGCTGAGGAAGAAAAAGAAGAAGAAATAAATTTAATAATATCAAATATACATTAAAACACAATAGTAAATAACCCGAAAGCACATAGGATTTACGAAAGGTAACTTATTACATTTTTTAGCGTTGCAACTCTGGTTGTCGGGAAACGGTCCACGGCGCTTACACAAAGCCAGTACTACGATGTCTTCCAAATGAAGCGGTAGCACGTAGATTGTTAAAAATGGCGCAAATAGATAATCCTTGTAATCATACATATCTGATTGAAAGATAAATAAATAAAATATTTGGTTACAAATTACTTTTGAATAAAAAGTAATTTAAGTGTTATTTTGAGTTAGTGTTCGGTTTCATGCACTGTGCATAAATATGTATGTTATATAAATACGATATATGTATGTATTTTATCATTTTCATTTATTTATTTTAAACATATCTAAAGCATTACAGATTTGTTTTCCAATACACTAAAGATACAAGTTAGAGATACACAATAATAAGTAAAACATAATAGATTAATAAAAAGAGCGAGAAAAATAAGATGCATGACAAATTAATAAAATAAATACACCAAACAATTAAAATAAAGATAGTACTTCCCTCAGATGAGCCAATCACAAAATATGTCAACTCCGAGGTGATACGATTAAGCAAAGATATTGCTCTACCTACCGGCATAACCACTGGCAGGTTGGTTCTGCATCGTGGGAGATAAAACAATCTATGCCCCCTTTGTCGAAGATAATTATCAGGGACGAACAGATCTACATCACTCAGAATTTCCGAGTTGTGTATACAACCGCCTATCAGTCGAAAGAAATGAACACCCAAGTGAATGTCTCGTCTTCTCTCGAGTGACTGGTAGCCTAGCATCTCTAGCAAGAAATCAGTTGGAAAGAGCCACGGGTAATATCCATACTCCCTAAGATAGAGTTATCGCAGAAAATTTTTCTGCACCCTCTCCACCATCAGAAAATATCGGACGTCATGCGGCGCCCCGATAATGTATAAAAATCATACATTTTTAATTAAGATTCCATTGGATGTATGGCATGTAAAATGAGGAACATGTTTTAAGGATATACTTTATTTTCTGGGGATCAGATTTGAAGGCAACGTTTTGAATTCACAGAAGAATTCAATACATAAATCACACGGCCGAGGAGGTTGGATCATGATTTGGTGTTCCGGTCCTGGACCCTTATCAATACCGGAACCCCTCCTCCTCCGGAACCGGAAGTAGGTTTGTAACAATATCTTGTTACACGTAGACACCGGAAGTCCGGTGGGAGCGTGCTGCGAGGAATTTTATGTTACATATTTAAATAGAAAGACGCTCTTCGGGAAATCTTTCGAGAAAACATTTTGCTTTAAGACGCGCCTTATTTTTTTCTCTTGAAACAATAACGTAAGGCGTGTTAAGTGTTTTAAAGTTTAAAACTTAATACTTGTAAGTGGAAAAAGAGTACCTCATTAACAAGGTTTTATTTTGTATTTGGATCTACCAAAATAGTGTCAAATTAATAAAATAATTGTTGTCTCAGTAATTAGATCTACGAGTATATACTATGCATTAGCTTAAAATTGTTTATATTTTGTTTGTTAAATCTGATCTGGTTCATAGCAGACAGGGAGAAAGCGTATGGCAAATCTTCGGTGTCACGAAACGAGACCCATAAGTTAAGAGAAGGTAACCCTTACAGAAAATTCCTGGAAAAATCGACGAGATATCACTTCAGTAACATTTAAAACAAACAAAAAGTAACACACCCAGGAAATCACTGTTGTGTAGTGATCGTCAACGTCAGGGGGATCTGATACGGCACTATGAAAAGAAGAAGATATTTTATTAATAAAACTTCTAGAAAAACATACGTTTTCTTTAATAGTATATATTACGAGTATTTTTCTTCTTCTTGGAGTGCCATGTCAGGTCCCCCCGAGGTCGGCTATAATCCTGGCGTAGGCCTCTCTGTCACAGTGATGACCTGGGGAGTTTGCCCAGAGTGGTTTCCCTTGCCTTCTCTGGAGGATTTTCTGTCGGGGTTTCCTTCCCTTAGCTGGGGGTATCCAGTTTGATGGCGCTGGAAACTCGCCATTTCTGCCTATCTGCTATGACAGTGGTCACATTGCCCGGGGTTCACGGGGCCTGAGAGACTACTCGAGGATGTCAGAGAGTTGGACCTGGTTAAAGTGTTTTAAACGCATGATTTTATTTTCTTCTATGTTTGTCATTCTTTGTGTTGTAGATGTTTCATATTTTTCTTTTTCTTTTTTTATACTTTGTATACAACACTAACTTTACAAAAAAATAAAATTAAAGATCAGACATGTTTCGGACAACCCGGTCCTTCATCAGTGATATTATAAAGATATTTAAAATGTTAAAAAATTGTTTACAAAATGATCAGTTTTGACAGATGATTTAAGATTTGATTTTATCTCTTGAACTTGCAATTTCAATCAAACGCTTATCAGAAAAATTTATGATGGAAGTACATTTGATATAATCTTCTTCTTCTTAAAGTGCCCTGTCAGGTCCCCCCGACGTTGGCAATCACTCTGATAAACTCTTCCCTATCCTGCACTGTCCGGAATAGCTCCTCCACAGTTCCGATTCCCGTCCATTCCCTCATATTGCGCAGCCAAGAGATCTGCCTTCTCCCTGCCTCCCTGCGGCCCTTAATTTTACCTCTATTTAATATAATAATTCCATTAAACTACATAATTTTGCACATAACTTCTTACTTAGTTTAACCCTACTGAAAGCGAATTTCGTATAATATTATAATTTACCAGTTTGTCGGTATTTGATTTTTTAAGCTATACATGCACACACAAAATTTAACGATAAGGTACGTTCCTAATTTCTTAGTTATATTTTGATGTGTACCGCTGACCTCATTTCAGCATATAAAATATTCCTGTTTACGAAAGGCCGTATCGTGAAAAGGTGACAGAAGTGTCTTTAGAATGGCTAATGAATATTCATCTTAAATCGTGGTTCACAGCATGTCACATCGCATCTAGTTGGCGAGGAGTTCCACGTCACTCCGGATTTGTATTCCACATTATCTCAGTGCGCTAATCGGTCGTGAGCCGCTAAATAACGATGTTCCCCAAACAAGCCTCGCTTGGCATAATCACTCATTTTGTGTAACAACGAGGATTATTATTCAAAACTAAATTAAATTCACCAGGAATACAATATGGCGGCTGGATGTGAGGCAAGTCACCTCACTTTGTAAGCACGATTTTTAATTAACTTTTAATTTGAACGAACAATTAAGAAAAAACCACAGTTTTATTTCATATTAGTTTAAATCAGCATAACAAAATATATCTTAACTAATACGTGTACAGGACGGCGATTTTTTTTTAAATAACATATATCAAATTAAATAGTCCATTGTTTTGGCCGAAACACAATGATACCTTAACATTTTAAACTGTTAAATTAAATAACTTTGTATTTGTATCACAGTTGTTTTTTTATTTTACGCAATAGCTGTTTCATCAACCTATGTTGACATCATCAGGTGTTACGATAATATATCAAATGTCAAATTTTCGTTATTTTCATGATTAAAAATCACGAAAATTTAACATTTGATTACAATATTATTGTAACACTTGATGTCAACATAAGTTGATGAAACAGCTGTCGCGAAAAATAAAATACAATTGTGATACGAAAACAAAGTTATTAAATTTAACAGTTTAATTTGTTAAATCGGTTTCTATCCAATCACACATGCAAAAGAAAAAATGTAATAGTCAAACAATAGTTCCTTTGTCAGTTTCACTTCATTTGAAATCGGTTGGCGAAACAGCTGTCGCGACACTCTTAGTGAATAAAAATAAATTGTGATATTATAACAGTGTTTTAAATTTTAGGCGGATAATCTACAAAAGTTAAACTCAAAAGACAGGTTACAAAATGAAGTCCTTTACCATAAACTGGATAATTCATGCGCTGCGGTCGCACCGGAGCGGCTCCTCGTGCTTGAGATAGAGGTACCGGGTACAGGCCGCATAAGTGAATTACCTTCCACCCACTGTTGGTAAGCCGTAGCCTGATGGCGGCTGACTCGCTATTAAATAACATCTTGTGCGGGGGAATGAATAATATGCGGATACACAAATGTACACGGAATTATAATGATACGCAATCTCAGGTGATACACTGTTGTAATATAAAGGCAATAAATGCCTAAGACCAGTGTTCCCAAACTTTTTACCCCTGCGGACCGGTAAAATAAGTGATAAGAGTGTTAAGAGCTCTGACTGCACATGAACTGCTACACTGAAGGTCCCGGGTTCGATTCCCGGCGATGGTAGTGTGATTGTCACACTGTCTCTGGTTTGTGGTAGAATTCACGTGAAAGTAAAATGTTAATAGATTAGCCACTTATCACAAACAGACCAAACCTCTTCTAACTTACAGAGGTTCAGCTCTTGTGGCTATTCCTCTTCCTCGGGAACATTGTTGGAAGGTGAGTTGGTGGGTTGTTGGTTTATGCGGAGGCATGATTACTTAGATTTGGGGGGTTTGATTCAAAATTTCTTCTGGACTTCTATAGGAGTCCCGCCATTGATCATATATGATGAGAATCAATATAATAGCTAAAAAAATAAATTGTGTACAGTAATTGGGTTCAAACAACAATTTGTATGTATACAAAAAAAAATAATCGCGACAGTTTCATAGAATTTATATAAATATGTTGTGATGTTACATATTGATATGGTATTTGGGTTGAAATGACCTAGCGTTTAAAAAAAAATAATTAAAAAAATGAATCGTGGACCACTAATACTGATTTTTTTTTGTTTTCATGTAATATTTTTAAATCTTATATTATGACTACTGGACTCAACTATAACGCTAACAAATATACATATAGCAGTCTGATACCATTAACATTTAACAAAAACAGTGGGTTTTTTAAACTCACTAATGCGGAAGCTGCTATTGCATCTTTGCTTTATATATTGGATATTCTTGGCTGTAGTGCTGTCTCTGAAATAGGAATTCCTGCATTCACGTCCAGTCTATTATTTTGTTTCGATTTTATAGAAGACATGTTTGAAGTCACGTGTATTCTTCCAGACCAAACAAAGTCATCGCCGGAAATCGAATCCAGAACATTCGATGCGGCAGTTATAGCTGGTGCCATTCTGCCACAAGGCCGTTAGAATATATGTATTCTTAAACAGGACTTTTATGATAAAATATTGATTAATTGAATAACTAGTCCATTAGGTTGGCATAACTTATTAAGCGGAGAGAATCGCATTGTTTTGCACAAGCCATCATCATTCATGCTCCAAGGGTTGTGACGGAAGTCGGCTTATGAGTGATGGATCGCGGAGGCCCCCATCTGAGAAATTAATATGGACACCAGCGCGGCGGGTAGTGGCAACCGATGCGCCTGAAATGTACGGAAGATTAAGCGGGAATTTGAGCTCGAATGGAATTGGTCACAGGACATTTATTTACTCCAGACAATGAAATTTATTTCACAGCTTAAGGATCAGTTTTGTTACTCCTGGGTAAAATATATTGTCGTACTTGAGTAAATTTTTATGTTGATTACGTTTTCAGTTTTACAGTAAAGTTTTTTTTACTAATTAAAAAAAACCAACTAACTAACTAACACGCCGTGGAGGCTTTTAAGTATTTCATTAATTAAGTAATAAGTAAGAGCTCAATTAGATATATTTGTATATGAGATCGACGTCTTTCATCTTAGTGAAAATACGTTCAGAAGACAAATACTCTTGACTTAGAGAGTATCTTGTCTTCCTAATGTCGAACCATCTCTCATGCGTTCTTTATATTAAATTGTATATATTTTATTTTACCTGTACTCAATTGAGGCTTAAAACATTTGTATTATTTGTAATATCTATTGCAATAATAAATTGATTAGGATGATTGATTGATCGTTATAATATGAATGAAAACGTCTGTTTTATACTAGTTTCATTATAATTTAAGGGAATAAGATGTTTTGCCTGTCAATGTCAAATCATTATCAAATATCAAAATAAGATAATGATTTTTGTTGTTTTCGCTTATATTAAAATGCATTCAGCCAGGTCCGCTAGAATAAAGAAAAAAACATATCTTACCGGTATTGACAAGTCATGCCATATCCAAAGTCCCTCCAGAATCCGGTGTCTCTGGAGATGAGGAGTTGATCTGTCTCCGGGGGAACCTCTCTTCCCTGGAGGGTGTACACCACGTGGGGGTTGTACAAGCTGAAGACCACGGGGTAGTACACCTGAAATAAAATGATCAAATTAAAATTATAAAGGATTGATCTCATAAAACAAATTAAAAAAATAATGTTTTAGTAAACAAAGTTAAAGCAAAGAATACGGTATATGTACGATAGAGTGTCAAATGAAAATATTTCGTAATAAGTGAATGCAGTGCGAATGAAAGACTTATGACTAAAAATGGATGAATGGAATATTAAGATAGTTTGGACACATTGAAATAATGAATTAAGAAAGATGGTCAAAAAGTATACGTAACGATGTAAATGGAACCCGAAATAGATCGGCCACGTGAGGAGTTGGAGAAATCGACGTGCGTGCCTGACATGATATGAATGTTGAGAAAGTATGTCAGAAAAGAACAGTGTGGCGGTCCATTCTTTCTACCTACCGCTTCGGAGAGACGACGAGTTGGTCAGTTAGTTAGTTAGTTTTATCGGTATAAACAATTTGTTTTCTGAAATAAATTCTTGTAAAATAAATAATAAACTGTGGATACCATATTATAAACACATAAATTCGAAGCTCTCGAGCAATGTTGTGGCTAAACTATTAGTCGGTAAATCCTCAATTTACCCCCATTCGTACATCGTTCAGTTAACATTAAACACAATACATAAAGTTAATGTTATCTTTGAATAAGATGAGCATTTTGTGTGAAACAATGGGATTTATCATAATGTGGGGTTTCATTTGTTAAGAAAGGGACGTGAAAGGACTCTGGAAAGGGTTGAAGGATTTATTAAGCCTGAAAGTGTTATGATATGAAATCACGAGAATATTTCGGGGCTGTGGAGCTAGCGTTGTTTGCGGAATATTTTTGAAAAATAACATTTATGTTCTCGAATAACGAGACTTGAATTTCGCAGAAGTGGTAAATCGTACAATTTTGGTTTACGGTTATTTTGTTTTCAATAGGGACAAGTAACATATATAATAAAATTGGAGATGCGTTATTATATATTTGTGACTTATTCGAAGATAATATTATCTCAGAATATATGAGAGACATTGACGACCTTCATGACCGAGTGGTAAGTGCTTTAACTGCCATACCGAAGATCCAGAGTTCAATTTCCGGCAGTGTGATTGTCACAGTATCTTTGGTTTTGTGAAGAATTCAAGTGACAATAAAATGGCCATAGGTAAGCTAGCTATCACATATCATGAGAATCAATATGATAGCTATACCCTTTACATCGATTTTGCTCACGCTATAATGATGTAAATAGGGATTCTACAACATAATTGGGCGCCGCACGAGGTTCGATATTCCCTGATGGTGGAGAGGGTACAGAAGAATTTTTTTCGATACCTATCTTATAGGGAGTTAGGATATTTCTTGTGGCGCTTTCCGGATAATTATGGATGATTGGATAATTATCTTCGACAAAGAGGCCATTGATTGTTTTTTTTCCCACGATGCAGAACCAACCTGCTAATGGTTATGCCGCTAGGTAGAGCAATATCTTTGCTTAATCGTGTCACCTCTCAGGTCAACGTATTTAGTGATAGTGTAGTTGACCTGAGGGAGGCGCTGTCTCTGTCATTGTTATAATTGTGAGTTCTTTCATTATGTGTTTTTTACTCTTGTATCTCAAACTTTTTGTTAATAATATTATGTATCCTTGGTGTATTGAAATGTAGTTCTGTGATGCTTTTGATATGTTTAAATAAATAAATGAAATGAAATTAAATAATAATGTGTAAAAGAAGTGACAACTAATGAACTAGCCATGATGAAGAAAGAATGGACGGCTTCGAATTTTCCTACCATTCTTTCTTTTTACATTATTCCCATATTTCCGAACCAACTTAATGACCCTGGTGGTATTATAAAAGGAGCTATTAAAATTTAATTTTAAAATTAAAATTGATTCAAACTTTTGTATGTCTTCATCGGCATATTCCAAAGTATTTTTGAGGTTTTGAAACTGTGTTGTTATTAAATTTTTCTTAATTAATATATATATACCATGTATAATATATATATAAAATATGACTCATATTAATCACATTCATATTACCTGAAAATTACAAAATTATGACATCCTATAATAAACTTTTAGAAGAATGCTTAGAAAATCACGCTTCGTATTTCTTAGAATTGTTTTCTTGTTACAGAGAAAACAAATAAAACTATATCACATAATCCTTTGTTTGTTTAATTTGGTTTCTACTCATACAAAATCAAAGGAACATCGCAGATCTGTTAAAGCTAATACTAACACAACAGGAAAATAGTAAAAATGAAAGACTTATGAATGAGGTGGGGACCAAAGTCTCGCGGTATAAATAATCAGGAATGCACAGAGACAGATCTCTCTTTATAACTAATAAAAATATATTTAATTGTATTTCCTAAGAACCAGCTTACAAAATTTAAAGCAAATTTTAGATGCAAAATTTTAAAATATCGCAAATGACTTTTCTGATTCTCATACTAATTAAAACGAACAAATTCATACTAAATTATTATTAAAAAGAACAATAAAAAAGTTAAGGCGTTAACACTGTGTAAATTTTAAATAGAATTTACAATACTGTTTGAAGGGGGTATATTTCAGTCTAGAATTTTGAAAAAAAAAACAAATTGTGTATTTTCTGAAAGAATACCTTAAAGAATACGTCAATAGGAAATTTCAGGAATCCAATAAATTATATAACTTAATCAAAATGCATACTAGATATATTTGTTATCAAGCTCGAAAAAACGGTAAAAATGTATGCCTCTAGACCAGAGTTCCCCCTTCACCACTTTTTTATTTAATATTTTTAAAGACAAAAATTAGAAAGATACAATAATTTAAATGGAAATATTTTGAAAATTTACAAATGTATGTTTAAAGAATAGTAATTGAGGAATTTGTGGGATTGTAATCTAAGAAGATGATAATTTGAAAAGCTACTTAGTGAAAATGGAGTGAGTAATCTGACTATACATAATATTTTCTCCCCCTTATTCGTTACAAGAAAATTCTAAATAGCGTATTAGAAATGCACAAAAGTATTCTTGTACCAACCTTAATGTATGTAAGTGAAGAATGAAACTTTCAAAAGAAAGATGAAAGTAGAAAAAAATGCAGTAGAAATGTGACCTCTTAGACGAATATGTGCAAAATTTGTGAACAAAATAATGAAAGGAACATTAAAAATAGATTAAGACACATAGAAATAATGAAAAGGCAAAAAAATAGTAAACAAATCTATATGCGTTAGTATGTAGATTATATATAGAGTAATCTTAAAAAGATTAACATATGTAATAAAAAATCTTCATAGATGGCACATTGAAACTGACATGTGAAATCTGGCATAGGAATTTAACATACCATATATACAACTTCCAAAAATATCTCAGACATGATCATAAAGAAAGGTGGAATGGGGAATGTTGTAACTACATAAAGCGTGCGCTTAACCCAACCAATGACAGGTCATAAGTCCTGTAAACACCTTGATCAACCATATTCAGTTTCCAATTTGCATCTTCGTCTCTATCGAGATACAATTAAATCATAAAAAAATCTATCTTCACAATGTAAATGGAAATAAATAAAAGAAGAGGAAGATCAAGGAAACGTTATACGACCGAATGAATCAAATATTGAATGATTCGGAGAAATCGACGTGCGTGCATGACACGATGTTGAGGAAGCTAGATAAGTACGTCCGTAGAAAGAAAGGTGTGGCAGTTCATTCTTTCTGGCTACACCTTTGGGGAAACGGCGTGATGGTTAGTTAGTTGGATATAAATGTTTTGAATATAAAATAATTATATTGGCCAAATTTACGCGTATTTATTGACCTACCATCTTGTTTCGAAAGCCCTTATTAAGCCGTAAAAATAATACAGAAGATTTCGTCTTCAAGATATTAGGGAGGCTGAGCAGGCCTGCCAGATATACGAAATAATCGAAGCGTGAATTTTTCTCCGAAAGAATTCACTCAACATGACCGACAGTTCACTTCAAATGGATGCTTTTCTGATTTATAAAAAAACATACATTTTTTTATGATGTATTTATTTTTAAATTTATAGATTGATAAAGTTAAAAATATTTATACTTACATTAATTTATACTAAAATTTATTAGCTTAATTATAAATAAATAAAAACTTTCAAAATTTACATTTATATACCAAACATTCATAAAAACACTAAATATGGGCAGTATTCAAAATAAATTAAGGCGCTTTTATTAGTTTTTACACCATTAGTTCAAAAACTAACCGGTTTCTCTGCCGCAGGAGCTTCGCCGAAGTCTCGGGAGCGAAACTGGTTGGTTTTAATAAAGAAATAAAGTCGTGTAACAATTTGTAAAAGTGTGTTAATATTATTTTTAAATATTTATAGTTTCATAAATTTCTCCTAATCTGTTTTTTACATATTTTGTATTTATCTCTTTTTGATAAGTCAATATAAAGGTTTTATTAGGGTTTCTTTCAATCTTAGTAATTTTATAAACTCATTTCAAAATATCAACATTGCCGATTGACAAAGAAATATTGTTAACATATCCATTATCCGCACAAAAATTAAAACCTTCGCTGAAAACACGAATTTATTGGAATAATTTTATTATATACAGACCTGTACAAATCTTTCCTTTTCACAAAGATAATTGTATTGCAGGGAATGTAAATTCATAAAATCATTCACCCTCTTTAGGGGTTAGAAACAAACAAAGGAACATCCGAAATTTATGTCGCTACAACTCGCACCAGCCCGAGACCTTTCCGACACAATTTCGGGTGATACCTTTCATTTCGTGAATTCTATGATTTAATTTCAATTCATTATCGCTGTTTTGTTCGGCAATAAAAGAAACTCAGGTGTTTTGCTGTCGGGAAATGAAAACACCAATTTGATTATTTGCTTTTTGTATACGTAACAGTCGAGACTCAAACGAACGTTCCTACAAAGGACTGTTTCAATGGATTCTGTTATAAAAATTCTGAATATTCGAATAACATTTTACTGAGAGTAATATTCTTCGTTGTTTTTGTATAACATTAACCTGATTGAACAAATTATAATAGAAAAGGTGTTACATTTGGTATTAAAAGATTTTTTTGTCCTCAATCCAAAAGTATTAAATTGATTTAAATTAATATTAAGCCTTACTTAAAACAAATTTATTTGTTAACAGATTGTACTGTAAACAAATAATTTTTTTTTTTGAACTTCACGTCCGTTAACTAATATCAAATTTAATAAAAATGTTAACAGCAAATTTTCGCTAAGGATAATATTTTCACTTGTTTTAGAATAATAAAATAAAAAAAAACCTTTCTAAACATACAGTTGGAACTTGTACACAGACATAAAAAATAAATTAAACACAGAAATGGACAATTAGGGTAAAATTGGTCAATATAAAAAAAAAACATACGAGTATGCATTCCCTTGTTTTCACATAGCACTTTTCATTATCTGGTTTTAAAAGAGGTACTTATATAATATCTTCTAAAACATTGAATGTGGGTATCATATTTGCTGTAAATTAAGTACAATTATAGTTACTTGTTGATCATACTTGTTCTTGAATTTGTTTTAACTTAATGGATCTTTTTAACTTATAATACATTTTAAAGAAACCTTACAAATACATTATGAAAAATCTTTCATTGCCAGATAACATATTAAAATTGTAAAAATTAATTTTTACTACATTTTTCTTACATTTGTACTGTGCATCCATATTTGAATAAATATAACTGTACATCGTATTACAGATATGTTTCGGTGTTGACACATCCTTTATAGTAGTTATATTTAATCAAAAATAAAATCTGTTTAAATTTCAAGAATCACGTATTCTATGTTTTCCGCACATAATGTGTCAATATTTTGACATTTTAGTTTGATTAGAAGATAATTGAAATTTGAGAGTTTATAAACATATAAACATTTATAAACCTATAAAATGGCAAGGGTTCTTTGTAGAGTTGAGAATTTTTTTTTCAAGCTTTTATAAAAAAAAATACATTTAAAATACGTGTTGGAGAGCCTATTCGTCTAGGGAAAATGGTTATAAACCTGAAATTTATTTCGAATTTTATTACCCGAGTAACAAGTGCTTTACTGCAAAAGTCGTACTCAATAATTCATGTTTCATTACTTAACCTCTTTCCCACTGTTAACTAAATACTTAAAACGCTTTGCGTGCTGCATAAAAATACTGATTAACAGTTTTTCTTAGTTATTTAAAAATTTCTTTTACAACTATTAATGTAAAATCTACTTAATCTAAATCGCCAGAAAAAAAATCTATTATAACTTCTACTCATTTTGTTCTTAACAAGAAGATTACCTATTTCACAAATGTTCTTGATGAGAGATGTGCTCAACGTACCGATAACACAATAACGCGTGACAAAGTATGTATATCTATTTGTCCATAAAAATAGTTATTTATTTTATTCACTCTTTTTCGAACGGTAGGGAATATGTAGACGTGTCCTTTTTAGTTTTATTTATTTATTATTAATATAACATAAATTTGGAATGTTTGAATATTTAAATATTGCTTTGTCTTTTATGAAAAAATAACGAATTAAGTATGATAAAAGCAAATAAATAAAATTTAATATACAGAATAAATCACAGAGAAGAATGTTCAAGAAAACTATTAATGATGGAATACCAATTGACGAAATAGGAAAGACATGTATGGCCTATGATTTCATACTAACAATAAGTTAAATTAAAAAGAGATCACTTAGATAATTTGCACATATAGAACGAATTGTTGTGAAATTAATGGTTAAAAAGTTGTATGAAAAACAAGCAGTGTGAATGGAGAATAAAGCCGAGGAAGACATGGCATTACAAAATGAATACAATACTAAAAGGTGGCCACGGCGTTTCTAGAAACGACACAAAATTGGCAAAAGATTAAATGTAACAGCATAATGTTGATACGTAGGGTGGTTAAATATTTGAATTATTATTTTATAATGATATTGAATAAACTTTTGTGGAAAATATACAGTGTTGTATTTCAAATCCCAATTCACAATGGAATTTCACGGTGTTTACGCCTCAACTTTTAATATCTGAAACAAGTTACGCCAGTTATACGGCATGAACTCTAAAATTGACAAATAAATGAACACTAGAATCAATGATTCAGAGATATGTTATACCGATTGAGAGTACACTCATATCCAGGCGTAAGGGGGTTAAACTTGTTACTCGGTTCTTGTTATTAGCTGAAAGGACCGCTTGGGCGGGAGTTGTCGCGCGATGGTTATGGTTAGCCGGATTTATGGGGAAGCATTAATTTTTCTCATAAATATTTGTAAAGAAGATGAATCTGATAGTGTAGGACGGAGGGAAAGGGCGCCAGGAAGGGTCAGATGATAATGTCAATTTAAGTAGCGGTCATAACTCTGGGCGCGCTGCCGCTTTTTGTTGACTTGACTTTATTTTGGCCTTCTTTTGTTGCCGGCAAAATATTACGTTTTCTTGGAGGGCTGTCCATTTGCCCGTTGTGCGGAACACAATGTAAAAGTTTTTGAGTAGGTACGCGCCTTTAATGTTGTTGTTCCAAAAGATTACTTACGAAATATGTGTTTTTACGAAATGAGTCAACTAAATAAAGTTTCTTCTATATTCACCATTACTTTTGTTGTTTATTGGCACTGAAATTTTGCATAACTTTAGACTTTGACACGTTTATCACAAGGGCACACTTATTGCATTCAGGGTCACTCAAGAAAAAAAAAGATAATTGATAATAGTTTTATGTAGTGAATTCAAATATATTCTTACGTTATATCATGTTGGATTGTCAGTGCTTTTATTCTAGAAATAGACATTGAAACTTCGAAGAGACTTATTTTATTAGTGATACTTTAAAAAAGACTGAATTGAGGTAAATGCATAACTTGCAGGTATTGATTTACACGAATAACCTGCGTTGAGGTAAGAAATTTTTGAAATTCTATGTTAAAGTTTAGATAATGTCATACATGGCTTACGCTTGTACTTTAATAATATTTAAAAATAAAATAGTTATTTGAAGTCCGTGTGAAAAACGTTGCCTTTGTTCATTATTCATTAAAATTAATAACGCAACGTAATTCAGTTAAAACAAACTTTTTCTTTGGATATTCGATTTCTTTTATAATAATGAAATAAGAAAAAAAAATGTAATTCACATAAAAAAATGAAATTCACATAAAAAAATTTAATATGCTTAAATGACTTTAATACTTAGTCAAAATATAACATAAAATTTCAATATAAGTCGGACTTGATTTTCAATATTAAGTTTTGGTATAAGTGGATTTGAAAAACTTGTATATTGTTAAGTTCAGTGCAGAGAAAAAAATCCAAGTTCATAATGAAAGCCAGCACTTTTCTGGATATGAAGTTTCGCATTTTATTTAAAATATCGAGATTAAATTTATGGTTGAAATTCAGATCAGAGTTTTGTTAAAAAAGAGATAAAAAGTTTCTCTAAGCTTTTCGCCTTGGGATATTTTCCGGCGTGAAAAATGAGTGATTTCACGTGAAATATATTATTTCCTCCGCTGTTCGTGCGCCGTGCGTACCTCGGGTGTGACGTGAATACCGAAACCGCGAATGGAAATACCGAAAGTACCTTGATAATAGTTTAATCATGTAATGCTGTTTTTGGTAGTTATGTATAATAACATTAATCACGTATTGTGGTAAAACATACACATTTAACTAATCAGATATTGACGAATACAAATACAATTAAGTATAATATAACTAACTAACTAACTAACCATCACGCCGTCTTCCCGAAAGGGTAGGCAGAAAGAATGGACTCTCACACATTTACTGATACGGCACTCCATCCTTCTCTTTTCGCCCCGCGGAAGACGCGGTGTGATGGGTTGCGAACCTCATCGCCACCAATAGGCATCTCCCGCGCACATTTCGATCGTCCAACACCCAAAAAATAAATCTTAAACAAATAATATAAAATGCAATGATATAAAATAAAATAAAAACACAATTATATCAAAACATCTACACTTCATATATATGAAACTTCATATTTTCCTTAGCATTATCCTAACCCATACCCTAGGTTGGCTATTGGGGCCGGTTTTTCTCGTTCTTAGACTGTAGGTTCCCTTCTGTTATTAACCTCACTCCAAACTATGACATGTCTTCATCATCAGTTTTGAATCCTATGCCGTTAGTTTAAAAAAATTATTTGCAGACACTTGAGGACACACTAGTTTATCCTTGGAACAATATATTACCACAAGGACATATAAACACCCACTTAAATTAGGAACTGCAGCAGTTCTGTAATATTTTCCAGTTGTATCAATTGATGATTTGAAAACACACTTCCTTTTCGAGCAATTCATCACCACAAAGGCACAAAAAACGCACACATGATAAGGTCAAATAATAAAATATAAAACACTATAAAGACGCGAGAAAACAAAAGTATAGATAAATCTGTAAGAAACAAATTAATATCGTTTGTTTAATTTTAATATTTGATATCAAAAAAATACGCACATGAGTTTGGTCGAATAAACAGAATCGGACGAAGCAATGAAAAAACACTACACTGACGTGATAAAATTTAACAATAAATGATTTATTAAAATAAAAATAGATCCCTTTTGCTCTATTTTACATTTTGAACACAAAAAATGTACACATAAATGAGATATAATATACACAACTGGGCGAGACAATGAAAAACACGATACGCAGTATAATATATATACGTAAATAGTACATAAACGGACGTCTAACTGTATATCATTATTTATACATCAAATTTTTATGAAACTTAACTCTGTTTTTTCTTCTTCTATATTAACCATCACTTTTTGTAAGGTATTTACATTTTAATATATTTAAAAAAATAACGTATTTTGACAACACTTAAATTTTTTAAATACAAACATGTTTCATGTTTATTACAATTATATTATTATTGATAATTATGTAAAATATGGCAAATTAGGATAGATAATATATTTTCATATATAATACAATATCAAAAATCAAACCTATATTTTGAATTGTTTTAGTTAATGGGTAAAGAACTTTATTTGCTTAATTGAAGATGGAGGTCTCTTCCGAAACATGTCGTGTTATTTAATATTTAAGTGGATAATAAACAACGTTATTTTTCAATTTCAAAAATTTAAAGTGTTTAATGTTGAGAATAAGTATATCGTGAATCAACGAAATCGCGAAAACTGAATTCGAAGAGAAAGGGGGATTTAGAAAGTTATTTCCCTAGCAGCGTACGTGGCAGAATAAATAAAAATCAGCCCAGACTTTATTTATTACAAGCTTTACTGTCGCGAATTGTGAAAATTCTAAAGTATCAATTGAGAGCGTAATAAGAAGAGAATTGAGAAATATGAAAAAGTGAATATTACGGAAGAACCTAAAGTTAATAACGCGCTTTTTTGATGTTTGAAAAACGAAAAATCTGGAGCACAGAGCCTACCCACGGCTTCATAGCCAATAACATCACAGCAAAAGAATAAGCATATACTATACACCTTTGGCATAAAAGTGTATATTTCTTTGAATTTTTTTATTATACCTACGTCTATATTACCTACCCTATATCTAAAAATATTCAGTTTTTTAAATACTTAAAATTAGGTCATGTTATAAAAATAATCTGTATTTAACTGAAAAATGTCGTAATATTCATAATGCATTAAATTGCAAGAATGCGTCCCCCATGGGGGCGAAAATAGAAGGATGGAGTGCCGCATCGGTGTGCCGCATGTTGCACTCCATTCTTTCTGCCTACTCCTTCGGAGAGACAGCATGATGGTTAGTTAGTTAGTTAGACATCATATTTAATTTTAATTTCAGTAACATCTGGGACAAAAAATTCGATTGGGCCGAGATAACCAAACCGCAGACCTCATGAAGAGAATTGGACTAAGCTGGGCAGCTTTTGGAAACATGGGTTACATCCTTAAAAACCGGAAAATACCAATCAACCCGAAAAGAAAAGTCTATGAAACCTGTCTTCTACCAGTGTGTACTTATGGTCTTAAAACTGTAACATTGTCCAAACAAAGTGCCGAGAAACTGCGAGTGATCCAAAGAGCCATGGAAAGAGCCATGCTAGAAATAAGCCTAAGAGACAGAGTCAGAAACGATACAGCGAGAGAAAAAACAAAGGTCACCGACATCATCCACCGCGTGGCGACTCTAAAATGGCAATGAGCAGGTCACGTAGCCAGAAGCTCAGATGAAAAATGGATAAAAAGACTGCTGGCTTGGAGATCGTGGACGGCAAAGAGAAGTGCACTACGGTAGAAGGATGATCTGAACAGACACGTCGGAATAACCTGATGCAGTCTGCACAAGACAGAGTGACATGGAAGCAAATAGAGGAGGCCTTTGTCCAGGAGTGGACGGGAATATGCTGAGAAAGAAGAAGAAGAAAAATTTCAATATCACATTCCCGTTAAATTCTTTCGGTTTTAAAAACTAAATGTATAAATATAGACAAGTATCATAAGGTAATACAGAATAACAAGAATGATAAAAATATATAAAAAATACATTTGAAAAAATCCTGTACAATATGTACTTAGTTTTATTCCATTTGATTTTATGGTTTGAACTGGTTTCAGCTGTCATCTTCTTGGGTATCGTTCTTGCCATAAAATCAAGTGGAATTGAACTAAATATATCTATAATATATGATTTTTTTAATGTTAAATTTTTTTCCATATTAAAATACATACTCGTACATCCGGAACATGCGTCTGAGAAGTATAATATGATGATATCCGTCGCCAAAACAAAATGTCTAACAATATCCAGACTGTCTTTCAGATGCAAACTGGTTGTAGACGATAAAACTAAAGAACAGGTCATGTAGTTCAGATATCTGGATGTGGAAATATCTATTTGCAGCGATCTATAAAATGAAGTTAAAAAACAGACTGATAAAGCTGCAGTTATCTCCGGATGCCTAAGGGACACTGTCTGGGACGATAAGCATATGCTAGTGAAAAGCAAAGCTAGAATTTATGAAACATGCATCAGGCCCATAATGACTTACGGAATCGAAGCAAGAGTAGACACTGTCAGAACCAAACATCTCTTAAGAGTAGCAAAAACGAGATAAGTGTGACCTATTGTGGGGAGAACCCTTAGAGATAGGATACCCAATGAAGAAATTCGCAAATCCTACAAAATTGAAGACACAGTGAGAGGAATATGCAAAGAAGACGATCCTGGTGGGATCACACTGAGAGAAGGGATTCGGCAAGAAATCCTTAGATCGTGATGCACGAGATTCCAGAGGGCTGTCGACCACCAAAATGACCACCAAAGAAATGAAGAGATGATGGCTGGTCGTTTTCAACACAGTAATACAGTTGATATCCTCTATAAACGGATCACAAGACCTACAACCAGAAGAAGACCTAAAAACCTAAAAAATGTGAAGACAGGCGCAGCATTCTAGCATATATACAACTTCCAAAAATTTGTCAGACGTGGTGGTCGTAAGAAGGGCGGAATGGGGAATGTTGATAAATATAAAGCGATCGCTCAACCTAACCAATGACAGGTCATAAGTCCTGTAAGCGCCTCGGCCACCATATTCTGTTCCCAGAAAACAATTTACACATTCGTCTCTATTGAGATGCAATTAATCCTAATAAAAAAATAATTTATCCGCAATGGGTAAAATCCAGTATTTGTCGACAAGAATTTGTATACATTCAAAATGTTGCATATAATCGTAAATATAACTGAAAAGTAAGGTTTCGAGTTTTGCAAAACTAAGATGTGTTTTGATGAGTGTGTGTAATAATGTAACATAACATTTAGTTTTGAATCCATCTCAAACAATGAACAATGCCCGCTAATAATTCCAGGATTCAGCAAATAATTGCTTAATTTGATTTAGTTGTTCGTAGAAATTTAAAGGTAAAACATTAAATTTACGTTTATTTGTTTTGAACAATCCAATGGTCAAAATTTCTTTGTTGAAATGATAAAGGTATTGTGCGGATGAAATCCGGGATCTGGCTGTAGACAATGGCGCACTAAGTAATACATTTAATACTCGGGCCCCGGCCCCTCTTTCGGGAGAAACAGAAAGCTTTATGGGGCACCTCGCAATATATTGCACGTTATAACGTTATCATAATGGAATGAAAAGCTAGATTCAAAGAAAATCTAACAAAAACAACTGTTTTACTTATAAAGAGGTTCCAAACTAAACGAAATTTATACAAAGTTACAAGAGTATTATTAATAATAATTAGAAATTATATTGTAGAAGTTCATCGTAAATGATGAAAAAATTTTTTTTTTGTAAAAAATCTTTTTAAAATGCCTATATTCAGTTAAAATTTACTGATGTTTGCATCTTCGACCGGTTTCAGCAGCTCGCTGCAATCTGCTGGTACCTATATCATTTTTTTTTAGTTTAATTAAGTGAATGGAGCTTTCAAAATAGTATTGGAAACAAGAATTAATCAATGAAAGCTAAAACGGCCGTTCACAATGGAGTTTTGGTTTCAACCCTAATGTATGGAAGCGAAGCATGGAACTGGCAGAAGAAGGATGAAAGCAGAATAAATGCGGTAGAGATGAGACGTATGTGTAGTCCCTAAGACGTATGTGTAGCAGAACGATAAACGACAGAATCTTAAATGCTGATATAAGAAAGTAATGTAAAGCGGAAGAAGGTTTTATGAACAATATTATGAAAGGATCGCTCGCTGCGTTGGTTCCGACATATGGAGCGCATGAATGGAGTAAGAATGGAGTACGGGGTCGAGGCAGACCGAGGAAAACATGGCATGACCAAATTCATCAAACTTTAAAGGTTGGCCATTGGCCATGTTAGAAGTCTAAAAAATCGACGTGCGTGTATGAATCGCTGTATGATTGTGGAGGAATCTAGATAGGTGTGGCAGGAAAGAGTAATGTGGCGGTCCATTCTCTCTGCATACCCCTGCGGAGAAACGGCGTGATGATTTGTTGTTGTTGTTGTTTGTTAGGGTTATTTGTGAAATGAAAATAGTGGGGGGTTGAAGTTTAACGATTCTATATAATCCAATGGTATTAAAATGTATTACTTATATCAATTCTGCAAGATAAATTATTTTTAGTTTATATATAATTAAAAATGGTTTGGACACATGGAAAGAATGAATGAAGAAATAATGGTAACAAAAAAATTAGGTTACCGATGTAAATGGAACTATAAATAGAGGAAGACCGAGGAAAACGTGACACGATCAAATAAATCAAATATTGAATGTCGGCCATGTGAGGAGTCAGAGAAATCGAAGCGCGTGCATGACACGATGTATGAATGTTGAGGAAGCGAGAGAAATATGTCAGGAAAGAAAAGTATGGCAGTCCATTCTTTCTACCTACCCCTTCGGAGAGACGGCGTGATGGTTAGTTAGTTAGTTAGTTAGTAATTAAAAACCAATTACGGGTGAGACGGGTGTGACATGGATTTTCATGATGATGCTATACAATGTTAGGCTTTCAAGTAATTCTATGAATTTATATATTTTATTTGACTTGTGTCCCGGTTAATAATGTCTGGAAATACCTCCTTCTCAACATTAGTCACACCTGTAATTGGTTTTAAATTATATATAAACCATTATTCCTCCGTCCATACGCTCCATATGTCAGGCCACAAGACGAACTTATTGCCATGCTCCCTGGATTCAACTCTTGAACCACGCATTCTGTCATATACAAAATATCCAAACGTTTGTTATCAAATTAATCGTTCATCTTACTGAACTTCCCTTCCATATCTCCTCGAATGTACCAATGCGGCACTTCACTCTCCCCTGTTCGCTCCCACGGGAAAAGCGACTTAATGGGTGGCGAACCTCGTCGCTGTCTCTAGGCATTTAGCCCACATCCAATTAAAATATACCGTAAAATTAGTGACATTAAAAAAAACGCTTTAGCGGTGTCACAACTTTTTTTCGCGACAGATTTTTTGCCAACCGATGTTGGCATCATCAGGTGTTAATCCCAGATGATGCCAAACATGATGCCAAAACTCTCCACATAAACGGAAAAATTATTTTTACACCTGATGATGCCAACATCAATTGGCGAAACAGCTGCCACGAAAAGTAAAAAATTTAATGAAAGTTTTAATAATGTAACGGCGTTTTAAATTTTAACAGTTAATAATGTTGAAGTAACATAGTGTTAGACTATTTTACGAAAAAAATACTACATCCACAATAGACTATTTTACGAAAAAAAAAAATTAAATCTATGCATTTCCATTTACACTGGGTACAAATGCAAAAAAAAAAATGAAAAACACTTAATTTCTTCCATGTTCACCATACATCGTGCTGTAGATGTTTTATTTGTCTTTTTCTTTTTATATATCGTCGGTTCAATGGTAAAACTCATTAAGTGCCATTTTGGTCAAAAATTAGATTTTTGCATTTTCTGTATCAGATTTGTGAATTCTACGCCAGGAAATAATCTCCAAGTGTATTTATAAAAGAATAACTGTTATTCTTTAATAAATCCACTTGGTGATTATTTCCTGACGTAGAATTCACAAGTCTGATACAGAAAACGCAAAAATCTAATTTTGTCCAAAATGTCACTATGATTCTTACCTTTGAACCGCCGATATTTTGTATATACAACATCAACTTCTTATAAGTTATAAGTTACTGTTGTATATTCAAAGTATATAAAAAAGAAAAAAAGACAAAAAAAAAATAATACTTTGATTTATTTGCAACTCTTTAAAATATAATATAAAATTACCTTTTGTCCAGGTTTTGTATTCCATCTGCACCGATCCAGGAATCGCGCACTAAACACTATATCCACATCACACATAAAGAGCAACGAATCTGCACTGTCCTCGCGGCCCGGCCAGGCCTTCTCCGCCCCCACGCGCAGCCCCTTCCCCCGGGAGAAGGTCTCATTCAAGGCCAACAGCCGCAGGTTGTTAGCACTCCCGCCGCTGTTGCGGGTCATCAGCACCCGGGACATGATGGACCGCGCCTCTGACAGCCCCTCCTCTCCGAAGTAAACAACAGTCAGTAGCACTTTCCTATCATTCTTGAGTCCAATCTTAACAAACTTATCCATGAAGCTCTGGAAGGTACTTGTCCTTCCAGATAAAGGTAAAATGATGTGAATGAGTTCTTTCTCTCTCGCTATAGCTAGAGTTACAGTTCCTATGTGCTGGATAGGCGCGAAAGGCCTCATAAGGGTCACTTTAGTATAACCATTCACATTGTGATAACTGGACACTTGCGTCTGGTGAGAATGTTCACTGTTATGAGTGCTACTATTTTTAACTAACTTAGTTCTAAAATAAAGTTCAAATTGCGTACCCGTCGTTGGTTCTAATCTATAAAGTCCTTCTAAAAAATCGTCTAAGCTATATTTAACACTTTTGCTATTATTACTTTTAGTATTTTGTTGAGATTGCGTAGAATTTTTGTTAAGCATATCTAAAGCTTTGACTAAGGCTTCCAAAATGTCTTTTCTCTTGAAACCGATCGGTTTCTCCACGACTCTCTTCCCTAGACCAAGGTCTATGGGGTAAACCCTGCTGAATGTAAAGTGGTTAAAGGGTATAAGCTCGTATTCGTTGTTCAGCGGTAGACCCCTGAGGATCTCGGAGGATGTGACCTGCTTCCTGATGTAAGCAGCGCACTCCCCGTTTCCCAGAGAAGATGCTGAGGCTGATATGTTGAGGTTCACGGCAAAGTTTGACGGCTCTGGAGGCAGCGGTTGGGAATTGATGCTGTTCTGCGCAAGGTTTCCTAAAACAAAATGAAGATAATATTAGTAATGTTAATTTTACGCGAATATTTCAAAATGGATTTAAAAATTAAATTAAGTTGTTGGTGTGATTGTAAAAATAAATCACTGACAGGTGAAATATCTCTGAATACTTAAGGTAAAACATATGAAATAAATCAAATAGATTTTATAATTAGAGTAATTTTGCTTCAAGAAGAAATCACTACTACGAAAATTTCATTAATACATGTAATTAATATTGTTTATTGAAATAAGTTGGATGTAATTTGTTGTAAACACTGAATGAAAAACTTTTTATGTTTAGTTTTATCCCATAAGTTCGGTAAAAATTTGAAGAATTCGTGGATTAAAACAAAACAGATATTTGAAATTATTTTTTGTGTATTTTTATTCTTTAATAGATCTTGTAATTTTGATGTCGGGTCTGTGTGAACAGAAGATATTACGAATTTTATAACAATTTAAAATATTTATTTATAATTTTTTCAGTGTCAATTCCAAACATTGTCAAATGCCGTTGTCTGGACCATGGCAGGTGAAAGGCCAATTAGAGAACAGGTCACTAGACGCAAGTGGCATTGGATCGGTCACACTCTGAGACGGAACCCACCCTGCATCGCTCAGGATGCACTGGACTGGTCCCCTATGGGGGGAAAGAAAAAGCGAGGCAGACCTAAAGCCACCTGGAGAAGAACCCTGCAGGACGAGTTTAAGGCAGCAGGCCTCACTTGGGATGATGTTAGGCATCAGGCATGTGATAAAGTCGGGTGGAGAAGGTTCTTTGAGGCCCTATGCACCGCGGAGGTGTGATAGGACAAAAAGAAGAAGAGGAAGAATTTCTTCAATGTTCGTCATACTTTGTGTTGTAAATATTTTATATATTTTATATATTGAGTGTTGTATACAAAGTATATAAAAAAAGAAAAATATTTATTCATAATGTTAAATAAAGTATATTATGCATTAAGTAAACCCATTTACAACGGAATAAGGTAATGAATACATGTATTGAATGTACGAATGTATAAAGTATATTTTGGGATAAACCATTCGTATTGATCTTAAAAGCTCTTTTCAGATATTCAATAAAATAGACATCTTAGAAACCAATTTAGCCGCACGAGTGACATGTGATAATTTTAAATCCCCCCTAGGCCGACCTCCTGAAAATCCTTCAGCACCGCCAAGTGTGGAGGCCGTGTGAGTCATCATGTTTAGAAACCCAAAAAGTCCAATAAACATAAAATTGAAAATAATAATAATAATGTTTTGAAACAAGTTTCATTATAAACAAATAATAAACATGCGTTATCTATCGTTTTTTAAACATCTTTGCAAAATTACATGTTAAATAATTAATATATTTTATAGATCTGTTTATATTTTATAAATGTTACTAAAACAGATATCATTTAATAATTATCTACTCAGGCGAAACATGGCACACTCATAAACTTTTATGTAAAAAAAAACCGCTAGATAACATTTTATTTTCTTTGATAATATAAAATGTGTCCATTTTTAACATTCGTGAAATTAAGTTCTTCTTCTTCTTTTTGTCCTGTCACACCTCCGTGGTGAATAGGGCCTTAAAGAACCTTCTCCACCCGACTCTATCGCATGCCTAATGCCTAACATCATCCCAAGTGAGGTGTGCTGCCTTAACATCGTCCTGCAGGGTTCCTCTCCAGGTGGATCTAGGTCTGCATCGTTTTCTCTTTCCCCCCATAGGGGACCAGTCTAGTGCGCTCCTAGCGATGCAGGCTGGGTTCCGTCTCAGAGTGTGACCGATCCACTGCCATTTGCGGCTAGCGACTTGTTCTCTAATTGGCCTTTTGCCTGCCATGTTCCAGAAAACGGCATTTGACACTGTTTGGGGCCGAAAGATTTTGAATATTGATCGAAGGCACCTATTTATAAACACCTGGAGTTTACCAATAATGTCCGCGGTAGATTTCCAAGTCTCACATCCGCACAGCAGTACGCTTTTAACGCTACTGCTGAATATTTGGATTATTTATTGAATATACTGAATATTTGGATATTTAAAATTAAGTTAATCCTTTATTAAAACAAAATTTCTAAAAATACTTATTTATCTCATGACGTCGAACGATAACAGGCTTCCCAAAAATATATTACATAATGAACTATTAGAAGGGAAAAAGAAGCACGGAGGACAGCGCAAGAGATATAAGGACAACCTGCATACTGCAGTAAAGAGTGTAGACAGACAAACGGACATGGAGCAGTTGGCAACCGATAGGGCGGAGTGGAGAAGAGTCGTCGCTATGTGCCAGGGGCCGGAGAGACGGAGAAGACGAGGTCCAGCCGTAGGGGCAGAATATTCCTGTCCGGAGTGTGACAAAGTCTGTCATTCTAGGATAGGACTATTTAGCCACATCAGGTGGCACAGAAGACAAACCTAGATATTTGTTTGCGTTCTTTATGCTACCCACGGGCATGGGCATCATGTCTATTTATTTTTGCATGTAATTAAAGAAGAAAAAGTCTAAGACAGAAAGTATTTTAAAATATATCTCTATGTAAAAAATACGTTTTTTGTTTTCAATATTGATAGAATGTCCAAACTCTAAAAGTTTTTATAAATGATGGGAGAGATATTTCAACTTGCTTAAACAATTTTAGTAAGGTGAAATTGTCACTTTCAGCTAACATAATAAAACTTTTATAAAACTAGAACTAGCCAAATTTTAATTGTATCTCAATAGAGACGAAGACGCAAACTGGAAACTGAACATGGATGATCAAGGTGTTTACAGGACTAGCCAAGTTAACTTACACATGTTATATACAATTCTAGGTTTTTGCATTCATTTTGTAATAATTTTGGTTAGTTTATATCGTTCTCCCGATGATGAAGGTGTAAGCCTTCGAAACATGTTGAGAAAAATATACTCTAAAGTAAAAAAAAAAGTCATTTAATTCATTAAAATTCGTCTAAGTTTATCTAAAATTAAAAAATAAATTTTAATATTTAATATGGAGTTATATGTTATTATTTAAAATAAATAAATTAGTTTATTTCATTATGGATGGTGTATACCATGACAGACTAGTATTAAAAAAAATCAGTTATCTAATTACATATTTCAATATACCTAATATTTTTTTAATGGTGTTTTATTGTTATGTACAATCTAATATTATAAATAAAATAGATTTGTTGAATGTAATCTTTTGGTTGAATAAATTTTTGCCACTGTCAAAATGATTTTTAAAATTAATATAAAATGATACTCAGCTGATTTTCAAACCAAGTGATTCATGTAATATGTACCCCGTATCCCTTTCAACTCAAAATTACTTTTCAATTCGAAATTTTCTTTACTCTTGTCTGATAAAGGGGGAACTATTTTTATTGGTTCTGATATCGTAAGGTCGGTAAGTAAATAACTCAAACCTATTATTTTTTAATCATAAATTTTTTAATATCATGAACAATTGTAAAGCACTGTAAAAAAAAAATACGAATTAATTTATAATGTTAAATTTTTATGTATCATTATTTTAGATTATTTTAATTCAGTTTTACTGATCAAATCTATTTATTAATGTTAAAATTAAACCTATAAATATAAATTGATAAGACATTTTGTATTTCACAACGCTTATTATAATTAATCCCAACTAGTTTCGCTTGGACCCAAGCTTCAATGCCAACTAGTTTCGCTTGAACCTCAGCTTGGGTACAAGCGAAATTAGTATATATCAATTATAATAACCATACCCTGTTAATTGTTTCTTTAACCACGGTATGGTTATTATTATATAATTGATGCCAACAAGGTTTGCTTGAGCCCAAACAATCGCCCTTTATCAGGGCAATATAATCACTAATAACTAATAGCTAAGGCATAATCAAAATTGATACTGGCAAGGCAAAACATGCCATTCCCATAAAATAAAATAAAACTTCTAGAAAACTGACGTTTTCATTCGTATTCATTAGTAAAAATTATGTTGTTTGAGCATAAAGCATAGATTTCGTATACTATTTACAGCACAAACATTTCGTCTTTACATCTCGACCCAGATTTTAATGTTAATTTTCGACTGTGAAACAATTTCAAATGCTCTGAGCATAAAACACGTCTCAGTAGAACTGAGTAGTTATTCCCGGGTGTTAAGTACACCCCCCAATGGAGGAACACGCTGCCAATAACGCTTTCGAAGTAACAGTATCCCTTTGCGAATGCCAACTAGATCGTCTGCGGAGTACTTAATACTGTAGGCGAGTAAAAGGGGTCACAACACTTCTCAATTTACGTAAAAGTAAAAAAAAAACATCTAAATATATCAACAAATACGCCATACACTTTGTGTATAAGTATGTTATAAATTCCACTGTTTTGGCTGAAACACGTTGATGCTTTAACATTATTAAATGTTTTCATAATTTATTTTAGTCACGATAGCTATTTCGCGGTGTCTTTTAGATGTTTGTCACATAGGTTGGCGGAATAGCTGTCGCGATAAACTCGTGTACAGTGTTTCAAATTAAAACACGAAATATGTTGTAAACGGTTGAACTTAATTAAAATTATAGTTGAAAACGCAAAATTTTTGTGACATTTTGCGGGAGTGAAAAATTTCACAATGCTTTGACGTTATCAAATGACTTATTAGTCACTCACATAAAATACATTTTACTCTTAATTAAGCCTTTGGAAAAAAACAGCTTCGATTAGAGAATAATCAATTCGAAAATTTTAAGATTTACACAAATACTATCAGTTTATATCGTTCTCTAAATGCCGAGAGTAATAATCTATCAAATAAAAGAAATAGCATTTTATTTACGAAGAAAATAATTTGGTTCAAATATTATAATCTAATTATAAAAACTTTTCAATTTATAAGAACATAATATTATATATAAAACATTGGGAGCAATTTCATGTACATTTACATGTAATACACATCAACCAAGTTCTCTTTATGCTTTGTAAAAAACATATTTTTTTACAATCCTAGGGATTGATTTTTAGCTTTAAAATCTTTTAAAAAAATGAGGACGTAATCAAAAATGATGTACTCGTATTTATATAATATATATTTTTAAATCAAATATATATTTTAAAGACTATCATTCACACGTTCAGGTCACTTATTCAAATGAAAAATGATACATTGTATGCATTGATAATTTATACTAGCACACCCTTTTACCTTTCCACTCTCGATATGTGGACGCATACCCCGCCCAGCCTTCAACCGGGAGCGGGTAGGCCCCCAGGCAGATCGGGTTGGATTTGAATCGGGTTCGGGATGAAATGGAGCTGACCACAAATAGTCGCAGTCAAATGTCACCGAGCTCCAACCACGCTGGGAAATTCAGAGCATAAGCTGGCTTTGACAATATTTGACCACTCTCTCTGCACTGTAATATTTATTTACGTACTTATTTACAAAAGAGAATCTATGTCGATGACATAATTATTACTCCGGACTGTTTTATGCCCATCGTGTAAAATTTATTGTTTCATTAAATATAAGGTTATTAAGATTGTACAATACTTTTTTTAAAACGAACAAACGTAGTCCGTATTTTGTTAAAGTAATATGACTTCTAAATATATTTTTTCTAAGTGTCATCTACTCATATAGACAGGGTAGGCCATTGCAACTTGGTTGTCAACCGTCAAAACGATTTGGAATTGCTACAGATTGACATTGGGTTGAGGGCCGAACCCAAATAAATGATAACGAGATAGGAGAGAAGATCATTACTCATATATCATAGTTGTCCAATTAATCAAAAATTTAGATTATAAAAAAGTATGGCTATCAATTGTCGCCATTTTTTATTTTAAATCTGTGCTTGTCATGTGCATGAAAAGAGATGTAGTTCGAGAAATTGCCGGGACATGATAGTGAGGAGGCCTACTTCTACGAGGCAGGAAAATGTTTAGTTATTATTATTATCATTATTTAAATATTATGTACGATATAAAAAAGTTTGTGTTATTTGAAATTTAATAGTAAAAGTTCAAAGTAAATGATGAAAATAAAAATATTTTAATTGTAAATAATGAATTAATTAAACAGTTTTTTATGTATTTCGTATGCGACCACTTTATTTTTAAGAAAGAGAGCCTACCGGTTTCACTCTATGCGAGCTTCCTCGGGGCTTTATACATACTGTATGTGTAAAGCCATGAAGAAGCTCGCATAGAGCGAAACCGGTAGGCCTTCATTCTCAAAAATAAAGTGGTCGTATACGGAATACATGAAAAACTGTTTAATTAATTTTAAATATGTTAATATGTTTAACACCAAGCTAGTAGCACCAAGGCACAAAATAAATTGTAATGCATTATCAAAAAATAATTTTAATACTCGATAAAAAAATTTCATCAGAACCTCAAAGATGAAAAACTCTTTGCGCCATTGCAGTAAAACTCTCAGATACAGAGTAAAAATACAAAAATAAGTAAAATCTACAATACTGAAGACATCATGAGATGGAGAAGACGATTCGGAGGAGACTATGTGAATCGTACGGAGACTCACAGTATCGCATATACTGCTTTAAAAAGGATACCCGTAGACCAACGTCGAACTAGAGATAGTTAGTTTTCCGCATCGCAAGAGAGAGAGAAAGAGAGAGAGAGAGAGAGAGAGAGAGAGAGAGAGATCGCACGATTAAATTGAAGAAGAAAAAAAAGAAATATTGCCGAAATTGTTCGCTCCTGTTTTATTTTTTTATCACTACAAAGCGAGGATTCTATTTATCAAGCGATGGATCTTTGTTTAAACATATATTGTAGATAATATATCCGATGGAGATATCAGAAATTGTGTTTAATTAGTAGGCACGGCAAAATAAATATGTGCTTAGGACCCCAGTTGCGATGAAAGCAGTTTGTGTCAATATAAAAGAGTGTATAGAAATAGTAATACTATGATCAAAACTACCCGTGTAAATAAACTTTTAAACGTCATGTATTAAGTGAGCAATTTACTTTAAAATGTATATGGAATAAAGCAGTAAAAACCAACAGTTTTAAATTAAATTTTACGGTTAGTTGAAATAATTAAACGTCAATTGTAATAATAGAGATAAGGCTTGAATAAAAAGTTATTGTTGATAAATATAATATATTTCATTAAAAAAAATATAAGTTAGATTTTTTAATGATTAGTTTCGCCTTTGCTAAAGCAATATCAAGTGTTTGATATGTACGACAATCTTCATATTTGATGATTATAATTTACTATATAAACGTATTATTAATAAATACGAATGAAAACATCTGTTTTCTAGAAGTTTAATTATGTTTTACAAGAATGACATGTTTCGCCCTGCCAAGGTATTACCAGATGAAATATGATAATGCCTTAGTAAGGCTTAACATGTCATTCCCATAAAATATGATAAAAGTTTAAGAATACAGACGTTTCCATTCGTATTTATGATATTTTTAAAATTCATAAACAGGGTGTGGAACGACGTAACTCAAAATTGGAAGTTTCCAACAGTAATGTAATACCTAAATATTGTTTCCTAGCCCAACTATTGTCTATGGTTTGCTGCCAAAATTTTCTTGAACAAGCGACACTACGGTTTACGACAGTTCGTAAACTTGCCACAGCCACAGTAGAACATCCTCGTATCAACTTCGCATTTTACCCCTTTGAGGAATTGAACAGTCCAGACTTATGAAACTTACAATATTTTGAAATGCATGAGATTAAGTGATATGCTATATAAATATTCGTATATATCAATGTTTCTTGATAAACTAAATGCGTTCGCATTGTGGAATTATATACACGTAATAACAATATTTATTTTTATGAATTAAAACACTTTTCACTGCGTTTAATTTTATCTTTTAAAATAAGAGAATATTTGAATTTTGAAGTGATCACAATGAATAACAATCGTATTTTGAAAAATCTTTTTAGTACCGGACAGCAGATATCCTACTTCTGCGTATCTTTTTTTTTTTTAGTAAAAAGTGTTGTTAAAATACAATGTTTTTCAGAAGTTTTTCAATAATGAATCTCTAACACAAGGTGATGGTGATTAAATAAGTATATCATTTGAATATTTTGATGATTATTTATAGATTTGTGGGTGCATATAGTAATTTATTGAAAGTTATTTTATTATATTTATAGTGAACCAAGTTTGCTACAATATAACCATGTCTTTTAAACTACAAATTTCAAACACTTAAAATTTCTGCAAATGTAAGGTGGAAATATATTTTTTTGTATTCTCATATCCATATATATATTACTACAAAACGAATATTGAATTTTTATTCTAAGCCGGCGATAACAGTGTGAAAAAAATAAACAAAACTTCTCACACCGTTTTTGGTCATGTAGAATTCACGTCACAATAAAAATGCCGATTGATTCAAATCAAGGGAGTTTCAATAGCTTAAAAAAATAGATTGAGGCTAACAATTAATGTAAGTAAAACCTAATGGATAACATTCGGACGGCTTGACTACAGTAGGTCAGTATTGCATTTAACGTTGAAAGGGTGGAAAAATTTAAATACCTCGACAGCATACTAACGCAATCTCTTGACCCAGATGTAGAAATAGAATGCAGAATTGAGGCAGCAACAGTTACGTTTAATAAAATTAAATCACTCTTGTGCAATGATAACGTAAACTTAAAACCCCGCCAAAGATTGATTTATTGTACGGATGTGAAACGTGGACCTAGAAAGTTAACTCAATGAACAAACTGGAAGCATTTGAAATGTGTCTCCATCGTGTTCCCTGGACAGACTTGGTTACCAATGCCGAAGTCTTGAGGCGAGCTAGAGTTGACAGGGAACTGTTATCAACTATCAGTGAGAAAGAATACCACTTTCTCCAACTGATATTGAAGGGGAAAATTGAGGGACACCGAGGGCCCGGTAGGAGACAAATGTTCTGGCTGCGTAACGTGAGGGAGTGGACCACCATCCGAAGTGTGGAGGAGCTGTTCCGATCGGCGCAGGACAGGGACAGGTTCGCCGAGGTGATCGCCAACGTTGGGGAGACCCGACAGGGCACTTAAAGAAGAAGAAGAAAAAATAACAAAGCAATCGGGTTTACATAACCTGTTATTGATACAAAATTGTAGAAAACAACGGGACTAATCACGTTTAAGGCCCTAGTAGGCCATTATTATAAATTTATGGGTATTTTAGAGAATTTATACATTTATTATCTGTTGATAAAAAATACATATCTGAAGATGTAGTAAAACTATTTGAATTGTAAATATAATGTATTAACGTAAGAAGGAAAAGGTAGGGCGTATGTAGAAGTGTACGACCTCTCATCATGGAGGTAAGTTAGTATGTTAACCATTTGTACGATCTCCCTTCACACGCCCTCCTAATGCGAGTGTGTGATCCGCTTCCAGATTCCCCCTCTCCTCTTTCCGTGCACATTTTATTAGAAATGTCAGAGGAATGTGATTTATTATGTTGGTACGGGGTTATTTGGGATATCTTATCCTGTTCCCCGGAGATTCTTATCTTAATCTCGCATTTTCCGAGTTTATCTCTATCCAAACCTCATCAACAAATATACGTTTATTGATTTCTTAAATAATATTCAGACAAAATATAAATTCCATATCTCTCTATTTTTAAAAACACATTTTATAAAAATTTCCACAGAGATGGCCTTCGTGATTAAGGAGAAATAGCTATGACTACTACATCGAAGATCCCGGATTCGATTCCTAGCCAAAAATAAAATTACGCTGTTAATGATCTGGTAGAGTTCAAGTACCTATAATAAACGATAGACTAACCTATCAAATGTCATGAGAATCAATTGCCGAAAAAAATGAATACAGCAGTTGGGTTCAAATAATACGTTGTTTACAAAAATGTGGAATGTAACGGGAAGCTACCACATCAAAGGTCCAAGTGGTATCCCATAAACTAGTAATGATATAAAAATTTGTTTCAAACTAATCCCTAGGATTATAATTTAAAAATATATGTATTTTTATTGCATACCTAAAATAAATAAACGTATGTAGAGAGCTTTACGGACATTGAAAACGTTCTATTCCGTATCGTGTGACGAATCTGGAGTTTGAAATAATTCTAAGATATTTGAGTATATTCTTAGAAAGTCAAACATTTACATTTTCAGTACAATATTGGTCCCCTGAAACTTCAGTCAAAAGTCGTTTCAGTTAAATATTTGAGTTTGTTAGATATTCAGTTACGAAAACCTCTTTAAAAAGATAATAATTTTATAATCAATAACAAAAATAACATCTTGACAACCAGCTTTGTAACTCTGCCAAATTAAAATATCTCATTTATTTTAAATTTAAGATTATTTTATGAGAAAACGTTTTTTTTTATCAATTTAATCTAGTTAACTACAATAATATATAGTAACGAATAATCATTTCTACCTAGTGTGACACTCGAACCAGCAACAATTGTACTCCAGGCGCATCGATTTACCTGATCAAAGTATAAATTATATATTGAGATTATCTGTAAATATATGTTTTCTTGAGTTATACACATTTTGTTGAAGCATAAGGCGTTGAAACTGTGGGATTCCATTGTAATTTGGAAGATAATTACCGAAACTGTTTTCACTTCACTTTTATTTATTCAGCAAGTTGCTATCCGTGAAATATTCACGGAAGTAAAGATTGTTACCCTTTTAAAACTTGGTTCACTATTCAATCTTAATCAGAAATAATTTTTTACTTTTAACAGTCATGATTTTTTCCACAAACTTTAAAATTTCACAGTTAACAATACCAAATTGTTCTCTTTTTGTTTTGTACACTTCTGTCATATAATAAACAGAACAATATTCAAAATTAGATTCAGAATCAGAACGAAATTCAACGAAGTATTCCTCTCTCGCTCACTTGTATTCAAAATATTCTCGTACTGTTTTTTTGACGGTATGTGAGTTTTTGTCTATTTATAATTTGCTATTTTTATAGAATAAAAATGTCAATCATAATGTGTTTCGGAGGTGACCTGCATCCTCAAGTGAAAATAGATAACTCAGTTATATATTTATACCTGATGTTTCGAAACATGCGGTGCTTGATATTTTTATTGTATAAAAATATGTAATAAAAAAAATGGAATAAATACAATGTCTATTAATTCTATTAATTAATTCTATTAAAAACATAAATAGCATTATTCATTCTTTCTATCGTAACATTTTATTTTGTTAAACTGGTATAAAGATTTTATTCTAAAGAAATAGGCTTTCCTAGAATCCTGAATGTAAGCCGACTTAAAATTTATTAAAAATAAAATAGGATTTATATCGTTTCCATGATCGTATTGGCGTTTATTGAATTCTTTGTTCCTAAGCATTATACGTTTATAGAATCCAACCCAACAACTTTATTCAAATTTTATACCAATCTTATGATAAAATCTAAGCGCGTGAATTGTATGCCGTATGATCGTGATGAAATCTAGAAATGGATGTCAGAATTGAGAGAGGCCATATATATTTTCCTATTCTTCCCGTGAAAGTGTGATAGTGACAAATAATTGTTCAATGTTTATATTTGAAATACTACTATTACGTATCACAATTTATTTGTAAGAGTTTGTCGCAACAGCTGTTTTGCCAACCTAGGTTGGCAAAATAGCTCTCGCGATAAACTCTTATGAATAAATTACTTCTTCTTCTTCCTCTTAGTGTAGGTCGTATTACCTGTTTGTGACAGTGGGCTGTCCTGGGATGGTGATTTCCAGCCATCTCTCCATCTCTTTGGCGACCTTTCTGGTAATCTTTTGCTCCCTGGGTTTTCATCTTTAACAATTTTTGCAATTCTTTTATTCGCCATGCGGTCCACGTGGTCTCCCCAAAAGCGCATTTTGCTTCTTCCCCATCTCACTATGTTCTCGACACCACAGACAGACCTTATCGTTTCATTTCTGATCCGATCTCTGGGGGTTTTGCGGACGTGCGACGGAGCGTAGGGTTCGCACTTCTGCTACTCTAAGAAGGATCTTACTTCTATTGGTATCGGCTCTGACCTCTATTTCATATGTCATCGTCATTATGAATAAATTCCATTATCAAATATTAGGTCCTTACATATGAAATTGGCGTTTTGTATGGGAGGAACATAAAGTTTATTTTTTTTAAATATAATATATTTATTTAATCAAAGTATGTACCATTGCTATCTATGCACATTTGCCATCTCATAGGTAGTTCATGGATCCCTTTACTATAAAAAAAACATTCGGACGGGAATCAATAAAATCTTTGAAGTCGGTTTGGACTGCCCCATCGGAGTTGAATTTTTTCCCTTGCAAGAAGTTATCCAAATTTCGAAAAAAATAGTAATCTGTTGGGGCAAGGTCCGGAGAGTACGGTGGATGTCTTATACATTCCAATTGAAGCTCTTCTAATTTGGTAGCCGTCTGTTGTGCAGTGTGTGGTCTAGCGTTATCATGAAGCAGCAGTGGCCTAGAGCGATTAACCAGCCTCGGTTGTTTAGCAGCTAGCTTTTCCATCATGGTTTGCAGTTGCTGACAATAGACATCTGCCGTAATCGTCTGGCCAGATTTAAGAAAGCTGTAGTGAAAGAAACCAGCACTAGTCCACCAAACGCTCACAAGTAACTTTTTTGGAGTTAATTTTCGCTTGGGGCATGGTTTGGCTGGTTCGGCAGGGTTCAGCTATTGCGATGAGCGCTTCCAATTATCATACAGGATCCACTTTTCATCACAGGTAATGATTCGATTCAAAATCCCTTCATTATTGTGCCGGTTGAGTAATGCAACGCAGCAGTCAACGCGCGTTTGTTGATTTGCTTCACTCAATTTGTGAGGTACCCACCTTTCAAGCTTTTTCACCTTCCCAATTTGCTTCAAGTGGATTAAAACAGTTTTATCACTAACACCGCAGCCTGCAGCTAACTCGGACGTGGTTTGCGATGGATCCGCTTCCACAATAGCCTTCAATTCTTCATTATCAACTTTGGTCTCCGGCCGTCCACGGGGCTTGTTCTGCAGGTCGAAATTTCCAGAACGAAAACGTTGGAACCAAAAACGCACTGTGTTTTCTTTTGCGGCACCGTCGCCATATACATCATTTATCCTTCGAGCCGTTTCTGCAGCACTGGTGCCACGGTGGAACTCGTACTCGTAAATAACGCGATATTTCAAGTTTTCCATTTTGTAAACTAAGTGACGCAAAGAAAAAAAACAATTGAGGAAAAAACAAATGAATTATAGTTTTCGAAACACAAATACTTGAGTAAATAGCTGTATAAATTTGAATTTGGAATTCCTAACCAAAGAGAAGATATTTGAGATCAAAGTTGCCAGTACGGCAAAACGCCAATTTCATATGTAAGGACCTAATATATGACTTAGCAAGGCGAAACATTTCACTACTAAAATATAAAATAAGACTTTTAGAAAATAGACTTTTTAATCCGTATTAAATAACTAAAATGTATTAAAAATTGGCAAACAAGCAAGATCTCGAGTGGTAGTAATAAAATAATAGTACATGTAGGGAGGAATAATGCAACCGGAACTATTGAAATAACAAACTCTTGTCTTCCGGAATGGACTGCGAAAGTATACGATCTTGTTCCGGTAGCGTATTGAGGATTCTGACGTTCTACTTTTAGAATAATGCACTCTCCCCCTCATCGGGGGTGGTTCTATAAGCAGTGGGAAGGGATTCATTATTTACCCGCGAGGTGCCACTGGATGTGCACATCTCGGGTCTTATTCATGGGGGGTTGCCATATCACATTTAAAATGAAAATAAGTATTAAAACTCAGTTTGTTTTTCGCAGGCTTAGGTTTTAACACTGTTGAATTTCATTTTAATAACCTTGGATTTGAAAAAGATAACGCTGTCTATGTTCCACTTTAATTTATTAAATATTTATATAAAGTGAAACAGCCGCATACTAAACAAGCTTGAATCATTGGAAATCCTCAAGTCGGTGAATTTGGGAGAGAACATCATTAATAATCAGATTCTTCTATTCACTCCTTTCCCCTTAAATACCCTTTTTACTTTTAGTCGGCCAAACTCCCATTCCTAATAATAATTTCAAATGCCCATTAATCGATAATTAATTATTCAAGACAAAATATTGCTTTTTAAATGTATGTTTTTTACAAATTATAATTATCTGTTATTACTGTGTAAATGTGTGTAGTCGTGGTAAATATTTAGATTTAAATGGTTTTTTTTCATGTACTGTATGTATATGTAAATGTGTGTTTTTCCCACTCTAATGGTACTCGTAATTTTAAAGATAAGTCTTAATATTTTATCAATATATAATATATTTCATTTTTAAGAATTTAGTTATATATTTACACCTGAGGATGGAGGTCATGTTGTTTCCGAATCATGTCGTGGTTAATAATTTTATTGTATAAAATTATTCAATAAATTAAACGTAAACAGCGTTCATTTTCAATTCCAATGTTACTAGTTTAAAATTTCAATCTTAAGCTTTAATTCATTGAGATCTTTTTGAAACAACATTTTAACGCATTAAAGTATGCGATATTTACTTATTTATTGTTTTGAAATAAATAAATGAGTGTCGTTCAGATATAATTAGATAATTTATAGATTTCAATGGCTTTACGCTTTAAAATTGTGAACACGTGTATATAGTTCAATAAAAAAATTACTAAATATTATTGAGACTAAAAAAAACTTAAAATTTGTCAGATACGAAGGTAGGCACATAAAGCATACTTAAAAATTAACGAATTTTGACAAAACATTTCATCTGCTTGAAACTATAAAATTTAAACTTCTGAATAAATTCGTTTTCATACATATAACGTACGAAAAATAAATATTTGCAAAAATTACACCGAAGAAAGATAGCGATTCTTCGAAATGTGTTGAAAAATTGTTTTAAACTGTTAAATTAAATAACTTTGTTTTTGTATCACAATTGTATTTTATTTTTCACGACAGCTGTTTCATCAACCTATATTGACATCATCGTGGTGTTACAATTGTCATTAAAAAACAAAGTTATTAAATTTAATAGTTTAAAATGTTAAGGTATCATGGTGTTTCGGCCAAAACAATGGACTAAAAACAAAGTTGTATTGACACTATTTCTTTTCTATTGTATTCAAATTGGAATGTATTAAGTAAGTAATTAATAATTATTGAAGAAAACTGAGATTTTATATATTGTTTGTTTGCTACGGCTTGAATAAAAGTCAGACATTTTAATAAAAATCCTCGCTTTACAACGTTAATTACATTAAGAGATGAAAATAATATTGAAAAAGTATTGCAAAAGTAATATATTTTCAGTAAAATTACATAACTCGTCCACAATGATGAAAAAGTTATTAAATAAGATAGCTATAACAAGAAAAGCACTCACAAAAAGGTAAAAGAAATATTTTTATAACTCACTAAAGCTACCTTTTTTTACAAGATTTTCATAAAATACACTCAACAACCCCAAAAATTCTTACAGAGGGCTGTAAATACAGTCCTATTCTACGTGCAGCTCGTATAAAAAGTTGGAATGATTTATAAACCCACCCTAAACTATCCTCCCCTATAAAATGAGGTTCTTTGTACATCGCCGTTGATTGAAACCTTTCACTTTTATTACTTCCGGATATTTTGGCAAAGTGATGGTGTAATTGGTGGTATGGAAGGATGGAAGGAACAATAACAGGCAGCGGGAAGACGGGGGATAGAGAGGCGACCGCTGAGCTGTGGAGGATTATCTTTCGCCTTTGATATCCAGAGACAACCTTAGATTGCTATATTTTATTTCTCCTTGGCGTGGATCCCTGACAAAAGATACATTTTACGATGTAAACTGAATTGTCATATATTTAAAAAAAGCTTGTTTGATGTTATTGTTACGCAGAACGCCAGACAATATGGTATTTGATGGTTATTTATGTTATATTGTAATATAGAATAAGGTTACAAATATTATATTTGAAAAAAGGTCTTATTTAAAAAATTGATTCTTTGTATTCCAAAGAAAGTGAATTCATTAGAATTCACGTGACAATAAAATGGCGATAGATTAGCTACCTATCACATGTCACGAGAATCACTATGATAGCTATACTACCCTTTACATCGATTTGGCTCATGCTGTCATGATGTAAAGAGCGATTCAACAAAATAATAATAATAACAAAAATATGAAAAAGCCTTAGCAGGGCGAAATAACATTACAGACGTTTTCAATCGCATTGATGGCTTATTTAACGTTTACCTTAATATTTATATAAACATATAGGAAGGTGCGAAATCCTGTTTAAAAATTATGCTTAGCTGGAAACAAGTCATTCAAGTCACCTTAAATATCCTGAGCGGACAGAATTCTTGGCTCGGCAATTTTCTGTCTGGACGATAATCCTGGCTGAGCCTTATTAGGAGAGGAGCTATCGCCTGCAGAAAAATCAAGAAGTGTGTTGGATTGAACCCAGAATTAGAGCCTGTTACTCGGAGTTCTTTAGTTTCAAAGGACAGAAAGTTGTAACTCGAGAATTATATTTAAAAAAATGTTTATACTCATTTCAATATTAAAATACATCATTTCACTTGAAGATTTCGTGTTAATAACTATGAACATTTTTATAAAAAAATTATAAAAATACAAATGGCAATTGCGATTATTTTTCGATTTAAATAAACGAATGGTGTGTAACCAATGGCCCATATATAAAAATATGCACGTAAAATGTATTTATTACGTAATGCTTTTTTATTAATAATACATTTAAAAGGTTTACTATTGATGAACTTATTGAATGCTAAGGCATTATTAAAACTGTGGAAATTCATAGTAATATACTTTGGAAATTGAAGATAACTTTGTTTAATTCACTTATTATTTAAAAAATATTAAAAGACACGACATGTTTCGGAGGATACCTCCATCTTCAGGTGTAAAAATAAAATGAAAACTAGACAAAGAAAGACTAATATAAAAACGCATTTTAAATTCGATACAATAATTCAAATGTAATAAATAACCTGGGATATTTTTTACAAGAACTAATAATTATTTTTTTACAGTAAGAACTAACAAATAATATTAAATAATAATAATACATTACTATTGATGTAATGTTTATTAAAAAGCCGTACACGATGGAGTTCTGATTCCTTTTAAATGAAAGCGAAGTATAGAACTGGTAGAAGATGGTTGCGAGCAGAAAAAATGTGTAATGAGATCTCTAAGACGTATGTGTGTTAAAATGATGTACCGCAGAATTTCAAATGTTGATATTCGGAAGACATTTAGAGAATAAGGTATTATGAATAAAATTTATCAAAGAATGTGCAGATGTTTTAAGTGCCTAATTACTGGTAATTAAAAAAAAAACTGTGGATACGTGGAACATAAATTAAATATACAATATGTGCACCATCTAAAAAACATTTGGTGCTAAATTATTTTATTTTATATCATTGTATTTTATATTATTTCTTTTAGATTTTTTTGGGGATGTTGGACGATCGAAGTGTGCGCGGGAGATGCCTATTGGTGGCGATGAGGTTCGCAACCCATCACACCGCGTCTCCCGCGGGGAAAAGAGAAGCATTGAGTGCCGCATCGGTTAAAGTGTGACAGTCCATTCTTTCTGCCTAGCCTTTCGGGAAGACGGCGTGATGGTTAGTTAGTTTTTATCAAAGAATCACTGCGGTGGATGGGACATATGGATGCATGAATGAAGATGGTTAAAAAGTGTAAGATAATGATGTGAATGGATTCCGGAGTCGAGGAAGATAGGAAAATATGGCATGATCAAATTTATAAAATTTGAAAGGTCCCCCAATACTAGAAATGGGAAGAATCGACGTAAGTGTATGACTCGCTCTATCTAGATAGGTATCAGGATAGTGAGGTGTGGTGGTCGTCTATTATCTTTGTTTGTTCAATTTCAGTAAGTAATTTCCTTTGTGTAACTTTTTAAAAAAGACTCACTTGCTTTTTGTGAGTTACAACGTTTTTCATGCGATCCTACAGATGGCGGTCAAGCCATTTCCCGAAACGAGAAAATGATACCAATTGAACTTGGGTCCTATCACGGTTCTGTCTGATGTGGTCTGTATTTTCTTTCTTGCTGTGTTGTGTGTTATGTCTCAAGCGAGCTAGATCTGGCAATCATGGAATCTCGTGACGTAAAAAGGAATTAAATATGTTGTTTCGACGTATAACATGGCGTGTTTTTAATCAAAATTATTTTTGATGAACTTAAGTTTATTTAATTTTACACTATTAATAAGACTTTAAGAGTTTCAAATTTCATAATAGCGATCTTTCGTCAATGTTCGCCATACTTTGTGTTGTAGATGTTTTATTTGTCTTTTTCTTTTTTTATATACTTTGTATATACAACACTATTAAAATTACATATAAGACATGTTTCGGACAACTGGTCCTTCTTCAGTGATACATATGATACGTATTTAAAATTTTATAAAATTGTATACATATATGATCAATTTTGACAGATGTTATAAAGATTTATTAAATAAACGTTCCAAAACAAATCTTTATTACATCTGTCAAAATTGTTTATTCGTAAATAATTTCATAATATTTTTAATATGTATCTTTATAATATAAATCACTGAAGAAGGACTGGTTGTCCGAAATATGTCTGATGTGTAATTTTAATAGTGTTGTATATACTAAGTATATGAAAAAGAAAAAGACAAACTAAAGAACTGTTTTCTCCACTTTTGAGTTTATTTTTCTGGACATATTTCGATGGCTTTACACTTTCATTACCGGGAAAAGGTGTAAAACCTTCGAAACATGTCGAGATAAATATTCATTAAACCTTCATTTAAAATTCGTTAAAAAAAAATTTTACTACAAAATTTAAAAAAAATACGTGAATGATGATTTTTTTCTCTGGATACTGTGAGAAAATGTTACTTAGAAGTCTCTTTAAATACAGTTTTACGCACACAGCGTGATTTGAACTTGAAATTATTTTCTGGCAATTGTTTTGAACATCTGATTATATTTATTATTATTTTGTTGAATCTCTCTTTACATCATTACAGTGCAAACCAAATCGACATAAAGGATTTTATCGATGTATCTACCATATTGATTATCATAAATGTGATAGGTAGCTAATCTATCGCCATTTTATTGTCACGTGAATTGTTTATCAGACCAAACACAGTGTGACAATCACACTGTTATTCGGTGTGACAATCATAACACTTATCACTTGGCAACAAAGTTCGTCGGTTAATACTACTTAAAACCACAATATTTATATTAAGTTGTAAAAATAAAAAAATGGTCGCCGCTTAAATACCTTTTATAATAACCGAAAAAACTATGAATATTGCGGTTGTCGTTAAAATAAGTTTTTCGGGTGTTGGTTACCAACAACCAAGAAACATTCGTCGACCTTCTTGTCAGAGTGGTAAGAGCTCTGACTTCCATACCGAAGGCCCCGGCTTCAATGCCCGACGATGGCAGTGTGATTGTCACACTGTCTTTGTTCTGGTGTAGAATGGCGATAGATTGGCTACCTATCACATGTCATAAGAATCAATATAATAGCTAAAATAAATTATATACAGTAATTGGGTTCAAAACGACATGTTGTATAGGTACAATACAAAAAACCAACATATTTTTACGACTAATTAACACCAAACATTATTTCTGGCGTGATTATGTCGCTTTTTAACAGATTTCACAGATCATCAAAATGTAATTTAAGAACTTAATATTCAAATAATCATTGACACAGTGTTTTTGGTTTTGTTATTTGATTGAATGCTAATTTTTTTAAGTTTTAAGAAGTGATGTGTTCCTCGTTTTTTTCCGAAATTGATGTTCCACGAAAATATGTAAACATGCTAAAAGTATGAAAAAATAGTCTAACGTTTTTATGAAATTAAAGTATAAATATCTTTACTTATTAATATTTGGATTAGTTAATATTATAGATTATCTTATAAACACAAACCCATTAAACACATACAGTAGTAAAATACCCAACATTTTGTTGTGTTTGCTTTGTTCTACCTGTCAATGTTAAGGATTAATACCCGACTTCTGCGTTACTACAGACAGCTTCGCCCGTAAACTTTGTAAAAGTTACGAGTTGTATCTCCCTAATAAAGCTGATTACTAATATCAACTTTACCGGCTGAAGTTTTCACCTCTTAAACTAATACTGTGTCATACGCTTTGGAAGGTAATTCTATGATCAAGCTTCTTCATTGAAGAGTAATCACATATCCAAGATCTTTTGTTATTATATTCTAATATCGAATCTGGATTTGAATCTATTAATGTAAAAAGTAACAGGAAACTACCACGTGAAAAGGACCCAAAGATTTAGCCAAGATGTTAAAAGACTTTGCTAGAAATCAATTAATAGGATATACATATAACTTCTTTTAAAAATAAAACTCAATACTCCAATGTATATCCAACACGACACATCGCGAGTTAGTTTTTCACGTTCCTTCTAATCACACTAACTACGCTCAGAGTGTGGCAATGTACCGGATTTGCGACAACTATAATAATAATTTTGGTGAAATCAATGTTTTATCGACGTCTTATAATGAAATACGGAATAGAAAAGAGAGCTAACACCATCAGAACAAAAAACCTCCTAAAAACCACAGAAATGAAGACTCTGCGATCCGTTGCGGGAACGACACTCCGAGACAGAATAAGAAATTCTGAAATAAGAAAGATCTGCAACGTAGAAGATGTCATGCGATGGGGAAGACTGAGAAGACGCTAATAGAGAGATCAAGTGGAAAGAGCTGATAAGAGTGATAAATATAGCCGCAAATAAAGTACCAACAGAAAATCGACCTCCAGGAAGTCCACCTAAAAGATGGCGAGACAGTTGAACATCCGCATCCCAGGAACAGGCTCCCAGAAATAACAGGACATAGTGCTAAATAAAGCAGTAGAAGAAGAATATGTTTTATAAGACGTGTTCTATTATACATATTTCTTTAGATCGTGGAAATTCTCCTGTTAAGTTTGTAAATTTCAACTTCACGTTACTTCACGAAAGATGTAATCTACAACGATACACGAAAGTTGCCCGAAGAGACACCGCGTTATATCAACTGTGAAAATCTACGATTGTAAAGGAGGTTAGAAAGCTTACTTATTAAAATATTCGGTTCGTTTGAAGAAATAATAGAACAAGGGAGTCTACATCCACTATTAATATGTAAGAGATGACTGCAAATAGTGTGTATTGTTTTAGGGGGAGAAGGAATAATCTATTATTCGTCTGAGTGCCGCACTACGGAGTATTATTATTGTCCCCAAGAATAACTCTCCAATCTGAGTATTGATTCCTTTCCTAATAAACGTTCGCCTATTACATCTCGTCCTTGTTTCTGAAAACTCTCTTTCATCATAGATTCCGGGTATAATAGATTTAGTACCTATATAATAGTGTATCACTTATATTGAAGGTAATAACACGAAAGGCTTTAATCTAAAATAAAATAATATATACGAGTTATTATTAATGAAAAGATTAAAAATTGTCGTATTATTTTAGAATACAATTTTTATGAGAACATGTAATATATATTAAGGTCGTTTTATCAGGTTATATTTTTATAATATAATTAATAACACAGTTTTTATTCCACTTTTATTTTTAAATATTTTTAAAGAATAAAAATATTTCCACTATGTTCGCCATACTTCGTGTTGTAGATGTTTTATTTGTCTTTTTCTTTTTTATAGATTTTGTATACACATAACTAATTAAAAAAAATACATATCAGACATGTTTCGTGATACATATTATAAATATACATTTTTAAAATTGTAGTTTTGACAGATGTTATAAAGATTCATTATGGAAAGTTTATGTTTTTGCTTTTAACTTTAAATCGATTCATAATATTTGTATATTTACATTAATACATAACATCTGTCAAAACTGATTATATTTGTTAACAATTTTATAATATTTCAAATATGTATTTTTATAATATGTATCAGTGAAGAAGGACCGGTTGTCCGAAACATGTCCGATATGTAATTTTTTTTAAGTTAGTGCTGTGTATACAAAGTATATAAAAAAGAAAAAGAGAAATAATAAAAATATTGATCATAATATGTTTTGGAAGTGATCTCCTCCACCATGAGAATTTTTTTACAGATATTATTATTATTATTATTATTTTGTTGAAAAAACTCCTTACATCATTACAGCGCAAGCCAAATCGATGTAAAGGGTGAAATAAAAGAATATCAAAGGAAATATACATAGAACCATATGAATAGGAAAAGCCAGTTATCTGCTTGCTGCCTTTATCATAAGGGCATTTACGAATTCGCCATAATTGCATCCAAAGAGGTCTATCTCTTTTGCAACCTCATTTAAGAGACGAATCGCCTTCAATACAGGAGAACTTCGAAGGGCCTCTGTGCGGCAATTTGGGGCATAAAATAATATATGCCCCCTTGCTCTGCTATAACTATGGGGAACGTACAGATTCAGCTCTCTCAGCACTCCTGGATTGAAAACACCTCCGGATAACAGTTTAAAAAAATGCTTTCCCAGAAAGATCATTCTACGAGCTTCAAGAGTGTTGAAACCCAACACTCCTGAGAGAAATAGTGAGGGGTACATAAAAGGATAACAGTTATACTCCCTTAGGTATAAATACCTTAAAAATCGTTTCTGGATCCTTTCCAGCTCCAAGATGACTGTTCTTTCTCTGGGGTCCCAAATGATAGAGCAGTACTCCAAGTTACTGCGAACCAGCGCTTCATACAGTCGACGGATCGCCGTTGTGTTTGAAAAAGATCTTGCGTTCCGTAAAACAAAACCAAGCATTTTGTTGGCTCGCATGATAATGTTAGATAGATGTATTTTAAATGTGAAGTTGGACTCAAACGTGATACCCAGATCCTTAATATGATCAACACGCTGTAAATAGGTATTGTTCATCTGGTATGGGAATAATTGAGTATTTCCAGATCGAGTATATGTAATTACAGAGCACTTTGGTATACTAAATGGCAAGTTGTTGTCATCCGACCACTTTAACAACCTATTAATATCATTTTGTAGGAGAAATGAATCATTAGAATTTTCTATAGATATACATAGTATCTAACTAATTAATTTTATTTTTTTCTTATTCAAGCTTAATTTATATATCATACATTCATACGAGTACATACATATTATGGTGTCATTTTCTAACAATATCTGAGTTTTTGTTCAATGTAAATTTTTCTTTGCGGTGAAAATTTCAAGCTTATTTTTATACATTTTACCTGCACCAATCTTTCTCTCAACTTATTTTTGCAATAAATACCCAATCACCCAATGATTCAAGAATTATACACTTGTTATTATATAATATAATGGTGCTGAATCGATGGCTAAATAAAAATGAAAAATGATAGTTTACGGGATTGCTTTAAATATGAATACATGGCAGAGACTTGTATAGGCGGCTATTTTTATTCTTCTTCTTCTTCTTTCTCAGCCTATTCCCATCCACCCCAGGACAAAGGTCTACTTCGTTCTCTTCCATGTCATTCCGTCTTGTGCAAACTGCATCCAGGTTATTCCGACGTGTCTGTTCAGATCACCCTTCCACCGTAGTTGCGATCGCCTTGCACTTCTCTTTGCCGTCCACGGTCTCTAATTCAACAGTGTTCTTGTCCATTTTTCATCTGAGCTTCTGGCTACGTGACCTTCTCACTGCTATTTTAGAGTTACCACCCGATGAATGATGTCAGGGACCATTGTTTTCTCTCTAACCGTATCGTTTCTGAATCTTTCTCTTAGGCGTATTCCTAACATGGCTCTTTCCGTGGCTTTTTTTCTTCTTTCTATTTTTATTATACTAATACAACTATAAAATAATGTTCTTAATCTAAAATTTATCTTCTTCTTTTAAGTTATCTTCTTCTAAAACATGGAATAATTAATTTCGTTCTTATAAAAACTTTGAATAAGCATTTCTGTGAGTAAAAACGAAAGATAAATTAAAAATTTGCATTTTAAAGTTTGGTTGGCTAAGCAGATAAACCGCACTTCCCGAGTCTGACTTCTGACCAGTGCTTGGTCAGTGGAGAGCCCACCCCCACGGAATAATCTTAGAGATAAGGGTAGTGCTAATTTCAGTAAGGATCGCTGAACTAATTAATGGTCTGCAGAGCTTTAAGCTCGAGATAAGTTATTTTTCAGTCTCGGATATTTCTGCTTCAAAATCGTAATGATAATTTTTAAATTAAGGCTTTAGTTAGATGAATTTTGTTGAAGATGGAATTAATTGTATTTTTACATTCAAATTATTTTTTTACGGATGAAAAATATTGGTCGAATTTTAATTGGATTAACGGTGAGTTGCTTTTAAAAATAAATTCTCGGTGAAGATATTATGATGAGAAAAATATTATTTGGTGGTTGATTCTATTATAACTTAATTCGCAGATCGTCCAATTTGGTCAGCTCATACAGTTTTTGAAATTATCTAACCCAAAATGTTTATTAACTTTAACCATTGAAGTTTTCTTAAATATGAAAATAAACTCCGTATTTGGGTAATGTTGCCAATTAATGTTATCTGGTAGAAGTACCCGGTTTTTTATGCAAATATTTTTTCTTGCAATGGTGTTGTTCTACTGACCCTTATGTATGGAAGCGAAGTATGGAACTGGCAAAAGAAGGATGAAAGTAGAAAAAATGCAGTAGAAATGAGATCTCTGGGGAGTCAGAGAAATCGACGCGAGTGTATGACACGATGTATGAATGTTGAGGAAGCGTGAGAAATATGTCAGGAAAGTGTGTTCATAACACTTTTATTCGCGCTACATTCACTTCTTATATTTTCATTCGACACTCTATCATATACAGATTTTTCGCATATTCGTCTAAGATATCTTATTTCCATTGCATTTATTTTTTTTCAACCTTCTTTTGCCAATTTCATTCTTCGCTTACGTACATAAGGGTCGGTACAAGAACACCATTGTGCACTGTCATTTTAGTTTTTTTGGATAGGCTTTTGTTTGGGATGACAACCTTTCTAACTTAATAATATTTATAACTCTCTATTTAATTAATTAATAAAATTCATTCCCTTATAGTTTCGGCTCATTTCTAAACTAGTATATATACCCACACAATCGCTACATATTTTTTTAATTACGCAATTCTACAATAAAGCAATTACTTGCATTACAACAAGCATTAGATAATTATGTACGCGTACTGTAGGTAATGCCAGCGCTACAGAGCAAACGTGTGTACAACATGTATATAGCTGATTTAAATTCATGCATATATTTGTGTCAAAGAGGAGAGTTAGTAACTTGGAGATAATGAATTCAAATTGTAGCACACACCGAGAACAGAATGGCGCCCAACGGGCTCTTAAGTGGCGCTCCAAGGGGCGTTACATTCCCTACATCTGAAGGTGGAACTTTTAAATGGCGTCACACCATTAACTGAAACTATTAACCAAATACTATAAATGCATGTGTACAAGGTTATTGAAATTGTTAAATTGTTAAAAAAAAAAGATTTAGGAAAATAAAGATGACTAAGAAGAATGTGTAGAAAAATAATGTATGTACTTAATACTTAATGAAGAAGCAAGAAAAAAATGTAAGAAGTAAATAAAATTAAGAAAGAGTCACTAAGATGGTTTGGACAAATGGAACGAATGAATGAGGGAAGAATGGTTAAAATGATATAAACAAGTAGTGCGAATAAAATTTTTTTTTAGGAAGGCCAAGTAAGACATGGTATGGCTAAATGATGGCTATGTTGAAACAACCCAAAAGCATGGTTTTCACAGAGTGTGAATGTAGAAGAGGCGAGAGATTTTATTCAGGATAGAACACTTTGGAGGTAAATCCTCTCGTCTACCCCTCTGAAGTAACAGCGTGATGGTTGGTTAGTTAGTTATTGAAATACATGTTTTAAGTGGAGTGTTAAATACATTTTCTAAACACGAGGTGCCTAATTTTGTCTAATCCTGCAATTAGCATCTTACTATATTTATTCAATGAGTATTAATACATTGAATTTAAGATAAACGAGATTTTTTATACATCCACGTAATTCAACCATTCATGAACGAATTCACGAATCATAAGATGAATGAAACATATGATAATGTCGTTCATAGGCGAAACATGTCATTAACATAAATAATAACAAAACTTACTTTAAATATTTGGAAAACAGACGTTTTAAAATTATTGTTTATTGTTATCCAAAATCATTACAGACATAGTAAAGTAAAACATTAAGCGAAAAATCCCCGCAGGCAAGACAAACACCATAGTTATACATCAAGACAACCGGTACGATGCAAGCTTACATTAGATAATAAAATAATAGAACAAGTGATGCATTTCAAGTTCCTAGGTGTTGATATATCAAGCAGCAGTGACCTCTATGGAGAAGTAAGTGAATTAACAAACAGGGCCGCCACCGTTGTGGCTGACTGCTTGAAAAATGCTGTTTGGAAAAACAAAAATATGCTAAAGGAGAGCAAAATTCGAATCTACAAGACATGCGTACGTCCTATAATGACATAATGTGGAATAGAAACGAGATCTGACACTATCAGAACAAAAAGTTTCGTAAGAACCACAGAAATGAAGACTCTCCGATCCAAGACAGAGTAAGAAATTCTCAAATAAGAAAGATCTGCAATGTAGAAGATGTCGTGCGATGGGGAAGACTGAGAAGATGCTACTGGAGAGATCATGTGGAAAGAGCATGCTCTGAAACAGTGATAAATATAGCCGCAAATAAAATATCAACAGGAAATCGACCTGCAAGAAGACCACCCAAAAGATGGTGAGACAGTTGGACGTCTACATCCCAGGAATAGACTCCGAGAAATAACAGGACGCAGTACTAAATAAAGCAGAATAAAAATATTAAGCGATAATTTTTATAGCACTGTGTCTATGATAGTAAAATCGTTAATTTTTGAAAATGAATGCTTATTTACATAATAATAGCAAAGTAAATTCAACGTAAATTGATAAAGAAAGTGAATATTCAAATAACACAACACATGCTGCAAATGTATTTTGAACTTCCTTCGTGTCATCACGGAGAATCGGAATAATATGTTGTATAACTGAATTAGTTGTAGGATTCTCCCTTATTGGCAAGTGCGGTTGTCGAAAGCCTCGCAGCCGCAGCCTATCTTATTATAGCGATTCCGCCCCGAATTTCCCCCCTTATGTGATTTAGCCCACGACGTGTGATAGGGGTTGTTTTCATATTTCCTTAAAAGACGGTAATGTCCACAGGAGCACGTCCTTCCACCTTGTTCAAAAACGAATTTATATTTGCTCCCCTAAACGGAAAACGGAAATCCTGAAAAACTTCCGGGATTTTTTTAACCAAAAAAATGAAATAAGGAAGGCGATAATTTAGTGCTTTTCCGTTTTTGTAATACTCATGACATAATTTGAAACTACCGTGAATCAGCTTAAAACATTTTTGGTTTACATTTTTTTTTCTTTAAATACGAGATTTAAACAAAACGTTATTGTATCAAAGTATTACGTATATTTAAATGTAAAATTTTATATTATGTTTAGTAAAATTTTTATATATTCTATTACAATTATATGTATTATAGAATTTATTAAAAATTAATTTTTTAAATTTTTAATTGTATCTCAATAGAGACGAAGACGCAAACCGGAAACTGAATATGGATGATCAAGGTGTTTACAGGACTTATGACCTGTCATTGGTTGGGTTAAGCGCACGCTTTATGTAATTACAACATTCCCCATTCCACCATTGTTATTATGATCATGCATGATACATTTTTGGAAGTTGTATATATACTCCAAATCCATACCTATCTTCACGTGTCAGTTCCAGTTAGCCATCTATGTAGATTTGATTGTACTTATTAATTTTTTAAGATTAATCTATACAATCCACCCACTAACGCCATCTATGGAGAATGATTGTTTAGCATTTAGCAAACTACTTTATTAACACAATGCGAAGAGGCTACCGCCTCCTAGCGCACTGTTTTAGAAGTCGCCTGGAGTATCACTCCTATCTTATACGCCAAAGAATTGACCAGAATAATTACAATTTATTAATCTACGTGTGAGCATGACACGATGTATGAATACTGTCAAGAAGGAACAGTGTGGTGCACCATTATTTCTGCCTACCCTTCAGTAGACGGCGTGATGGTTAGTTAGTTAGTTATGCATAAATATCGAACTGTTTTATATAAGTTTTTCATATTTTATAGGAGTAACATGGTCACTAGACATGTTAACAGGGCTCCCATGAAATACGATTAAACTAATAGAAAACATATGTTTTCAAAAAAAAATTTATACTCAAAAAGTAAGTTTAACTAAAATGCAAGTTAAACACCATTGTCTAATATTTACAAAAATAATAACACAAAGTACGATTGATATATACCTATGCTAATGTTATATAATACGAGTTAAGTAATCAAGAGTTCATATATTATACATGTCTTCCTATGTCTTCCCGTCTTGCTGCGTTCCCCAGATATTAAAAAGAAAATAAATACTAATTTATTACCCCATATAACAAACTAGCATGCTTGTATAATATAATACACAAGGAAAAGAAATAAGATATTATACTCGTAAATACGAAATTAATGGTCGCTCTGGTCTCTTTCGTCTCTCCAGTTCTCTCTGGTATGGCGAAAATGGAGACAGTAATTGACTATCAGGGGTGTATTAATCTTGGCGGTTAAAACGCTATAAATTTCTTAGAAAACCAGCAATAAATAAGGATTTGAGAGTATTGATATCCTTCTGGCATCGCACGAGAATACTATTTATTAGGATCGTTCATTTTCTTATCTTATTCTCTTTTCGTAATGCGGTCCGTGGTGGCTTATATTGTTCTTATTTGCGATGAAAATGACGCAACATTACTAAACAGCGCAGATATGTGATGTATCTTCTTTATTCATTTTCTTATAACACCTCGCGATGATTAAGTTGCACTGATAATCTGGTTTACGACTTTAACGATCTTCAAGATGTAGACGGATGTCTCACTTAATCATTTTGATAGATCTTTTAACCACGAGTTTGACCAATCTCATGTCTTCAACATTTATCTTGGTGATAAATAAAATATTGTAAAGTTGTATCTTTAAGTATCTTTTATGTAAATAAACTACATTGAAATCATTAGTTTCAACCCGTAAAATATTCACAGAATAAAAGATTTTTTACCCTTTAAAAATTGGTTCACTGAACAATTGCCTCTAGTGACACCGGTGGGAAGAGCAATTAGTCTGCCGAACGCGGTCTCCTCGGAGATCGACGCCTCTTATATTAGTGAAGGTACGTTCAGGGGACAAATACTCTTGACTTTAGAAAGTATCTTGTCTTCCTAATGTCGAACCATCTCTAATGCGTTTCTGGTACTTTGTTGTATTTTTATAATATTTTACCTGTGCTTAATAGATTCCTTAAGCATTTTCCTGTTTGAGGTGTCTTTTGAGTTAATAAACTGATTTGATTTGATTTGATTTGAATTGTGATCAGTAATAAGTAATAAATTTGATAGTCCATTGTTTTGGCCGAAACACTATGAAATTTTAACATTTTATAACTGTTAATTCAAAAACTTTGTTTTATATCACAAATTGTATTTATTTTACTTTACGACAGCTGTTTTATCAACCAATGTTGACATCACCTGATGATGACATCTTCACTATTATTGATCTTTGTTTTCTTACTCAAATTAGAAAATCTTTTCAAATTGTTCAATAGTCAATTAAACCTCAAATTATTTACTTTCCTGTTTCAAAGAGTACCATTTATGTTAAAACAAAATATTCGGTTATTTTTCCCCTCAAGAATTGGAAAATAAATAAATTGCTTCGAGTGTAGTTCATTCAACATATTAGTCCAATCAAACTGAAATAATAGCCTGTGGGTAAATTTTCAATCATAACCTATTTTCAGTGGCGGCCCATACCATATTTACGATTACGTTTTATTTTTTTTGACTTTTCAAACCTTGACTCTTTTTTTTCTTGTTACCAACAGGTCGTTTGAACGCAATTACTGCATAATTTTTTTAGTATATGTCACGAGAATCAAACTATTATATTGATTTTAATGACATATAATAGGTAGTTAATTTATCGCCAATTTATTGTCACGTGAATTCTACACCAGACCGAAGAAATTGTCACATGTTAATAATAATAATCACACTGCCTTCGTTAGAAATCAAACCCGGGAACTTCAGTGTGGCAGTCGTAGTTCTTGCCATTCTGCCACGAATGTTGTTGTTTTTCGATCTGCTTTCGGTTTCGAGGTTATTCCGACGTGTCTGTTCAGATCATCCTTCCACCGTAGTTGCGGTTGCCCTGCACTTCTCTTTGCCGTCCACGGTCTCCAAGTCAGCAGTCTTCTTGTCCACTTTTCATCTGAGTTTCTGACTACGTGACCTGCCCATTGCCATTTTAGAGTCACCACCCGGTGGATGATGTCAGTGATCTTTGTTTTTTCTCTCACCGTATCGTTTCTGACTCCGCCTCTTAGTAAGTTAGTTGATAATAAAAAAATGATACATTGAAATGGGTAATGTTATAACCGAAACATGTCTGTGTTAAGTGAAATGAAGTGTAATACTGAGTGCACTTATTATTATTTTTTTTTTGGTTTATTTTGACTCCTCACATGGCCGACATTCAATATTTGATTTATTTGATCGTGCCACATTTTCTCGGTCTTCCTCTATTTCTGGTTCCATTTACATCATTAACATATAATTTTTTCACCATTCTTTCTTCATTCATTCTTACCATATGTCCAAACCATCTTAATGATCCTTTCATTATTTTGTTCATGACACCATCATTCGCACCGCATTCACTTCTTATGTTTTCATTCGACACTCTATCGTACACAGAGTATTCACACATTCGTCTAAGAGATCTCATTTCTACTGCATTTATTCTACTTTCATCCTTGTTTTGCCAGTTCCATGCTTCGTTTCCATACATAAGGGTCGGTAGAAGAACACCATTGTGCACTGCCATTCTAGCTTTTTGGATAGGTTTTTGTTTGCGATGACTTTAAGTCATTTTTATTAATTATAATTATTGGTAGATTCCCAAAGACTGTTTTTTATTGTACGTTGATTGCGGAAGTGGTAGTGATCGCCCCTACATGCAGTCCGGGAGTGTTGTCGTGTTCACCGTTTAATAAATCATTTCCGCAATAAATCGCCTTCAGATTTACAAGAGCCGATTGCGTGACCGCTCCTAGAGCCCGGCCAGCCGCTGCACACTTCCCCTCGTGATCGTATCTGCCAGATATTTATTGGGTGACCCTCTTTTGACTCTTTCCCTTCACTTGATTTTAGCAGTTCTGTTTGTTCAACACCCCAGTCATAACTCTTGGTCACTTGGTTGAGTCTAATGCACTAGATACAAATTATGGTTAATAAGATTAACGTGTCAAAGTAATTTTGTGATGAACGTGTTAAAGTCTAAAGTTATGTTATTTGAAAAGAAAGAACCGGGTGGTGGTCTAGGGGGTAGAACGCTTGGCTCCTGATCCAGGGGACATGGATTCAAGCCTGGACATGACCAGATTCCTTTTTCATAATAATGAGCTATTTTCTGCTCACATTGAAGATTGTAAAATAAAGTCTAATATCATGGATGTAAATCCTTGATATTAGTATTTTAAAAAAAAAAAAGAATGTATGACGGATTGTGACATAAGTGCGAACGGTGAGAAAATAGATCAAGTTACTGAATTTGTTTATCTGGGAAGCATGTTTACAAGAGATGGAAGAATGGAGAAAGATATCGGTAGAAGGGTTGGCGCTTGAAATAAAATAAATGGTGCACTCAAAGTCATTACCGCAAATAGAAATATATCGATTGAAGCAAAGATGCACAATGGAGTTCTAGTCCCAACCCTTATATATGGAAGTGAAGCTTGGAGTTGGCAGAAGAAGGAAGAAAGTAGGATAAATGCCATAAAAATGAGGTCACTAAGAAGAATGTACGGAAAAACAATGTATAATAGAATATCTAATGATGAAGTAAGAAAGGAATGTAAGGCGGATGAATGCGTTATAAATAAAGTTAAGAAGAGGTCACTAAGATGGTTTGGACATATGGAATGTATGAGGGAAGAATGGTTATAAATATATACACAAGTAGTGTGAATGGGAAAATAAGTCGAGGAAGGCCAAGGAAGACATGGCATGACCAAATTAATCAATTACTGAAAGGCGGCCATGTTCGAAATAGGAACAATCGAGCGCGTATGTCACGATGTGTGAATGTAGAAGACGCGCGACAATTATGCCAGGATAGAACAATGTGGCGATCCATCCTCTCTGCCTACCTCTCCGGGGGAACGGCGTGATGGTTAGTCAGTTAGTTAGTTAAGATTAACTTTTTAGCTGACCATCACGTCATTTCTCCGGAGGGGTAGGCACAGAGGATGGACCGCAACAAGCTCTGTCCAGATATTCATAACTCGCATGCTCAACGATTTTTCTGATTTCGAATGTGGCCACCTTTCAGTAAATGATTTATTCGGTAATATTATGTATTCCTCGATCGGCTTACTGTTCCATTCATACTGCTTATATACAACTTTTTAAGCATTCTTCTCTCATCCATTCGTTCAAGATATCCAAACCATCTAATTGAACCTTTTTTATTTTACTTTGGATGCAACCATCTGCCTTACAGTTCTTCCTTATATCGTGGATTGGTATTTTATCATACACCGTTTTCCCACACATTCTTCTTAGTTATCTCAATGGTTATAATAAATGTAGTAAAAATGAGATCTCTTAGATGAATGTGTAAAATGTAAATAAAAAAATGTCAAATCATTAAGACGGCTTGGACACTTTTAAATTTCTAGCCTCTCTGGATTCCTCTACATTCAAACAGGGAGTCATACATGCACGTCGATTTTTCCGACTACAAATATGGTCAACTTTTAACATTTGATTAATTTTGTTAAGTTTTCTCGGTCTGAATGTTTTCTCCTTTCCATTGACATTTTACTTTTTACATTTGAAATAATTAATGAAGAAAGAATAAAAAAGAAAGGAAACGGAAAAAAATACCAAGGGAAACTTGGTACGATTAATTATTAAATGTCGGCTACGTGAGGAGTCGATGTATGAATATTGAGAAGTCGATATATGTGGCGGTCTATCCTTTCTACTTTCCCCTACATCGAAACGATGTGAGAGTAAATTAGATAATTATGTTCAATACAGCTAATCACATATATTAAATAACGAAGAGCTGTTAATCAAATACTATAAGGCGGCTACATTCGAAGTGGGAAAAAATCGACTAGCGTGCATGTTACGATGTATGAATGTAGAGATATGTCAAGACAGAGCAGTATGGCCGTTCATCCTATATATTTGCTCTTCCGGAGAAACCAATGAGATGGTTAAATAGTTAGTATAACGAATGTTCTATATATTCTTTAAAAGCTTATCATCATTGGCACAGTGGAGGGAAGGCGACCACAAGGACGACCACCGAGTCTTTGGTCTGATCAAATCAGGGAGCTGATTGGTCTCTGGAGCGCATGGCGTGCCATGGTCAATCGTGAGGAATACGACTGAAAAGAATAAGGTGTTTTTTATTTTTATTTTTTTATATACGAGTACTTTGTGTACAACACTAACTTTTTAAACAAATTAAAATTAAATAAGATAGAGTTTCGGACTACCCAGTCCTTCCTCAGTGATATATTAGAGATATTTGAAATATTATTTTAAAATATTTCAAATATCAATGTCAATGTCAAATCATGTCAAATCATGTAAAAAATGAAATTTGAAATATTATTTTAAAATATTTCAAATATCAATATAGTATCAGCGAGGAAGGACTGGATAGTCCGAAACATGTTTCAAATTTAAATTTAATTTGTTTAAAATGTTTTTGTTTTATGGAAAGTATATAAAAACTAAAAATAAAATTATAAAACATCTACCACAGAAAGTATGGCAAAAATAGAAGAAAAAGAATATATATTAAAAATTTGCTACTTCAACTGTAATTTTCACCATCATCCTTTATTCTAAGTGTGTATAGTTACCAATTGAAAAATGTTATCCTCTTATAATTTTACGCACACGCAGTTATTTGGGAAAGCAATTAGGCACTGTCGGTAGTCCCTCCTCTGGTGGAGCCGCCCCTGTGATACGTCACGCGACTAATCTGAGTGCCGCTTATGTGCCGAGTTATTGATTGGTGGCGGGAAGTTCGAGGAGAAATGTTCCTACAAATCACTGCCAGGGAGACGAGCTTGTTTGTAATCAGGAAAGTGGTTACCTGCGTCGACACTAGCTTTTATAACGTCTTAAGTATCAAGATAAAATTATTTGTTTGATGAATGGATAAACAATGGATATAATCAGACACTCGTAAAATGTTTAAAGGTAAACTTAGTTAGTTAGTTTACCTTTAAACATTTTACGAGTGTCTGATTATATCCATTGTTTATCCATTCATCAATATATAAGATAGAGATTGACAATCAGCTAATACTCGTAGAATAAGTCAAAGAATACAAGTATCTCGGCTACAACATCTTACTTTCCAGAGATAATCAGACAGCTGAGCTTCAGAGGAGAATTGGTCTTGGGTGGGCGGCATATGGCAATCTGAAGAAGTTCTTTAATAGTAAGATTCCCCAATGTCTGAAACGTAAAATGTATGATCAATGCGTACTTTCAGTACTGAGATCTAGAGCAGAAACGCTAACCCTCACCAAGTCGACCATAAGAAGACTCCGTGTAGCACAGAAGACGAAACACGAAAGAGCCACGCTATACGTAAGACTCTCAGACCGGGTAAGAAATACTGAAATACGTAGAAGGTCGGGAGTAACAGATGTTGTCGCAAAGGTAGCGAAGCTCAAATGGTCATTTGCGGGACATGTTGCTAGATTGGTAAGACGATAGATGGACCAGAAGGATGGTAGAGTGGAGACCCCGCGAAGACAGACGAAACAGAGGGAGACCCCCCACACGATGGTCCGATGACATTAGAAGAATTGCTGGAGATTGGATGCAGAAGGCACAAGACAGGGATACGTGGAGAAGTATGGGGGAGGCATATGTCCAGCAGTGGACCACAACGGCTGTCTAAGTAAGTAAGAAGCACTATAATTATACGCGAACAACTCGGTCGTAAATGAACTCAAAATAACAGTAAGACTATCTGTAATATGTATTCGGCGTGTATTGAGTTTTTTGGTCAAATTGCCAAAAAAGATCTTGGTAACCTGGAAAAAAGTATTTTCACAAAAAAGTATTTCAGTATTCCAGACAAAAGAAGTGGAAGCAGATCTCCTACAATGAGATGGCTGGTAAAACCTCTACTCGGCGGTTTGGACTGCGGAGAATAGAGACGATTGAAGAGATTTTGTTTTAGCCACGGGCAGTTTCATAGATCACGACCCTCAATAATGAGAAAACGAAATAATGAGCCTCAGTAATGAGGAAACTATTAATTATATTTAATCGATCGCTACAAATAGGTGTCTTTCCGGAACTCGGGAAGATTTCTAAAATCTCTCCACAATTCAAGAAGGGGACTAAATCATGTGTTGGAAATTATCGACCAGTAGCAATTTAATCTACACCTGTGAAGGTATTTGAGGTATTACTACATCATTTTATTAACCCAATAATAGAACCATTCATAATTAATGAACAGCATGGATTCAGATCAACAAGGTTGGATTCAGGTGCACAAGTCGACTGCTTGTATAGCGATTTTTTAAAAGTGCTTGATAAGGTAAACCACTAACTTTTGCTTCGAAAACTTCAAAGGATTGGCTTTAGTGACAATCTGCTAAGCTTTTCTCTAGCTATCTTGCATCTCGAAAACAATATGTGTCATATGGACTTTTTCAATCTTCAGCCTTTCACACCTCATTAGGGGCGCCACAAGAGTCCAATTTAGGACCATTAATATTCACGATATTTATTAATGATATTTGTAACGAAATAAAGTTTTTAAATTCTCTATTATTGTTTTTATATTACTGATGACATAATTTTTTTCTCTGAAATAGAAACTCCCTCAGATTGCTTAAAGCTTCAGTGTGATATTCAGAGCATAACCCAATGGAGTAAACGTATCAAATTATTCTTCAACGTTTCCAAGTGCTTTGTTATGACACACGAGCATCGAAAACATTATGTTTTCGCTATCTTATAGATGGGGTACAGTTTGAAAGAGATTCTACTCTACATCCAGAGATTTCGGTGTTCTGTTCGATGCTCAATTATCGTTCAATCTTCACATTGTTGCATTGTTGCTCGTATGTAGTAGTTCCATTAAAATACATAGATTTGTTTTTAGGAATGCCAAGATATTTCCAAACACTCAGGTACTTTGGGTATTGTATAATTCCCTGTATGAATATAGTTCCATTATTTGGTCACCGCCTGGGATCCGATATTCTCTGAAATTTTGTATATATTTTTTTGAATGTATACAAATACTTGTATTTGTATACATTCAAAAAACAAATTGTATAATATTCTATAAAAAACAGGTACAAGTAAAAAGCATAAAAATTGGAGATTTGGATCTCCAGGCGTTATCTCGCAGTGTGATAATTGCGTAAGCCTTTCACATTGCATTAATAAAGATTTTCTGCTTATTGCTTACAAATAATACTAATAATTGGCGCTAGTGTAGATTGACCTAAAAAATGTGAAGTTATTAAAAATAGTAGCATATATACAAGTTCCTAAAATTTGTCAGACGTGTTGGTCGTACGAAGGGCGGAATGGGGAATGTTGTTAACATAAAGTGATCACTTAACCCAACCAATGACAGATCATAAGTCCTGTAAACGCCTCGACTACCATATTCTGTTTCCAAAAAAAATTACATTTTTGTCTCTATTGAGTTAATCCTTAAATATATTTTTTTGTTTTCTTTATTTAATTATTATCAGTTTTATTGACTAGTTATGTTTGCTGCATTTTGGCAATTATGGGTATTTGCTCGTGCCACATCCTTCGAAACATCTCACTATGAAGTAACATCTTGTATTATTGGAATCAGTAAGAATTTTTGAAATATGTAATAAATTCCGACCGAAAGCAATCAGACCGAAGTTTAAGGCAAAAGGTTAAATGGGAGGAAAGGTTAAGTTACAAATTAAAATGACCTTTCGACGTGATTACAATACGTGGTATTTTCCATCGGAATTTCTGCTATTACCTGTTTCCCATAAATACCGAAACTTGGCACACGACGAATCGTATAGAACTGTAATAAATAGAAAACTTTACTTTTTCAATAATAAACATTTTACGATCTGATTCGTGATATGGCAATCGTAAAAAGTATTGTATTAGATGAACATATGCGTGAAGGTTTGATTATGAAAAAATCATCATTTATGTTTTTGCATTGGAAATCATCATTTATGTTTTTGCACTCCAATCCTTCTAAATTGTTAGTTCTTATCAATATTATATTATCGAAATAAAAACATTTTAAAACCTAGATTTTCACGGTCGGTAGCAATATGTTTTTTGGGAATTTGCTAAAATCCGTGTTACTTCTCTTTCTGGACCGAGGTTTCGGAGATCGTTGCAATCTCCACCATTAGAGTGGTTATGATTAACGTTTCAAGGACTCCCTTAAAGGAAACCTACAAAAGACTAACATCGACTGTGATTGCTGGGAAAAGACTGCAGAAGACAGACCTAGGTGGAGAGCAACAGTACAAAAAGGCACGCAGGACTTTGAAGCACGGTGCAGAGACGAGGTCGCAGAGAGGGGGAAGTGGAGAAAAGAGAGGCAACTGGGAGACGGTGACGGCTCCACTATAAGCGCCTTCCCCTGCCCCAGATGCCCCAGAATGTGTGGGTCCAGGATCGGGCTCTGGAGTCACATGCGGACGCACAGCCGTGAAGGACAGTCTTCCTTGGACACGAGGGATAGCCGATGATAATGATGATGGTTATGATGGAGACTGCAACGATCTCCGAAACTTCCAAGATCCTATAAACATATTCAAACCCATTTCTTAATAATTTATAAAAAAATAAACATTTGAAGTATTTAAACAAGATTGAATATCAAAAAGTTTAAATTTGAGAATGCCCTCGCAAGATCTCATCTCTCTCCATTCCCCAGCTCCTTCTGTTTTCTCCCAATCTTGTTCCACGCAATCCACCCATCTTTTCTTCGGTCTGCCTCTTGGATATAATTTTTCTGCACCCATCTGGATATAATTTGTGGTGTTCTACCCTCTGGCATTCTTTCCACATAGCCATCCCACCGGCACGGTAGGCGTTGAGACTTACATACTCATAAATAAACAATATTAATATGCATTAAGTGACCTTGATGTAGACATCTAACTATACGAAAAAATATGTTATTATAAAATTGATCTGACAGAAAACATTATTTTTATTTATATTACAGAAAAATTAATGCTTTTATACGGAGATCTATAAATGAATGTTATTGATACAAGGCATGTCTTTATTGTCTTCTTTCGGCGCCAGTTTAGGTTGGATATTGGAACTCACATCAGCAGGGATAGGAGAGGAGCCCTTTGTTTAACATGCGAGTAATCAGCTTGATTTATTCCGCAGAACAAAGGTAGATCTTTAAAACTGATTACAGCTCAAGCCGAATTCTAAATAATCAAATAAGCACATACGCAATTTGTTTAATTAAATTGTTTAAATTTATACTCAGAACACGCACACTTGATGCGAGAGTTCTCAACTTACTTTATATATAGAACAGAAAATGGCTTTATATTTCAATAAAACCTCACCAAAAATAGACGACGTAGAAAATGACAATTACATTTTAATGGAATAATTAATTTTAAGGTTGAATTTTTTTATTTATTTTTCAACTTGTGGGTTAAATTTTCTCTATACGTTTCAAAGGTTTTATACTTTCATGCCTGTATTTTTATTCCTTTATGGTTTCGAGTCTTAGACTATGCGAACAAAGGTGCAGTATTTCAGGTTCAAAATTAAAGCTTTTCAGATGTGGTGCTGGCGACTACCCTGGAACGCGAAGAGAATGAATCAGTCGAGCCTTGATTAGCTGGGCTTTGGGGTGTGCTTTCAGATAGTGTTAAAATATATTTTTACAACATTTTGAATGTATACAAATACTTGTAGACGAACAACTGGATTTCACCCCTTGCGGGCAATCAATTCAACAAAATCAATTGTATCTCAATAGAGACGAAGATGCAAATTGGAAACAGAATATGGTTGATCGAGGATCGAAAAAAAATACAATCTTCATAGATGGCGTTAGTGTGTTGATTGCAAAAACTACCATGTAAAGGGTGGTCTTACAGATTAACATATATATAACTTCCAAAAATTTGTCAGACATGGTGGTCATAAGAAAAAAGGTGGAATGGAGAATGTTGTATTACATAAAGCGTGCGCTTAACTCAACCAATGACAGGTTATAAGTCTTGTAAACACCTCGATCAACCATATTCTGTTTCCAATTTGCATCTTCGTCTCTATTGAGAAACAATTGATTCTTAAAATATATTGGCTACATAGCCCAAAGAGATCGGAACAATCTTAAAAAGATCATAATAGTATTCATAACAGAGGGAAAGTGACTACAAGGACAGCTACTGAGCTGATGTCAAAATCAGGGCGCTGAATGGTCTCTCAATAGCTGCAGCCTGGAGATTGACCAGTGAAAGGCACGCATAGCGAGCCATGGCTGAAATGTTTCAAAAATGGGAAATTTTAAAAAGTATTCTAAGTAATGAAAAAAATACTATGTACCTATAAGTGTTAACACTTTTAGTTTATCAAATGAAATTAGGATTAATTTAGACTATCTTCCATTAAATTGTGTAATAAAAAATTTATATTAAAAAACAATGGGAATGTTAAAAGAAAAATAAATATATTTCAATGATAGATTTGTTGACGGAAACACTTCAACTTTTAACTGTTTAAAAAAAAAAACTTTGTTATTAATGTGAACAAGTCCAAGGTAATGATTTTCGAAAAATAAGGAAGCATGACAGTCTGCAACATTAGTGTAAACGGTGAAAATTTGGAACAAGTGGATGAATTTGTTTATTTAGGAAGTATGTTTACTAAGGATGGGAGGGTGGAGAAGGATTTTGAAAGAAGGGTTGGGGCAGGCAACAGAATAAATGGTGCACTTAAAGTTGTCTTCGCAAACAAAAGCCTATCCAAAAAAGCCAAGATGGCAGTGCAAAGTGGTGTTCTTGTGCCGACCCTTATGTATGGAAGTGAAGCATGGAACTGGCAAAAGAAGGATGAAAGTAGAATAATAAAGTAGATCTCTAAGACAAATGTGTGGCAAATCTGTATATGATAGAGTGACAAATGCAAGTATAAGAAGTGAATGTGGTGCGAATGAAAGTGTTAAAAAATAAGGAAAGGGTCATTGAGATGGTTTGGACACATGGAAAGAATGAGTGAAGACAGAATGGTAAAGAAGGTATATGTAAACGACGTGAACGTAGCTAGAAATAGAGGAAGGCCGAGGAAAACGTGGCACGATCAAATCAATCAAATATTGAATGTCGGTCACGTGAGGAGTCGGAGAAATCGACGTGCGTGCATGACAAGATGTATGAATGTAGAGGAAGCGAGAGACGTATGTCAGGACAGAACAGTGTGGCGTTCCATTCTTTCTGCCTACCCCTTCGGGGAGACGGCGTGATGGTTAGTTAGTTAGTTAGTACACTTGATTACATTTTCTCGCGACAGCTGTTTCGTTAAACGATGTAAGCATTGTCAGGTTTTACAATCAACTAGCGAAACAGCTATCGCGAGAAAATATAATCAGTTGTGATATTTGTAACATAGTTTTTATTATTTTTAAACCACCGAAATTTCAATTAAATCAAATCAAATCAAATCAAATCAGTTTATTTCATCAACAGACATTACAAAATTTATTTTTAAGGCATCTATTGAGAACAGGTAAAATAATATATTATATATAGTATACTACCAGAAACGCATAAGAGATGGTTCAACATTAGGAAGACAGGATACTCTCCAGAATTAAGAGTATTTGCCTTCTGAACGTACTTTCACCAACATGAAAGACGTCGATCTTCGAGGAGACCGCGTTCAGCAGACTAATTGCTCTTCCCACCGGTGTCACCAGAGGCAGATTGGTTCTGGCAGCCGGTAGGTAAAACAATCTGTGCTGTCGCTGTCGGAGATATCTATCGGGGACAAAAAACCGAACACCCTCCAGTACGGCCGAGTTCTCGAAGCATCCCCTAATTAATCTAAAGAAATGGGTAATTAGATGTCCATCTCTTCGAAGCTGTAGAGAATTGGTTCCGAGCATTCCCAAAAGAAATGCCGTGGATAGAGCCAAGGATAGCTACCATACTCCCTCATGTAGAGATACCTCAGAAATTTTTTCTGAACCCTCTCCAGCATAATGGAATATCTCGCCTCGTGAGGACTCCATATCACAGAACCACTTTCGAGTCTGCTCCGAACCAATGTGTTGTATAGGACTCTGAGCACATTGGGATCCCTGAAAACTCTGCCGGTCCGGACGATGAAGCCCAACATCTTCAGTGCAGTGCCACAAATCCTCTCAACATGTGCACGAAAAGTCAGCCTACTCTCATAGATGATCCCGAGATCTCTCATCGTAGATACATGTGTTAGTTGCTGGTTGTTCATTGTGTATCTATAATACACAGTTCTCAATGCTCTAGTAAAAGATAGCATAACGCATTTAGAGACATTGAATTGCATTTGATTACTGTGACTCCAGTTGACAATATTATTGATGTCCGACTGGAGGCGAAGACAGTCTCCAGGATTTTTAATTTCCAGGAATAATTTCAGATCATCGGCAAATAAAAGAAATCGCGAGAAGTTTATCACCTTCTCAATATCATTTATGAAGATGGTGAAGAGGAGTGGCCCTAAGTTTGAACCTTGTGGCACCCCTGAATTTACAAGAAAAGGTTCCGATTGAAAAATTCCGTATGAGACGTATTGTTTTCTCCCCTCGAGGTAACTAATGAAAAACATAATCAACTGAGAAGAGAATCAAATTTGAGATAGCTTTGCTATCAGAATGTCGTGGTTCACAGTGTCAAAGGCCTTTGAGAAATCATTATATGAACAGTCAACTTGGTGACCATCATCCAAGGCCCTTGCAATGTAATCTGTGAATAACATGAGATTAGTTTCAGTCGAGCGCCCCTTCCTGAATCCATGTTGTTCTGTTATAATATAGGGGTCGACTTTGGGAAATATCAATTTGTGTAAAATTGATTCAAATAGTTTGGCTGGAGCCGACAGTATCGCTACAGGTCTGTAGTTTTCGACCGACTCTTTTGCGCCGCTCTTGAAAATAGGACTGATTCTGGAAAGTTTCCAGAGATCAGGAAAAGTATTTGTACTTAACGATAGGTTAAATAAAAAATACAGCGGAGATATTAGGAGCTCAGAGCAGCCTTTTAAGAAGTAAATGGGAAGAAAATCAGGACCAACCGAGTGCGAATTCTTCATAGCTTTAATGGAGGATATAATATCATTCGCTTCTATCTGCGATATGACAAAGCCATGACCACAACAATTGGCACTTAACTCAGTCGCTGAATTGAAATTTAGCCGCGGGGGAACATTGCTATAGACAGATTGAAAGTGTTTAGCGAATGCATTCACTATATCTACACCCTCAACCTCCCTATCCCCATGCATCATGGTGTTTAGGATGCCCCCATCCTTTCGTAGACTTTTACGTAGTTCCAGAAGGATCCAGGGTCATCCATAAGATTGCCCTCAATGGTGCCCACATATGTTCGAAAGGCTGATCGAACATTGCGTCTCACCACCGAGCGGTACAGACTGAAAAGTTCGTACTCACTCCGACAACCAGTAGCCTTCCACCTCACATGATGGGCATGTTTGGTCTTAATGTCCGCGATGATTTCCCTGGAAAACCACCTCGGATATCTCCGTCCACCATTGCTTATGCGTTTTCTGGGAAAGCACAAATCAAACAATTTATAAATTTCACTGTAAAAATACTGTAAGGCATCATTTACGGTGGTCAAGTTACACATGTCGCTCCAGTCAAGTTGAGTCATCAGCTGGTACAGCTTCAGAAAATCACCCTGACTGAAGTTCCATCCTCTGAAGATTTCTGTATTATGTCGCGGCACTCTGGTAACACCAGGATTATCTTTACCAGAGTACTCAAATTCTAGCGCGGGATGGTAATCATCTTCAGAAACTAATGGGGACATTGATCTGGAAACTTGCAACTTTATGTTGCTCAAAATCAAGTCCAAGGTTCTGGAATCTGAGTTCAAAACGACATTGTGCTGGGCAAGCCCAAAAACTGCGCATAGGTACTCCAAGTCACGCTGGACATTGTCGATCCCATGAGCAGAGTGCAGGTTAAAGTCGCCCATCACAATGACATTTTTACCTACGATCAGATTGAAGCTCGTATGCATTGGACATCGACAGACCGACAGACTGGTCGACAGACTGGTGACACTGTTGGAAACTTAGTCCTTTATATACATACAAATCAGGGGTGGTTAACATGATTCCATACAAAAATAGAATCATGTTTACCACCCCTGATCTGTATTTCATTTCATTTATGCATGTTACCAGTCTGCGGTGCCAGCGAGCCTGGCAAAACCGGTCGCTGTCGAAATAAAGACAAAAGTGGAAGTAGTTAAAAAACATCGTTTTATTTAATTATTGTTTATTATAATAATTAGGGTGATTTTCAAACTGTGCATTTGAAACAGTTCAACGTTTAGTCGAATTTGTCTGAATCGCAGTACCCAATCGGAACCGTTGTTAACTCCAGCGCCATTTCCGTTACAACTTGTGTATGTAACACTAAACCGGCAAGTCGGGAAGTTTCATTAGAAGCGTATTAAGTTGTGCTGTGGATCTGAAGGTTGAGGGGAATAGTTCAACTCCCGAACACGCGAATCTGTTAAGCGAGAGGAGAACACGGAACAAGGAACAAGACAGAACTCCGAAACCACCTTTTGACGATACGTGAATCGTGGTTCTTGAGCGGGGTTGCGGCCAGCACAAGAACGTTTATTCCGCATGGAAAGTGTTGTCTGAAAGGAAAATACTTAATTATAATATAATTTAATTATACAAATTAAATGATATTATAATTGAGGGGTTCAAAAGGGTTGTAGGGCTACGATGGGGTATGTTTTGCTGGAAAATATGCCTCTACAAAATGTCGTAAGACGCCATGTTGCATTTACAACAGCAACACTACTATCAAGTCCAACTCTCTAGCGTCCACGAGAGGTCTTTTTAAAGACCCCGCAAACCCCGGGCAATGTGGCATATATTACTTAGTGCCATAGCAGATAAAGAGAGGACGAATGGCGAGCTTCCAGCGCCATAAAACTGGATACACCCAGTTAAGGGAAGGTAACCCCGACAGAAAAAACTCCAGAGAAGGCAAGGGAATGCCACTCTCGATATTTTTCTCCAGGTCATCACCATAAGGCCCACTCAAGGGTGATAGTCAACGTTAGGGAGACCTGATAAGACACAGAAAGAAGGAAAATAATACAAATTATATGATGTACTTATCAAAAGCATCTCAGAGAGGCGATATCGACTACATTATGCGCCATCTCTCTTGCACGACATAAGAAGAGGGTTGGTTCAGGGGACATATTACAGAAGGCGCCCCCAACGGGAGTATCTGAAACAGGTGTGCGATAACATGAATATGAAGATAACTGTAGAAGATCTAGAGCAATGGAGGACGAGAAGCAAGATTTTGCTGCAAAAGAATCCCTGGAATTGAAACTGCGAATAATACGGTGTACTATATATCTAAAATTCATTTTTCATTATTCTTCATCTTTGATGGCGCTACAGACCATATCGAGCCTTAGCTTTCATTATTCTTCGCCACCAACTCTAATTGTCCTCCGCTTTCACCCTCTAATCTCACATTTTAAACAATTTCGCCCCATATCTCCCAACTTTATCTTCCCATCGCAGGCTTGGTCGTCTAATTGATCTTTAAAATCAAATCAGTTTATTTTCTCAAAAGATATTACAAACAATTATTATGGTTTAAGACAATTATTGAGAACAGGTAAAATATTATACAATAAATTTATAATACCAGGAACGCATGAGAGGTTCGACATTAGGAATACAAGATACTCTCCAAAGTCAAGAGTATTTGTCTTCTGAACGTACTTTCACAAATATGAAAGACGTTGATCTCCGAAACGATCATGTTCAGCAGTTTAATTGCTCTCCCCACCGGCATCACCAGAGGCAGGTTAGTTCTGCATGCTGGGAGATAAAACAGTCTGTGTTGACGCTGTCAAAGCCCAGAACAAGGTATTCTACCACCTGGGTGAATTTCGAACCTTGCAAATTTCACTGCCTTAATCCACGCCTCACACCCATAGGTCATCACTGTTCGTATGATTTTTCATTAATATCATTAATAATGAAAGACTCATTAAATGGTTTGGACTCATGGAAAGTATGTTTATAAAAATAATGTTGAACAAAGCATTATATGTGCAAACGGAATTAGAAATAGAGGAAGATCGAGGAAAATGTGACACGATCAATCAAATATCAAATTTTAGCCGAAGAAATCGATGCTTGCGCATAAAACGATTTATAAATGTTGAGGATGCGAGGTAAGTATGTCAAAAAATACATCATTGTTCAAGAAACAATAAATAAGAATGTATTTTATATTTAAAAATCCATTTCGCCCCTTATATCCCAACTTTATCTTCCCATCGCAGCCTCGGTCGTCTAATAGGTCTTCCGTTTACATATTATAATACTTTTGTTCAGCATTATTTTAACATTCTTTCCATGAGTCCAAACCATCTTAATGAGCCTTTCATTATTAATAATATTAATGTAAAATCACCCGAACAGCGGGAGCGAAAAGACAAGCATGGAGTGCCGCATCGGTTAAAGTGTGGCAGTCCATTCTTTCTGCCTACCCTTTCGGAGAGACGGCGTGATGATTAGTTAGTTCGTTTGTATATTTAATTAAAAATATTTGTTTTCTTGGTTATTTGTAAGCACTTAAGACGTTCAGGTGCCAAAGTTGCTGCTATTGTGCTATAGTTGCTATGCTGCTATAGTGCTATATTTGCTATGCTGTTATAGTTCTACGTACACAGAAGTCAACAGGAGCAGCGCCGTTTGTCGCGTGACACAGTATCAAAGACGCGAACGAAACATCCGAGTAATTACATTTGGCTTTGGTTATCAAAGCCATACCTCACGTCGCTCTAATGAAACTATTTCGGAGCCGAGCTAAAACTCACGGCGCGAGTGCTCTCACATCGGGAACTCGATATCATTTGGCGACCGGAATTATTGGCATACCGATGTCTAGAATAACTTAAACTTTTGTAATAAAGACTGTATTTTATGATTTATGATCAATCCAAGAAGTTTGAACACTTTTTTTCGACTTTTTTGCACTTTTCACAAACATGTTTTGCGACAGAGAAGCCCTCCATGAGTGTACACATTTTAAATTAAAAAAAAATCATTAACAAACGGTTAAAATTTTAAGGTTATATTGATCGCTGATGGAGAGTTTCTGTATCCCAAAACATCCTAGTAAAAAGTGTGAAAAAGTTTCATGAAAATTCAATGTTTTAACATTTTTTTTAAATATGAATCCACAACACAAAAAGATGGCAAATTTAGGAAGAAATGGTGGCAAACAACCGTTAAGTTAAACAAAAATTTGCCAATGTTTAGAATTATATACTAAATTGGGTAAAGCAAAACTTCTCTTTATAAGAATAAAGATATAGTTAATAAAATATTTATATTGTTTGACAAAATACTATCCAATTATTTGGTTTCACCTCCTTAAGGGCTCATTCCTTTATAAAATAATACAAGTAATTTGCATCTGCACAATAACCTATTATTGAAGTAAATAATATATTTTAATAATAAGCTGACTATCAAATACACCATACTATTGTGTTATAAATTTTTAAAACAAAATACAACTCCGCTCCTGATAATGCAAATATTGCATGCTAGAAAGGGTTATAAAAGTCCAAGTTTCTCGATTTAAACTCTTATAACGGCAAAACAAAGTATACGTATGCCCTTTGATTACAACTTGGGAACAATGAAACGTAATGACGTAATTGTAGGTACTTAAACTTACCTAATTAAACTGGCAAAAGTCGAAACGGAATGCTCCGATGTATGGCATTCAGTGTGTTTATTAGTGGGGCTAAATTTTGAAGATTACCGCATCAGGTTTACAAAATTAAACTTTTGGCTTTCGAAATTATGCTTTAAAAGCTTTGCATATAAAGCACATCTCGGTTAATCGCGGGGTAGGCGCGGTCCTAAAGGCGAACAAGTTCTCCCAGTTAATCTAAGTTCTGGTTTGAAGGATTACACTGGCTCCCGGATTAGGGGGATGTATATAAATTGTTTGTGACGCAGTGACATCTCTACCGTACTCACGGCGACCGGGAATTATCGGAAGTTCTTCGGACGTTTCGGACATGTGGGAACCAAATGAAATCTAATATCGAACCGCGGACGGTAGTGAAGGTTACGCGGGCAACTAAAGTAGTTTTCGGCTAATATTGTGAAGCAGGTTTATCTAAAAAACGAACCAATTCTTTAAAGAATGTTTGGCTATTATTATAAGTCAAACAGCGCCTAGAATAGGGGACGTAGGCAGTGTTTATGTTTTATTATTATTTTAAATATCCATGTAAGTTACTGTAACCGTTCATTATTAAACAAGCATAAAGTTACCTTATTAACACCAGGTGAACGAAAATGTCATAGAAATTAAATAAAATTGTGATACTTTATTGTTATTTTATTTTATATCATTGTATTTTATATTATTTGTTTTAGATTTATTTTGTGGATGTTGGACGATCGAAGTATGCGCGGGAGATGCCTATTGGTAGCGATGAGGTTCGCAACCCATCACACCGCATCTCTCGCGGGGGCGAAAAGAGAAGGATGGAGTGCCGCATCGGTTAAAGAGTGGCAGTCCGAATGGACTGAAAGAATTTTGAAGACGGAAAGAATTTTCCGCCTACCCTTTCGGGGAGCAGGCGTGATGGTTAGTTGGTTAGTTTTATAACAGTGTTTCAAATTAAACAGTTAATAATTTTAAAAAAACATACCAAGGGTTTAAACCAATGATATTAGAATTTATTTTTACAATCTTAAATGTGAGCAGAAAATATTATGAAGAAGGAATCTGGTAGTGTTCAGGTTTGAATCAAAGTCCCCTGGATCAGGAGCCAAGCATTCTATCCCCTAGCCCACCACCCGATTTCATAGTGTTTCCACAAAACAAAGGATTATCTTTATATGTATTTTAAACCACTATTCTAATTAACTTTCAACTGACTGCAAAAAATGGATTTTCAACTAAAACTAAAAATAAATACACAAGCGGCTGGTGTTGAGATGTAAAAATACTAAAATACTCGTTTGTTGAAAATGTTTAATTTGAATCTAATGATTAACTAACTAACTAACTAACCATAACGCCGTCTTCCCGAAGGGGTAGGCAGAAATAATGGACTGCCACACTTTTCTTTCCTGACATATTTCTCTCGCTTCCTCAACATTCATACATCGTGTCATGCACGCGCGTCGATTTCTCTGACTCCTCACATGGCCGACATTCAATATTTGATTTATTTGATCGTGCCACGTTTTCCTCGGTCTTCCTCTATTTCTGGTTCCATTTACATCATTAACATATAATTTTTTTACCATTCTTTCTTCATTCATTCTTTCCATATGTCCAAACCATCTTAATGATCCTTTCATTATTTTGTTCATGACACCATCATTCGCACCGCATTCACTTCTTATATTTTCATTCGACACTCTATAATACACAGAGTGTCCACACATTCGTCTAAGAGATCTCATTTCTACTGCATTTATTCTACTTTCATCCTTCTTATGCCAGTTCCACGCTTCGCTTCCATACATAAGGGTCGGTAGAATCTAATGATTGTGTTTACAATTCGGAAAGAAACAAATAAACATAAAAGTATGTACTGTATTATTGTACATGTTTTAGAATTTAATAATGCATTAATTCAAGCATACAATTCTATACCCCGCTTGATAAGATATCTGACGTAAGGTGGATGTCAGAAATCAGTGTCAAATAAATATTTCAAGATCACGTCAAGTTCGGGATTTGACAGGATCATTTCATTGAATAAAATATGAATTCAGGGGTGACGTCAGGACAGGAGTCACATTAAACAATAGCAGGGGAAACACTTCACAGCGAATATCAACTAATTTATTTGTTGGAGACAAAATTGTATATGAATATTCTTTAAATGGCTTGAAATGATTACGCAAAGATATCTATATTCGTGATTTATTTACGAATTAAAACACCGTTTCATATTGACTTTGTTTATCTCGATACACTTTGGAGGTAATCTTCGTCATTTGGAGAATGATATCAAAATCGATTATATTGTTCTTATGATAATGAAATTAGAAAATTGTGTCCAGAAAAATTGACTCAAAAGTGAAAAAAAACAGTATTGCAAAACATAAAAATAATTGCGTAGCTTTTCACGGTTGGAATTAATATGTATTTTGGGAAAATTTGTGTAGCTCATCTCTTTGGACCGACGTTTCGGAGATCGTTGCAGTCTCCATCTTCAGGGTGGTTATAAATGTGTAGTGAGTAATGTATATTTAGCTCATTCTACGCTCTGCCGTGTCACTGGCAATGTTTTGGAATAACAATATTAACGTCATGGTTTTAACAGATCTATCAATGTATACGTCAATTGATAATCAACTTTGTTCTGTTATTAGATTAATGGATGTGAATGAAATAAACAAAAGAAAATATTTTATACATAATACTTCACACTATGGAATTCTACATGTTTAGTTATTTTAAGAACCTTTCGTTGAACCACTTAATTTGTGCTATAATTTTATTAACATTACGAATTTTTATGAATTTCAACACTGTTTTTTCCACTTTTGAGTTTATTTTTCTCGATATGTTTCTAAGGCTTACACCTTCATCATCGGGAAGCTTTAAGTTTATCTAAACTTATTAACATTAATTTAAAAATACAAAATACTTATTATTTTGTTTTTACAACACTTTATTTGTTTAAATGAACCAATAAAACTAATAAATTGTTGAGAACTGCCACATTCTCCACTTGAACATATTTAATATACTATCAATTAGAAAGTGTCTGTAACTCTAACGAAGCTCCGGTAGGAACGAAACCGGATTGTTAAACAAAATATAAAAGCGTTTTTCAGTTATATTTTTAAAGCAAAAAATATATTGTCAACTTAGGTAGGTATTAAAGGAAGAAAGCACACAACATTATGCATATTTTAATAAAAAGTTGTGTATATACAAATGGAATAAATTTTGCTTTGAGTTGTGGATTCATATTTGAATAAATAGAATTACACTTTGCATTTCCTTAACAGTTATTTTTTCTCTTCACAGACATATTTCGGTTGTGATACAACCAAGCAATTTGTGCATCGCACAAGTCAATGTCACAAACGAAAAACGTCTTCCAAAAGAAAAATAAAGTGTAATTATATGTATTCGGGTTAAATTCGTTTCATATATTAAAGTTAATGTAGTGAATAATTGATCTATTCACTGAATTGATTACTCGCGGGTCTTGGATCCTCACAGGACCCGGGACCTTCCTCTGCGGGATGGGAGTTCGGAACTAAAAGTTAGAATCAGACACGGGACTGACGTCGCTAATAAATGGGAGCCGAAGTTATAATGCAGTTAACTAAGTACATCAAGACATGCAAGTCTGAACATATTGATTCGTATGCACGAACACTGCGCTTCATTATCGCGAACAGGCTAATTATGCTGTCTTTAGACTATAACGAGGTCTAATGCTATGCAGGGTGGGGATGCGTGTGGTTAATTTTTCAATTAAAAAGAACAAACGGTACCTACGCGTGTGCTGTTGCGAAAAATATAAAACCCATTGATCCTGCAAACGATGCAAAGTTGGACAAACCTTTCACCATAAAGGGAAGAGAAAGAGGAGATATAAGGCATTATTTATGGATTAATAGCTAGAAAAGAAAAAGAATTGACGAAATTCGTGGCGGAGTTGTAAGAGCTCTGACTGCCATACAGATGGTCCCGGGTTTGATTTCCGGCGATGGCATTGTGATTGTCACATTGTCTTTGGTCTGGTGTAGAATTCACGTGACAATAAAAATGGTGTTAGAATAATTACCTGTCACAAGTCATCAGTGGCGGTACTCCCATAGAAGCCCAGAAGCCCGGCTTGCGTAAGAAATTTTGAATCGAAACCCCCAAATCTAAGTAATCATGCCCCCGTATTAACCAACAACCAACCAAATTACCTTCCAACAATGTTCCCATCAGACGTAAGAGGAATAGCCAAACTGAACCTCTGTACGCCAGAAGAAAAGGGTGTTTTGATTCAAAATTTCTTACGCAAGCCGGGCTTCTGGTCTTCTATGGGAGTACCGCCACTGCATGTCATGAGAATCAATATAATAGCTATAAAAAAATATGTACTATGTACTATTGGGTTTAAACGACCGATTGGATACAAAAAATTTATAAGTTTACATTGTTAAAACATAACAAACTATTTTATTGTAATGCTACAGCAACAATTTACTAAAGTTAGTTATTGTAAACCATCATTTTATATATAAACTTCATAAACTATACTTTCGCCGTAACCGGTCGAATCCATTAAATCAAATGGAATTTCAGTAAAATTATATTATAAACGGCAACTGGAAGATGAAAGGAAAGGAATGGGCCAGCCTCCTACAACGTGGATATCCACAGTCAGAAACGACCTGAAGGCGCTGCGACTGGACGGCCATATGACCCTGGATCGCAAGACTTTGCAGAGCCGTATAAGGAGACACGACTCTAAATAACGGGAATTGACTAGGCGGAAGAAGAAGATAAAAAAAATATTTTCATTATTTAGTTACTGTATTTAGTTCATGTGCGGTAAGAGATAGTGACAAAAATCTTTAAAAAAAGTCAGAATAACACGGAAACAAGGTTTTTGAAACTGTTTTCGCAAGTTGCTAATTACGAAATAATTTTAGATAACAAAGATTTTATTTTTAAATATCGTCTAATTTTCGTCTTTGAAACGTTGCTTGTTAAGAAATCTTAATTTTTAAAAATCGATTAATAAAACAACTTAGGAAATATCCATTTACTCTTGTTGTGGCTGTTTCAATGACTAGGTCTAGCGGTTTGCTGATTTATATTCACGCGAGTTAAGTGGTAATGGATCTCTCCTCTCGCTGCCAGCCAAATTTTTGACATAAAGAATCAACTAAGCGATGAAACGGGATGCCCAGAATTGAAGTAGGACGTGTTCGGGGAGTTAAGCATCGCGCGAGATGAAACAGCCTCCAGCACGATCCGCCGCAGTCATAATCCTCAATGGTTTCTCAGAATAAGATAAAATTTTGACTGGAAGATGTGCCTTGCAACATTGTTAATCTAGTGATAGACGCCTTTTCATATGCATTAATTCTACTTTAACGTTATTTATTTTGCCTATTATCAGGCGTACAATGATACAGAAATGAATAAAAAGGCAAGAATATTAACACTAACTAACCATCATGCCTTTTCTGAATCGATAAGCAGAAATAATGTCGTCGCACTGTTATTTCCTGACATATTTATCTTTCTTTCGATTACTCAACATTCATACATTGTGTCATGCACGCAAACCGATTTCTTTGATTCCTACCACGGCCGATATTTAATGTTTGATTGATTTGATCGTGGCACATTTTACTTGGTCTTCCTCTATTATCTGATCCATTTACTTTCTTTTTAATTGGCATTTTGGAATTTCACCTACACCAAATCCTTTCAGCTTTTTCATACACTTGTCTATATAGATTAAATATGTAACTAATATAATATAATATAATCACACCGCGTCTCCCGCGGGGCGAAAAGAGAAGGATGGAGTGCCGCATCGGTTAAAGTGTGACAGTCCATTCTTTCTGCCAACCCTTTCGGGGAGACGGCATGATGGTTAGTTAGTTAGTTAGTTAATATAAAAGCTAAACTGGGAGTTCACAATGGTGTTCTTGTACCAACCCTTATGTATAGAAACAAAGCATGGAACTGGAAAAAGGAGGGTGAAAGAAGAATAATTGCAGTAGAAATAAGATCACTTAGACGGATGGGGGAAAAATGAGTGTCATTGAAAATAAGAATCCATGAAAAGGAGTGAATGCGGTGTAAATGAAAGCGTTATGAACAAAATAATGAAAGGATCATTAAGATAGTTTGAACACATGGAAATAATGAATGAAGAAAGAATGGTAAAAAAGTATATGTTAACGATGCAAATGTAATAACAAATAAAGGACGACCGAGGAAAACGTGGTACGATCAAATAAATTAAATATTGAATGTCAGCCACGTGAAGAGTCGGAGAAATCGACGCGCGTGCATGACACGATGTATGAATGTTGAGGAAACGAGAGAAATATGTCAATAAATAAATGTGTGGCAGTTCATTATTTCAGCCAATCCTTTCGGGGAGACGGCATGATGGTTAGTTAGTTCTATATAATTCTTTATTAATTTTTTTTTTCAACAATCTTAATAACTAAATAGTCCATTGTTTTGGCCGAAACAATATGATACTTTAACATTTTATAACTGTTAATGAAAAAGCTTTGTTTTTATATCACAATTGTTTTTATTTTACAACAGCTGTTTCATCAACCAATGTTGAAATCATCACATTTATCATCACCATTACAATAATATATCAAAATTTTGATATATTATTGTAACACAGCTGTACAATTGTTATATAAAAACAAAGTTTTTTTATTAACCACACATCTGTTCAAAAGCATATACATATGATGTATATCTATCTATTTATTAGAATGAAATATGTTTTTGAATTGTATAAAACTTTAAACGCGAAATAAGTATCAGATAACACTTCATTCTCATAAAATAGACGTTGGTCCAAATTGTTGTTTATGGTTGGAATTATCGATATGGACTAAAGATTTGTGTTTGGGTTATTACGACGTGAAGTGGGCAATATTTCCACGAACGCTTGCTTTAATTCAAATAATAATAATTTAACACGTGTTTACACCATAAATTCTGACGTATAAATCGCCATAATCGTCTTTAACAGCGCAGAAAAAACCCGATAAAAGAGTGTAAGGGCGCGATCGATTGTGTTTCAGATGATAAACTGTGTTCTCGGCGGGAAGTGAAAAAAGGCTTAGCGTTATTTCTCTAACGTGCCAGTATTTTCCGCTTAACGAGATTCTATTGACACATTGAGAAACTTAACGCAGAAAATTTCCAGCCACGCTCGGGGCTAATAATTAATTGGACTATATTTCTCGCCCCGTCCTCTTCTCACGACGTCCGGGCGTCCATTAACAGATTAACTAGTCTGTGAACAAACACCATCTGTAAAGTTATACCGCGATTTGCATAGACCAATCAGATTTCAGACGGAAATAAACTTAATTAGATTTTTTCTCGCCTAGAAATGCAATCCTGCAAAGCAAACGCCGCAGTAAAATACTTTATTAGCGCGTTACCCGCTTTGGTTTTCTGGTCCATAAAAATATCCCCTACCCGAGAGGGAGTTTCATCACGGCTTCATTCTGTTTCTCATTTATATTTGAGGGATGTTTCCTTTAATTTAGATGGTGCTAGGAAGCTCGTAAAATCTTTGTTAGTAAAAGAATATTAATCATAAAACTGTTAATTACGAAAAAATATGGCGCTGTGGACGAAGCTCTTTATTAAAAAATGAAATTTTCAATGGGCTTTAACGAGATTTCCGTGTAAAAAATAAATGATACGAGACCCTTTTTGGTCGTTTTGTTTATTTTGAAACTTTTCATAATAATTTGAAAAGACGTCATCATTATACTTTAGAAGATACAACAGCGACGGCTGTTCTTTTTTAAATAATTGACTAACTTCAATATACAAATAAAATAAATTTGCGTTTTCAAATTGCTTCAAGAATGTCACCGTACAAATTCCGTAGTTCGGCAAAAATATGTAGATTAACTGTTTCTTAAACAGCAGTGTTTAAACTTGAGAAAACTAGATAAAACATCCGTTCATCGAAGTTTTTTTTATATAATATGTAAAGTGATTAACATTTTTCACCATTTCCAATTGATTATTAATTGCCATAGAAAGTCAAAAATATATCATACCTCTGAAATGTATTACGATGAGAGACTATTTCGATAAAAAAAGTACATAAATTTTGTAGAACAGATTGCAGAGCGAATAAATATTGGTATGCTCTTTTTTTTGTCAACTAAAAAGGGGTAATTCAGAGGAAGAGGGATCACTAGGATGGCCACAGATGTGAATGATCCGATAAAATCAGAACGCGAGCTGTCCTGTCAATGATGCTATCTGAAAGCTGATCGGTGACCACCATGTCGCGTTTGGCGAGCCATGCTGGATAGCTTACGGGATGGCTCATGACTGATGGTCATAAGGAATGCAACTAAACAAAAATATCGTATTCTTATTTTCACTTAAAATTGTTACTATTAAAGAACATGATAATATGTCACCTGTGAGCTGCAAGATCTGGAGTTTGAGCCGGGCTATTTCTGCTGCCATTCTGTCGAGTTCGGCCCTGCCTTGCTGCTCTCTTCTCTCCAGGAGCTGCACGTATCCTGCTTGCTGCTCCTCCTGGTGGAGGATCTGGGAAGACTGCGACAGGTCTCCCGACTGGGATTGGTGGAAGAACGGAGAGTCTGAAAATGTCATATTGTTTTTGTAAAACAATAAAGAAAAATACATGAATAAATGTTTTCTCAGCAACATAAATTAACCCTTACAAAATATCTCAATAATGTTCAAACGGTTCTGAAAATATACGTAAAAAAATGAAAACCATAAAAAAGTGTGTTCATTCGAAAAAATATTACTCTTATTATTAAGATTATTATTTCCACGTAAATTAGTTAATTTATATATTTTCTTAAATGTTCGCCTTTACTTTTGTTGTGAGTTTATATTTAAAACTTCTTATTCTTTCTAAGTCTATTCCCGTCCACTCCTGGACAAAGGCCTCCTCCATTCGCTTCTATGTCACTCTGTTCTTTGCAGACTGCATCCAGGTTATTCCGACGTGTCTGTTTAGATCATCCTTCCACCGTAGTTGCGGTCGCTCTGCACTTTTCTTTGTCGTCCACGGTGTCCAAGTCAGCAGTCTTCTTGTCCACTTTTCACCTGAGCTTTTGGCTACGTGACCTGCCCATTGCCATTTTAGAGTCGCCACCCGGTGGATGATGTCAGTGACCTTTGTTTTTTCTCTCACCTTTACTTACTTTACTTTGCGTATGGCGGCAAGTTTTTTTTTTTTTTTTCTGGGCCATTGGGCCGCGTCACAGGCGAAGATCCAGACCCTCCATCCACTTCACTGCTCCTGGCGTGGCTCTGTGAAGGTCATCAAGGCCAGGAGGGTATCTTCTGGTGGGGCAATCCTCCACAATGTGCCGGATAGTCTGGCTCTCCGCCCCGCAGTCACATCCAGGAGATGGAGCAAGCCCCCATCTATGCATGAGGAAGCCGCACCGTCCCTGCTCTGTTCGGATCCTATTTAGGGTCGTCCACAGCCCCCTTGGGAGACTGAAACCTGGCGCCTCCTGGTGTGGTACAGCAACTAGTTGGTGATTTTTCACGGCGTGCTCCTCCCATATAGACTTCCAATTTGCCTCAACATCCCTACAGCGATCATCAACCATCCAGATGGGGTTTCTAGACTTGAGACGCCTATCAGGGTGTTGGAATATGTCCTTGTAAGCAGGAAGAAGCGGGTTGCTACGCACTCTATCAACCATCTTGATTGATGCCAGGGATCTACGCAGAGGTGGAGGAGTGATATTAGACAGGACTGGGAGCCACTGGACTGGTGTAGACCTAACGGTTCCTGTGATGGTGCGCATTGATTTGTTGAGCTCCGCGTCCAGCTTCCCGCAGTGGTCACTGCGAGCCCAGACAGGTGCACAGTATTCCGCCGCACTGTACACTAGAGCCATTGCCGAAGTCCTCAAGGTCCTGGCGTCACTACCCCATGTAGTACCGGCTAATTTTGAAATAATATTGTTACGGGTTTTTACCTTTCCTTTTGTGGCTTCAATATGGTTTCTAAATGTCAGCGCTCGGTCCAGCTTGACGCCCAAATATTTGGGAGCAGGCTCAGGAGGAATAGTGTGACCGCACATTTCAACCTTCAAGTTCCTCTTAGCTTCCCGGTTGTTGAGGTGAAACGCAATTGAGGCTGACTTTGATGGATTCGGGGTGAGGTGCCATGTTTTGAAATACTCAGAGAGTATTTCAAGATCACCGTTGAGCGTTCCTTCCATTTTGCCAAAGCATCTGTCTTGCGTCACCAGAGCAATGTCATCTGCGTAGATGAATTTGCGGGAGCTTGTTTGTGGAATGTCCGAGGTATAGAGGTTGAAAAGAGTGGGGGACAAAACCGATCCCTGCGGTAGTCCGTTCTGTAGGATGCGGTGTTTGCTTATCTTGTCGTTCAGGCAGACTTTGATTTTTCTGTTGGAAAGCATTTGTTCCAGGAGCTTGGTTGTTGCCTTGCACTGAATTACTTTAGCAAACTTCAGGAGGAGTCCTTGCTTCCACACAGTGTCATACGCCGCTGACAGATCGAGAAGCACAACTCCACTCTTGTGTTGTGTCTGGAAACCGTTTTCGATATGTGTTGTCAGTGACAGAACCTGTTCACCTGTGCTTCTTCCCTCTCTAAACCCGGCCTGTTCAACGGGTAAAACTTTGTCGATTATAGGGTTTATTCTACATGCTATAACTCGTTCAAATAATTTATAAATCACAGAGAGTAAAGAGATGGGGCGGTAATTTTTAGGTTCATTTGATGGTTTTCCAGGTTTTAAGATCGCTATTACCCTAGCCTCTAGCCAAGCCTTTGGGAGTCTACCGTTATTGAGTATGTCAGTGAAAAAGTTTCCAAGCCATTCTTGTGCTTTCTTACCGAGATGAATTAGGAACTCGGGCATGACTCCGTCAGCACCAGTAGCTTTTCCAGCTTTTAGGGACTTAATGGTTGCGGTCATCTCATTTACTGTTACCCTATCACATAACGCTGATTTTTCAACACAGTTCTTGAGTACATCCTTGATTTGGTTTTTGACTTTCATTTTCTGTTCTTTTGGTGGTTTTATGTTTGAAGTTTTAAAAATCTGTGATGCTATTTGTTCGACTGATATATCTGAGCACTTTTTCATAGGCTGTGCAGCTCCCAGTTTTCGGAGTAATGACCAGCTTTTCCTACTGGAGTGGGTGAAGTCCAGCTGTTCTACTGATTGTATCCATCTTGTCTTCCTTTCGTTATCAAGGGATTCAATCAGTTGGGTTGCAATGTTTTCATCTCCCGTTTGCTGGTACTGCTGTAGTAGGCCTTCACATTCCGGAGACCATCCCGGGATGTAGTTATGAGTGTGGCCACGAGGGATCGCCTTTTTTCCTGCTGTTTTCAGTAGTTTAACAAATCTCATGTAGTTACTCTCAGTGGGCGGTATACGGGGGATTACATTTTCAACGTGCTCCCTGTATATGGTCCAGTTTGCCTTCTTCATGTTCCATCTTGGCAAGCGTGCTTGTATAATATTCGGTAAGCTAATACCGATGCTTACAATAATAAGTGCATGTTGGCTTTTCGGGAATTTGCGTAAGACATCTCGCTTTGCCGACAATGGGGCTCCACTGTCACTTGTACTAACAAAGCATAAATCTGGAGACGTATTTGTTCCCCATCTTCCCGAGAAGAAAGTGCCACCCTGTTTGGCATCATACAGAAGGTGCATATTGTGGATCGCTGCCCAGTCAGATAATGCCGAGCCATCGTTATCATCTTTATTGTACCCCCATTGTGTACTACTTGAGTTGAAATCACCAATGAAGATGGCTGGGTGTCTTGCCATTGGTAGTACATTTGTGGGCCAATTTCGAGAGGGGGGTTTGTAGACATTGAATATAGTGTATTCTCCGACTTGCACCCCACATGAGTTGGCATCCCCTTCGACCACCTCCACTTGATCTATGAGATGGTCTTTTACATATGTTGCCACACCATGTTTAGGGTGTCCAATAAAATTTATAAGTTGGAAGCCGGGAATACTGAGTCGTCTTGTATCGGTTTCTGGCACATGTGTTTCTTGGAGAGTTAATATGTCGACTTCACTTGCTAGTTTTGTCAGGATATCTGCTTTAGCTCTAGTTAGACCTTCAACATTTAGTTGTGCTATTTTTATTGTTTTAAAGCATGGATGTGGTTTCTCACGAATCGTCTTATTATAAAAAGGATTTTGTGTCCGGCGTTTTCTGCCTTCGTCATAGCCCCTCCAAGAGGAGCCTTTCTTGCCAAGGCCAAGAGGTCCAGGGACGTTTGGCCGCCGTTTTTGTGCCGATTGGTTTCGAGCTTGTAGTATTGGAAAGCTGTATTGCAATTTCATTTTCATTTACTTGTTCATTTGTTAATCTCTTTTTGTGTTTTAGGTTTTTTGTGCGCATTTGATATATCTCTTAAAGTCTTTCCATAGCTCTACTCACAGGGGGGACCTCGGGAAGGTTCGGCACTTTCCCCCCCTATCGTTTCTGACTCTTTCTCTTAGGCTTATTCCTAACATGGCTCTTTTCATGGCTCTTTGGGTCACTCGTAGTTTCTCAGCACATTTTTTGGACAATGTATTACATATATTTGGACATATTTAAATAAATATTATAAAACTTAATTTCTTCTTTCATCTTTTTCTTTTTCGCTCGGAAAGCTTCGTAAAAATGGTTTTATCTATCTTGTCAATGTGGTGAAAAAAGCAGCTTTTTATGTTTTAACAGTTAATAATGTGTGTGTAATAATTTCAGGTAATCAATGTGAAATTAGTTTACTACGCAATGGATATTTTTTTAATCATATTTCGAAAAGGCTGAAAAAATGAAAGCTGGGGAAATTTCACTATCAAATCGCCCTTTTGTGCTGTTGATTACACCGCCATTGTCATATTTAAAACAAAAATTTCAACTTTCAGTTTTTCATTAGTGGCCAGTGACGTGAAAGTTTCCCAACGAAAGCGTTGGCGGCTATTTTATTAATTTTCCCATGTGAGTGATGATGGGAACATTGTACGTTACGCGCGGCCTGCGCCCCCTCGCTGGGAAACTCCTGTGTCATAGGGGTACACAGGGCGAATTGATTTTTTAACCATAGGCTATTGTCAATATAGGCCATTCAATTTGGCGGCAAATATGATAAATTATTGGGTTATGTATGGTACACGCATCGGAAAATGAATAAATGTAATTCATTCCGTAAGGCTATTATTGAATTGAGTTTTTTCACTCTTGGCACTAGTATTATGTAAACATTTTAAATTATTAGATTATTTTATTTACCTTATGTTAATTACAATCCAAAATAATTTTGGAACCAGATTAAAAATCATCTTGGATGATTATGAGGGTACTATCGAAATTTTAGAGCCAAATAAAGAATCGGATTAAAATCTAGGAAGATTATTATTATTATTATTTTGTTGAAAAACTCTTAACATCATTACAGTGCAAGCTAAATCGATGTAAAGGGCGAAAACAAAGAAGAACCATATCAATAGAAATATGCCAGTTATCTTCTTGTTGCCATTATCGTAAGGGTATTCACGAATTCGCTATAATTGCATCCAAAGAGGTCTTTCTATTTTGCCACCTCATTTAAAATATGAATCGCTTTCAATACAGAAGAACTTCGAAGGGCCTCTGTACGGCAATTTGGGGCATAAAATAAGATATCCCCTCTTGCTCTGCTATAGCTATGGGGAACGTATAGATTTTGTTCTCTCAGTATTCCTGGATTGTAAATACCTCCAGATAGAAGTTTGAAAAATGATTACCTAAAAAGTCTTTCATATTCGTGAAAGTACGCTCAGAAGGCAAATACTCTCGACGTTGGAGAGTATCTTGTATTCCTTATGTCGAACCATCTTATACATTCCTGGTTATATATTACATATATTTATTATCTGGTGGTGGTCTAGGGAATAGAACGCTTGACTCCTAATCTAGGGGACTTGGGTTCGAGCCTGGACACGACCAGATTCCTTCTTCATAATAATGAGCTATTTTCTGCTCATATTGAAGATTGTAAAATAAATTCTAATATCATTGATTTAAATCTTTGATGTTAGTCTTTTCAAAAAAAAAAATTTTAAAAATTATATTTTGCCTGTTCTCAAAAGATGTCTTTAACTTTAATAATTGAAAATCTTTTGAGAAAAAAAATAAGATTTGATTCGATTTAACAGTGATGAAATCTAACAATCCCGGGAGAAATAGTGAGGGGTACAAAAAAGGATAGTAGTTATACTTCCTGAGGTATAAATATCTAAAAAAATTATAAGTTTATCAGTTTAACAGTACACATTCAATTTATTCTTTATGATTGTAATTTCATAAATTATTTAATACCTAAATATTTTAAATAAATCATTAACATGTTATTAAACAGACATATAATATTATGATCACAAATTTATGATTGGTCGGATTCGCCATTCTGAGAATTATAGTAATTGTTACGTTACTAGACGCACTCAAACACACCGACGCTAGCAGGATGGATAATGACGTCATAAACCGTTACAAATTGAATCCCAGTGACGTCTATGATCGGTCTCGTTGACGGGGACTGTCAACGCGTCAAGTTAATCGACTCGCGCCCGTCAACAGAGACTGGACGCTGCGTTAATGCGATTGCATGACATTTCAGCACCGCCCTGACACAAGTAGAACAGTTCGGAAAATTATAATAAACACCATAATGAGAAGCAAAGTTTTTTTTGTTCCAATTTTTATTTAATTGTTTTTTTAACAATGCTCTAAATCTTCTTATTAAATATTTAACAATAATGATATCTTGCATTTTATAAAAGAGTAATTATTTCAAAAAGGATGATAGTAGAATAAATACAGTAAAAATGAGATCTCTTAGATGAATGTGTGAAAAACGATGTTTGATAGATAGACGAATGAAAATATAAGAAGTGAATGTGATTCGAATGAAAGTATTATGAACAAAATAATGGAAAGATCATTTAGATGGTTTGGAAACATGGAAAGAATTAATGAAGAAAGAATGAAAAACAAGTATATGATAACGATGTTAATTGAACTAGAAATAGAGGAAAACCGAGAAAAACGTGACACATTCAAATAAATCAAATATTAAATGTCAGCCACGTGAGGGTCGGAGAAACCAACGTGCATGCATGACACGATGTATGAATGTTGGGGAAGCGAGAGAAGTATATCAGAAAAGAAAAATGTGGCAGTCCATTCATTCTGCGTATCATCCTTTCAGTGAGACGGCATGATGGTTAGTTAGTTAGTTTTTATTCTGTGATGTACGTTAAATGTTATAAAACTTCTAGAAGACTGTACGTTTTCCTCATTATTAACTAACTAACTAACTAACTAACCATCACGCCGTCTCCCCGAAAGGGTAGGCAGAAAGAATGGACTGTCACACTTTTACTGATGCGGCACTCCATCCTTCTCTTTTCGCTCCGCGGGAGACGCGGTGTGATAGGTTGCGAACCTCATCGCCACTAATAGGCATTATTATTAAACACGAGTAAATGGAAACAATAATGCAAATTAACTAAATAAGGGTGGAACCACCAGGGTGAATTTTATTTTGATACTAGCATATCACATAAATACCGTACCGTAAGTATATTTATACTAAGGTAAACAGTCTGAAGACATCGATGACGCTTTTGAAAGCGGTCACAGTAATAAATAAATAAGACATTATACTATAAATATAAAATAAAACCAGCAAATGTTTTGGTATTTAAAACTAATTAATATTATAAATGGAATTTTCAGGTTACATAAAACATTCAGAATCAGAAATAACATTTAATAATATCAACAAAACCATCACGCCGTTTCCCCGAAAAGGGTTTCTAGAGGGAATGGACTGCCACACTTCTCTATCCTGACACACCTCTCTAGATTCCTCTGCATTCATATAGTGAGTCTTACACGCACTTCGATTCTTCTGACTTTTAACATAACCGATCTTAAAATTTATATTACATATTATCATTAAACTTTAAGCCCTAGCATTGCATGTACAGAAAAATTTGATATCAGAAGAAGACACCGAGCTATCGAAACCGATCAAAATAGAAGAGCAAGTGACATGATATAATAAACCAATATTTTTATTTGTTTAATGGAAATCAATATTTATTTTTATTTATTTAATGAAATTTTTATTTTATTTTATGAAACAGTCAATTGTTCAGGCCGAAACACTATGATACTTCAGCATTAAAAAGTTATACAATTTCAACACCATACAGCACAAACTTATTTTGTTATAAACAGTAAGTATTTATGTTTGTATATATAGTTTTTGATGATGCCAATATCGGCTGGCAAAACAGCTGTAGCGACAAATAAATAAAAATGTGATATCGTACGAGTTTCAAATTTAAACAGATAATTTATATTTTTTAATTAAATATTATTAGTAATATATATACAAGCACAAAAAATGAGATATGGATAAGTCAGGTGGATTGACTTACTGTCATCGATGTCATCCGAGGGCGGCGTGGCTGAGTCGAGGCCGCAGTGCGAAAGCAGCAGCAGGGACAGCAGGGACAGCGAGCAGATGAGGAGGAGCGCGCGCGCCAAGAGCCGCGAGCCTAGCGCGCGCGCCATCACGCGCCTCCCACGCCTACAACAACGGAAACACCAATTAATTAACAATACATAAAAATCAGTCAGGACTTAACAAGTTTTAAGGACTTCCGAGGTGAAGACACGGAGAACGATAGCAAATTACTGATAGATCGCGTGAGGAACACCAGAGTTAGAGAGATATCAAATCAAATCAAATCAGTTTATTAACCCAAAAGACATTACAAACAGCAAAATGTTTAAGGCCTCTATTGAGTACAGGTAAAATTTTATAAAAAATACAACATAATACCAGGAACGCATTAGACATGGTTCGACATTAGGAAGACAAGATGCTTTCTAAAGTCAAGAGTATTTATCCCCTGAACGTACCTTCACTAATATAAAAGACGTCAATCACCGAGGAGATTGTGTTTAGCAGACTAATTATTGCTGTTCCCACCGGTATCAATCCGTGATAAACTCTCAAATAAATTTAACTTCAATATAATGTCAATGTTTCTCTTTATACGCATAGGAACAACACTGTCTTTACGATAAATGTATTATTGATTTGTGCTGAAAATAATGATAGACAATCACTTTTAATTACCTGTTCTGGTTTACAGAGGTTCAGCTCTTGTGGCTATTCCTCTTTCGTCTGATGGGAACATTTTTGGAAGATGATTTGGTGGGTTGCTGGTTTATGCGGGGGCATGATTACTTAGATTTGGGGGTTATTACTCAAAATTTCTTTCGAAACCCGGGCTTCTGGGCTTTTATGCGATTACCGCCACTGCTAACATGCATTATAGACTGGAATGGAAACATAATGGAATCGAACTGAAGCTGAAACTCAAGTAAAAGTATTAAAAAATCAAGTCATCGAACTCCAACCAATTTTAATATAAAAAATTAGAAAAATAGAATATGAAAAGTTATATAATAAAAAAATGTATCACAGTAATATTATGGTGGAAAGTGTTGTATGTAATATGAATTAGGTTAGAAAATGGAATGTGAATAGCCTTAGAAAATGTTTGTACTTTTAAGATGTTTCTTATTCAGGACAGTTCTACCAACTGACATATCTGTTCGTGAGGCGGAGAACTGTTTTTGGAATTTCAGGAGCAGAATGTTATTCCTCCGGACTTAAGTACGGCGGCCATTATTTGTTGCACTAACAGTTGAATCCACAGCTGTAGCTAACCCAGCCTGACCTAACCTAACCGCACCGCTTCACAGACTATCCTTATTTATGGCCTTCAAGATGGCGAGCTTTTGTCTGATCAATAAACTAATTAATTATAATTTTAGATATTACTGTTTGTAAACGAAATAATCACTAAACAAGAAAATCGCATTATGTACAATAATAAATCAAAATAAATTTAAAACACTTTTACACAATTAAAATTAATGAAAACGTCCCGTCTTCTAGGATTTTTATTATATTTTAGTTGGAATGACATGTTTCGCCTTTCTAAGGCAATCGAAACAAGTCATTCCATCTTAAATATTAAAAAAACTTCTAGAAGACCGGCGTTTTCATTCATATTAAATACTCGTACTTAATATGGAGTTTGACATCATTGTCCAAGAAACCATAAAAAACACTTTAACTTGTTTTTACACTATTTTATTTTTGTCGAAACCAACCGGTTTTGCTCTCGACGAAGCTTTGTCAGGGTTATATAACAAATGATTTTTTTTCTTCATTTTTTTTTGCAACCTTAACAAAGCTACGGCGAGGGAGAAACCGGTCGGTTTTGACAAAAATAAAAATGTGTAAAAACAAATCAAAATGTTAGAAATTTATTTTTAAGAATGCCACACCAAAAATTAAGTGCTTCACGTGAAAGTATATAATATAATAATCTAATCTAATCGAAAACGTGGCACTACCAAATCAATCAAATATTAAGTGCTGGTCACGTAAGGAGTTGGGTAAATCGACGTGCGTGCGTGACACGATGTATCAATCTAGAGGAAGCGAGAGAAGTGTCAGTCAGAACAGAACAATGTGGTTAATTCTTTCTGCCTTGCCCTCCGGGGAGAGTTTATCAGTTTGTAAAAAAACTATTTGTTTAATTAAAAAATCTGACGAAACATATACCTTATTTTGAGACAGTATTCTGCGATATGTGTTGAGTCTTGTAGTATTTATGTTACGATGTTTTTTTTAAATCAAAAATTTTACCAGTTTTTAACTCAAAAATTTATGAATAAATCAATTTTTACGCAAGTTATTAATTTGGTATTTTTACCGTTCGAATATATTGGCTGCTGTGAAATGAATGTGACTGTATTTTGTGAATAGGTCGCGTCACAATAGGGTGACAGGGAGCGATGGGGGATGGGAAGTTCGATGCACGCCACCCCCGTCACGGCATATCTCTAGGGAAAGGCGGAAACGGAAGAGCCGCAGGAAGCGATACGGCCTTAATTAGTGCATACAACACCCAATATTACTGGAACTAATTTGGAGTCTGTTGCTGGAGTAATAATATTAGCGATGCAAGAGGCTTGCACTAATGCAGTTTTGTTGTTCTCAGAAAATGTTTTCTCATTTCTAGATGCACAATTAATGAGTTTTATTTTATTTTAATTATTATTATTATTCATTCGGTTAAAAATACACATAAATAAATTTAATCATAAAATTTTATAAAAATAATTTTACTTTACGTCTATACCTTGTCCATATTTATTATGAATATGGCCAAGTGCAACACTTTAACGAAAAAAAAAATATCATTTAATATTTGGAGTCTTTGTCGTCGTGATCTTAAAAAAAAAACTATCACCCCGTCTCCCCGAAGGGGTAGGCAGAAATAATGGACTGCCGCACTTTTCTTTCCTGACATATTTCTCTCGATTCCTCAACATTCATACATCGTGTCATCCACGCGCGTCGATTTCTCTGACTTCTCACGTGACCGACATTCAATATTTGATTTATTTGATCTTACCACGTTTACCTCGGTCTTCCTTTATTAGTTGTTACATTTGCATCGTTAACATATACTATTTTTACCATTCTTTCTTCATTCATTCTTTCCATGTGTCCAAACTATCTTAATGATCCGTTCATTATTTTGTTCATAACGCTTTAATTTGCACCGCATTCACTTCTTACATTTTCATTTGACACTCTATCTAGAAACAATAAATTACTTCTAATGTGACGTTTTTAAAATTAAAATTTCATCAAACAGTACGCGAGCTAAATATTTTTAAAAACACTTTCATGTTTACCCATCTCCTAACGAGACATATTTTTATGCTTTACGGGAAAACAGGGGTAGGGAGGCCCTATTCCATCACGTCCGCTCGCTCGCAAGGGTCCCGTCTTATATTATAAAGGGTCAAAGTACAATCTGAGAAACAACTTCACATTCGAGTAGTCCCTTTGATGAAACCCTTCAACATGATTGGACATTCAAAAAACAGTTGAAATCTGATTATGAGACCACGAAAACCGCAAAAAGAAAATATTTTATGTACATACTCCATTTAGTGGACTCTGTTTTTACACTAAAAATATTTTTACAATGTAACATGTGATAAAATATTACCTGATAAGAATGTGAAGATGTACAGCCACATTGTTCTGTTATTATACGAATAACAATTTTTAAAACAATTTGTGATACGTGTAAAAACAAAAAGAACGTATAAGAACTTCTAGCAGGAGAGGATCTGGGCTTGAAAATCAACGTTAAGAAGACCAAATGGATGACATTTGGTCGATTTAACTATTCTTCATCCACTCTGCAACTGAATGGTGCGAATGTTGAAATGGTTGACCAATTTAAATACCTTGGCAGCATTATCATTAAAGCTCTTGACCTGGACAATGAAATAAAATGCAGAATTGAAGTGGCACGAGCTGCATTTAATAAAATTATAACATTCTTTTGCAACGATAATCTTAACTTGAAACTCCGACAAAGACTAATTAAATGTTATATATGGTCTGTTTTACTATATGGCTGCGAAACCTGGACTCTGAAAGTGAATGTAATGAACCGGTTGGAAGCGTTCGAGATGTGGATATACCGTAGAATGCTCCGTATACCGTGGACCGATAGAGTCAGTAATGCAGACGTACTACAGAGAGCCAAAGCTAATAGAGAGCTGTTGTCGAGTGTGAAAATCAGAAAGGTCTCATATGTGCTAAGGGGAGAAAAATACCACCTCCTTCGACTGATATTAATGGGTAAAGTGGGGGGACGTCGGAAAGTTGGTAGAAGGTAGCTGTCCTGGGTGTAGAACATCAAAGAGAAGACAGGAATAACAAGAGTTCAGAACCTGTTCCAAGTGGCGCAGGATAGAGATGCCTTTGCTGTGGTGATCGCCAACGTTGGGGGTACCTGACATGGCACCGAAAGTAGAAGATAACAAAGCTTCAAAATGAAAAAAATTAATAAAAGTGTTTAATTAGTTTGGTTATGCAATATTTTCTGAAGTTATCAAAGCCACCATTTTACATTCACACAGGTTTAACTGGAATTCGTTTAATTCATCCTCTGGAACAGCATAGCAAAGGTAAACATTTTTTCGATTATCCCTTTCCCTCTCGCACCCCCTCTTCTGATTTCACCACCGTTTGTTATATGGACATTTCAAGTTTATATTCTTGTTTAGTTGTTATACTGCCTTGACGAAGCTTGGGTCCAAGCGAAACTAGTTAGCCTCAATTATAATAACCATACCGTGGTAAAATACAAAAGTATTTATTTATTTTGTTGGAAATGACATGTTTCATTTGTGTATCAAATGTGGTGCGTGTGATATCAAATGTTTGATTATTTGATAATATTCTAAGATCTTATAAGATCTTAGAAAGGCAAAACATGTCATTCCCATAAACTATAATAATTTTTCTTGAAAACAGATGTTTTCATTCATATTAATAAAATTGTATTTAATTATAACGTTTGACGACCCTTGTGGTAGAGTGTCACGAACTTTGACTACTACACTGAAGGTCCCGGGTTAGATTTCCACACCACACTGTACCACTGTGATTGTAACACTATTTTTTATCTGGTGTAGAATTCACGAGAATATAAAATGGCGATAGAATAACTACCTGTCGCATGTCATTAGAATCAATAGCTAAAAAGTTATATACAGTAATTTGATTCAAATAATCTACTCTAAACAAATGTTGAAAGCGTCGGGAAACTACCACATTGAAGGCCCAAGTGCTGTCACAAGAACCACAAAAATGTTACGCTTTGCTGCTAACCATTCCCTTCGATTCAAACATGCGAAGAAGAATTTACAATTCATTGAGTTATTTTTAAAATATTAAATACTAATATATTATATTAAAAAAAAGAATAAACGTTCATATGAGTAGGGTAAATGAGATTTTAATGAGGCATTACGAATTCTGTAGAATTTTTAAAACCCTTACATCCTCGTCTCAAATCTCACGTAACAAAACAGTAAATTCGTTGAAATAAAATTATTCACGATATCTTATATAAAACAGCACTCATTACGCAACTGCCTATACAGACTACTTAAATTTAATATTTAAATTCGAAGAATTACTTATTCAGTCAGAATACACATTTCTTTGAAAACGTTGACATTTAAATAGCTTAAACCAATTTCGAGCCATTCAGGAATGTTTAAGTGATAGAATTAAAGGGAGAAGAGAAAAAGAGCCAGTTAAGCATTATTTCTCAATTTCCGTAATGGAGACGCTAGTAAATACGCAGTCCTTTACGATGGCCCTCAGCGTGTGTGCGTCGGAAGATGTAATTGGGAGAGCTTTTTGCGTCTGCTCTTTAAACATGAAAGAGCTTTTATGTATTTATCGTCCACTGTCTCATCTTTCTCAAAGCTCTCGGAGCAAGATCTTAAATAAAATTAAACAATAAAGTCCCGATTTATGCAGGACGGAAAATTTATTTTTTGCCATGCGAGGACAGTAAGTGAAAAATTGGGGGAAATATTTCCGGCATTAAAATATGAGATCCGGACAATGAAGTTTTGTAGAGTTTTTTAGGCACTTTAGAATTCGTGCTTTTGTTATAAATTTAATTCTATATATTGGGTCTGTTTATGTCGGTTTCATTCACAAAGCATATTTATAACTGATAGAATTGCAAACCTCGAAACTATCTCTAACTAACTAACTAACCATCACGCCGTTTTACCGGAGGGGTAGGGAGAGAGGATTGACCGCCATACTGCTCTGTTCTGACATACCTCTCTAGATTCCTCTACATTAATGCATCGTAACATGCACACTCGTCAATTTTCGACTTCGGCTATGGCCGCCTTTCTTTTCTTTGGTCTTCCACGGCTTCTCTTTCCATTTAGACTCCATCTCGCATTATTTCTATTTGTCTTTTAAATAAATATTATTTATTATGAGGATGTTGTTTTTTAGAAGTTTTATTGTATTCTCTGGGACTGATATATTTTGACTTGCTAGAGAATTATCAAATGGTTTAACACTTGATGATTCCCTAGCAAGGTGAAATATGTTATTCCTTTTGAACCATAATAAAACTTCAAGAAAACGGATGTTGTGTTCATTATTATTTAATAAACAATTAATAATGGATTTAAGTCATTGCTTACATAATGAGTTTATTATCTGAGTTTTTTATCGAGATTTTATTTAATAAATATTATTAAAATGTATCATAATATTTACTACAGTCAATTAAAACTAGTTTAGTAAAAAAATCATATCAATTTACAAAATATATTAATTCCAGAAGACAATTCGTAAATTTCGAGTGGGCAGTAGCGAATAATTAAATCTCAGCCAGACATAGGGTTTCACGCCCTTCCAACATCCCCTACTCATTTCATCCCTTATTGTGTACATATCGTCGAAGGGGCGGGCGGTTTGATCAGCAGTGAGCCCCAGCCCCGAGAACAGTAGGGGGGTTGTATTGGACGCGCAACACTCAGATAAATAGTTCATTTGAATTTTCCAGACACGAGCCCGGGGTAAATTCCCCAATGCCCACGTGACGCGCCACGTGACAGCTTAATTGATTCAGTAATTACTTTGTTCCACTGCCTAATATATAGGAAATTTATTATAAACATGTCAGTTTCAGGTCCCAAAAATTTCATAAAGGTTTTCTTAAGTGAGTTATCACAACAAAGTGAACACGAATTATTAGATTCTTGTTGTAAATGTGGTTTTAACATAATTTCAGTTATATGTACAAATTTATATATAATAATGAGGACAAAAATAAACAAGGCTTATTGTTAAGTTGTAAATAAATAAAAAAATATTATTCGGTGAATAGTGTCACTAAATATATTTTTGTTTAAAAAAAATACGACAAAAGGTACTCGGAAATTGTATCTTAAACGTAACATATTTAATTATTCATCAATATTTATTTTGTCGCCATCAAAGTATTCCCCATTGGATGCAAAACGAATATGTCATATGCGTTTCTTCCACTATTCGAAATATTTCTGGTAGGCACTTTCTGGTATGGTCTTTAACGCCTTTCACGAATTTTGTTTTATGGCTTCAATCGACCGAAAACGGATTCCACGGAACGGCAATTTAAATTTTGGGAACAGACAAAAGTCACACAGATCCAAATTCAGAAAAATTGGTGGTTGATCGATGGTATTTTTCGCGTTTTGGCCTTAAATTTGGTTACAATTGTGGGTCTGTGCGATGGCATATTATTGTCGTGCAAAATTCATGAATCTTTTGCCATAATTTCGGCCGTTTCTGATGGATTTTTTTCACATAAACGTGTAAATACGACCAAAAAGTATTTTTTATGAACCTTTGACACTCTGTAATGAATTCATAATGGACCACAACGCCAATATCGAAATAAATGATGAGCATCACTTTGATATTTGTGCGACTTCGGCGTGACTTTTTGGTTTCGTTTTTTTTATCCATTCCGATGATTAGTGCCTTGTTTTTATGTCATTCTCATAAAATCATGTGTCATCGCCAGTTATAATGCGTTTTAATGAAGCTGGATCAGAATTCACACAAAGAGACTTGTTCACTGTACTGTTTTTGAAGAAAATTCAACTACTTCCGAACGAGTCAAATGCTCAAATTTTCCACCTAAATCAATCGTGCCGACTCTTATATACGGAAGCGAAGCATAGAACTGGCAAAAGAAGGATAAAGTAGTGTAAATGCCGTATAATTGAGATCTCATAGACGAATATGTGGAAAATCTGCATATGACCGTGTCAAATGCAAATATAAGAAGTGAATGCAGAACGAATGAAAGTGTTATGAACAAAATTATGAAAAGGTCATTAAGACGGTATGGACACATGGTAAGAACGAAAGGAGATATAATGGTAAAGAAAATTAATGTTAACAATGTTAACAGAACAAGAATTAGAAGAGATCGAGGAAAACGTGGAATAATATTATCAATCGATTGGTGGTCTAGGGAGAGAACGCTTGAATCCTGACATGACATATTCTATGGGTTCAAACCAGGACACAACCAGATTTCTTCTTCACAAAAATGAGCTATTTTTTGCTATCCTTGAAGATTGTAAAATAAATTGATAAAAATCACCATTGATTCAAATCCTTGTCATATGTTTTTTCTTCTTCTTGTTCTTTCCCTTTGCCATTTCCAATCATCTGGGGTCGGCCCTCCTCGTACGAAAACGAAGTTTGGCATAAGTTTTTTATAAGAAAAAAAATATACATTAATTGTCGGCCAAGTGGGGGGTCGGAAAAATCGATGTGCATGCATGTCACGATGTATGAATGTTGAACCTTCCAAATTCACAAAGAATTTTTGACATCTTTCACAATCCGTGATTATCAATTATTTTTACCCTTCATAACACGAGTCATTCATCATGGCCGCCCTGTCATCACAAGGAGGCCCATTATCTCGGCCGCAAGAAGTTGCCTGGAGTTAGTGACTCTAATGACAGTTCGAGTCCAAATAATCCTGGGTGGGCGGGGTAGGCGGCGGCGGCTACGCGGGTAGGGCGGCTAGGGCGGGCCGGGGGCAAACTTGGCCTCTTCACGTAACAGGATCGCAGCTAATTTTATTGCTTCTCTAATTAAATACATTTCTTCGCCATTACTCGAATTGATGACACCGATAAAATTAAAACATTTAATTGCAGATTTATACTAATGAAATTGTGTTATACTCCTACTACGATATTCTGTTGTATAATTCCTTGTCGTCCTAGTTATATAAAAATAACTAATATAATAATTAATTGGATAATTTATAGAGCGCCGTTTTTATAAATTATTCATCTCAAGGGCGCTGTAGAAGATGCTCCGTTTTATCAACTAGATGAAAATAATAATAATAATAATAAAGATAACAATAATAATAATAAACATATTTAGTATGAGGGCTGCACCTGACGTAGTCGATCAGCCCTTCCTATCAGGAAATGATAATTTGAAAAGGTGCGTTTTGAGTCTCGATCTAAACTCTGATTGATTCTCAATGCACTTAAGGTCTGCTGGAAGACTGTTCCAGGCTGAAGGGCCGGCTACCGCGAAGGCTCGGTCGCCAAAGTTTGTGCTTGGACAGCGTTTTGGCACAGTCAATCTACCGATCGCACAAGACTTAGCTGATCGCAATGTAGACTGTCTAGCATTCAGGTTCTCGTTGATGCAGAGTTCAGATATATAAGCTGGTGCCATTCCATGCAACGCCTTATAGACCGTCCAGCAGAGCTTGTATTGTATCCTTTCTGGACATTTCAGCCAGTGGAGCTCCTTAAGATGCGGTGTTATGTGACAACTCTTTGGCACATCCCTTATCAGTCTTGCCGCTGCATTGAATGCAGACTGGAGTTTATTTGTTTGCTGTTTGGGGATGTTGGCGTAGACTCCATTGCAGCAATCTAGTCGGGACACGACGAAGGAATTGATTCATGTTTTAAAACTGTCAACGGGAATATTTCGTTTTATGGATCTTAATTGCCTTAGATGAAAGAAGTTGACTGTTTTAACTCACAACGCCGTCTCACTAAAGGAGCATTCAGAAAAAAAAGATAGCCGCTCTGTTATTTTCTGAGATACTACTCTCGCTTCCTTAACATTCATACATCGTGTCATGCACGCACGTCGATTTTTTGCACTCCTCTCATGGTCGACATTTAATATTATTTTCAAATGATTTTACTGAAATCTCTTGATGGAAGTTCATTTTAAATAATAATTAAATAAAACGATGTTTTTTAACTACTTCGACTTTTGCCTTTATTTAGACAGCGAGCCTAGCGAAACCGGTCGCTGTCTAAATAAAGACAAAAGTGGAAGTAGTTAAAAAACATCGTTTTATTTAATTATTATTTAATATTATATTGATTTGAACATACCACGTTTTTGCGATCTCTTCTTATTTTTGGTTCCATTTTCATCGTTCACATATAATTTCTTTTCCATTAATTCTTCATTATTCTTTCCATCAAATGACCCTTAATTATTTTATTCATAACACTTTCATTCGCATTAAAATAATCTGATGTTTTTGACGCATGGAAATAATGAATGAATTAATAAAGGTTATGAAATTATATATAAACGACGTAAATAGAACTATAAATTGGGGAATTCCGAGGAAAACGTGGTAAAATCAAAATGATATGATTTATTAAAATATAGAATACGAGATAAGTATATCAGAAAAAAAAACAGTGTGGGAGTCCATTCTTTCTGTCTTCCCCTTCGGAGAGACGACGTGATGGTTAGTCAGAGGTATCTCTATTATCCTATTAGTATCTATATTAGGGAGTATGGTAGCTCTGTGTCTCTATTCCACGGCATTTCTTTTAGGAATGTTGAGGACCAATTATCTGCAGCTTCGAAGAGATGGGCATCTCATAACCCATTTCTTTAGATTAATCATGGGATATCTCAAGATCTCGGCCGTGTTTCGATATGTTTGTAACATGAAAGATATCTCCGACTGCGACAGCATAGATTGTTTTACCTTCCGGCCGCCAGAACCAAGCCGCCTCCGGTGACACCGGTAGGAAGAGCAATTAGTCTGCTGAACGCGCTGTACTCGGAAATTAACATTTTTATATTAATAAAAGTTTGTTCAGACAAATACTCTTGCCTTTAGAGAGTATCTTGATTTCCTTAAGTCGAACTATCTCTCATGTGTTCTTGTTATATTATTATATTTATTATTTTACCTGTTTTCAATAGATGCCTTCAACCTTAATTTTGTTTGTAATGTCTGTTGAGAAAACAAACTGATTTGTTGATTTGATTTTATTTAGTTGTTAATTGAGTAAAATTAAATATTGTGCACATTGCAAACACTTGGAATCGTTTCATTCGTAAATAACTTGGTTTCATTCGTAATAATAAAGGCAAACATAAATATGAAATTGAATCTGGAAATATATGAATTTTCTTCTACAAAATGATAGAGACTGTAGAAAAATCTCCACTTTTTGCAGGTTCCCTCGGTTAGTTGGCTCTTTGGCTGATTGTATTACGCGCTCCGTGATTCCTCGTTCAAGTCCTTTCACGGTCCCTGGCTCCAATCTGTTTCCAGTATTATAACTGATATTTTAAAATTGTTCTATTAATACCTAAGAACAGCGTCATATACACAAACAATTATTATATAAAGTTCAAATTATGGTTATTATATAAATAGTCTGTGGGGATTTGTGGTGGTTGAGTTGAAAGACGGCGGAGGTTTCAGCGTTTATTGCGGATCACAAGTAATTACACGTAACTGTATGATATACTCGTGATGGAGCGTGGCTGGATGTCGATGGCAGCGGGGCGGAGTCCGATGGTGGGACTGACTTAGCTTCGTAGCTCGGCGTCGGAGGGAGTCCGATATCTTGCGTCTGTTAGAAGTCGTAAGAGTAACTGATCCTATTGGGTGCTCGGAAGTACTGCTTTTATATGCTTTGGTTTCGTCATCTGATGACCTGATCCGATGACCTGACCTAGTGACCAACTTGAAGAATTCAGGGCCCGCGAATCATCAAATTTGATAAGTAGGTCTTGGATCAGCGTTTTTGTGTTTATTCGTGTCATATATTTCTTCATGAAATATGTTTATCTGGGTTATGCATTTACCCCGACAAGTCCATTGTTTTGGCCGAAACACTATGATAGTTCAACATTATTACTGTTAAAATTTAAAACACTCATAATATCACAATTTCTTTTTATTCACTGAGAGTGTCGCGACAGCTGTTTTGCCAACCGATGGTGGCATCATCAGGTGTTACAATAAACTGATTAATATACAAAAATACTAATTTATATGTTGATTTCAACACCTGATGATGTATGACATATTGTAACATCTAATGATGATGATGAATAAATAAACCAATTAATAAGTTTATTGTAACACCTGATGACGTCAACATCGGTTGGCGAAACAGCTGTCGCGACACTCTCAGTGAATAAAAAGAAATTGTGATATTATGAGTGTTTTAAATTTTAACAGCAATAATGTTGAAGTATCATAATGTTTCGGTTCTGGAAACAAAATAAACACTCAAGTTGCACTTCATCGCGCCTGCAAATCATCACTGTAAATAAAAATATGTCGAAAATAACTTACAAATAATTTTACTTGTATTTACATCACTCCATTTTTGTTAAACCAACCTGTTTCGCTACCGCCAGAGGATCTTCAACATTAGTTTGTTTTGTTACCCCGGGGAAGCTCCGGTGGGAGCGAAATGGGTTTGTTTGTCAAAATAAAGGAGTGCAAAAACAAGTTAAAGAAATTTATATGAATGAGAACGTCTGTTTTTTAATTATGATTTATGGGATGACATGTTCCATTATCAAATGTTTAAAAATATTGTTCCCATTAAACATATTTAAATTTCTAGAAAACAGACGTTTTAATTTGTATTAATTATTTAATTTGAAGTTTTACATACCATAATTGTTCAAGAAACAATAAATAACAAGTAAAAGATTATTTTAATAATGTCACACTACAAATTTAGTGCTTCATACGAATGTATAGAAATATTGTCGAATGATTGTACTGAAATCTTTTGATGGAAGTTCATTTTTAATAAATCGATGTTTTTTACTACTTCCAATTTTGTTTTTTATTCGACAACGACCGGTTTAGCCAGGAATAGAAGTATTTCGACTGAAGGAAATATGTTATACACAACAGAGTTTTAGTGCCAACTTTTATGTATGGAAGTAAAGCTTGGAGCTTGCATAAGAAAGATGAAAGTAGGTTGAATGCCGTAGCAATGAGATCACTCAGAATAATGTGCGCGAAACTATAAATGAAACAAAAAAACGAAACAATAAATAAGTTCGGAATACACGGCAGATGATTGCATCCTAAGTGAAATCACTTAGATGGTTTGGATACATGGAAAGGATGGAAGAGAGAAGAGCGGTTTAAATGTCGTATTCCAGCAGTGTGAACAAAAGAAGTCGAGGACGGCATAGGAAAACATAACATGATCAAATTTATTAATTACTAAAATGCTGCCACATTTGAAGTTGGCAAAATCGACTAGTTTTCGTTACGAGTAGCTTAAAACGCTCGAGAAGTATCGTCAATATCGAATAGTGTGGAGGTCCATCCTCTCTGCCTACCTTTCCAGCGAACCGTAAGTAAGTTGGTTATATTTAAATAATTTATTTTATAATTAACACGAACGTAAACGTCTGTTTACTAGAAGTTTTTTTATACTCGTAACATATGGGATAGACTTGTTTGCGGTGGTGGTCTTGGGGATAGAACGCTTGGCTCTTGATCCAGGGGACATGGGTTCAAGCCTGGATACGACCAGATTCCTTCTTCATAATAATGAGCTATTTTCTGCTCACATTGAAGATTGTAAAATAAATTCTAATATCATTGATTAAAATCCTTGGTATTAGTCTTTAAAAAAAAATGTTAGTTACATTTGACAATGCGTAAGAAAGACGAAACTTGTCATCTCCATAAATTATGATAACGTTTCTAGAAAACAGGCGTTTTTAATCGTTATGAATTATCATACCAATTATTTAATATGAACTTTTACATCATTGTTAAAAAAAACAACAAGAGTTTTTAATTGCATTAAAAATTTCGTTACCGAATTTTACATCATAAATGCATTAAGTTTAGAAAAAATATATTTACAAGCAAATGCGAGAACGTGTTTTATTAACAAGTACAAAGTTTTTGCAGGTAACCACAGCGGTAGGAATTTGAGAACAGCTATCTGACACATCATTTACATGCGCCCAGCGCCTGTGAACGGGTCTCAACTCACGTTTCACTTTGCAATTTGAAAAGAAATAGTCTGAAAACACGTCAGGGCGGAGTGATGCACAGAATGTGGAGCTTGCACTTTTCGTGACGAGGGCTGAATGTAGTCGATACACTCTGTCCCTCTCCCACGAGCCGCAGACGAAATATAAAGAAGAGGCGCTAAACTTCACTTTGAAAAGAATTTCATTTTAATTAGCTACCATTAATTAACAGGGGTAGGTACAGAGGATAGACCACCATACAGATTTACCCTGACATACCTCTATATCTTCCTCTATATTCATACATCATAACATGCACGCAATAAATTTTTCCGACTTCGAATGTGGCCGCCTTTCATTATTTGATTAATTTGGTCAGGCCATGCTTTCCTTAGTCATCCACAGATACTCTTTCCTCTAACACTACTCATATACAACATTTAAACCATACTTTTGTAGTCCATTCGTTCCATGTGTTCAAAACATTTGAGGGATCCTTTTTAATTTTATTTATGATGCAATCATCTGCCTTACATTTCTTTCTTATTTTGTCGTTCGGTATTCTATCATATATGTTTTTTTAATTGTATCTCAATAGAGACGAAGACGTAAACTGGAAACTGAACATGGATGATCAAGGTGTTTACAGGACTTATGACCTGTCATTGGTTGGGTTAAGCGCACGCTTTATGTAATTACAACATTCCCCATTCCACCTTTTGTTATTGTGATCATGCTTGACAAATTTTTGGAAGATGTACGAGTATACGAGTATATACTTCAAAATCCATATTTATCTTCACGTGTCAGTTTCAGTCAGCCATCTATGTAGATTTGGTTGCACTTGTGAATATATGGTTTTTCCCACATTTTTCACAGTGATCTCATTTCTACGGCATTTATCCTACTTTCATTCTATTTGCCAGCTCCAAGATTCATTTCCGTACATAAGGGTTAGCACTAGAACTCCATTATGTACTGCCATCTTTGCTTTAGTGAATATATTTCTATTTGCAGTATATTATATAAAGTTCAAATTATGGTTATTATATAAATAGTCTGTGGGGATTTGTGGTGGTTGAGTTGAAAGACGGCGGAGGTTTCAGCGTTTATTGCGGATCACAAGTAATTACACGTAACTGTATGATATACTCGTGATGGAGCGTGGCTGGATGTCGATGGCAGCGGGGCGGAGTCCGATGGTGGGACTGACTTAGCTTCGTAGCTCGGCGTCGGAGGGAGTCCGATATCTTGCGTCTGTTAGAAGTCGTAAGAGTAACTGATCCTATTGGGTGCTCGGAAGTACTGCTTTTATATGCTTTGGTTTCGTCATCTGATGACCTGATCCTGAATTTTTGGAAGATGTACGAGTATACGAGTATATACTTCAAAATCCATATTTATCTTCACGTGTCAGTTTCAGTCAGCCATCTATGTAGATTTGGTTGCACTTGTGAATATATGGTTTTTCCCACATTTTTCACAGTGATCTCATTTCTACGGCATTTATCCTACTTTCATTCTATTTGCCAGCTCCAAGATTCATTTCCGTACATAAGGGTTAGCACTAGAACTCCATTATGTACTGCCATCTTTGCTTTAGTGAATATATTTCTATTTGCAGCGATGATTTTAAGAGCGTCATTTATTTTGTTCCCAGCTCCGACCATTCTTTCTATTTCTCGATTTTTCCATCTCTTGTAAACACGCATCCCACATAAATAAATTCGTTAATTTTCTATAGTTTCACACCGTTCGCACCTAACCTAACCTAACCTAACCTAACCTAAATATATTCATTATTCATTACAAGGTCACTATATATATACGTATAACGTGAAATCTCGGAACAAATGTTTTTTTTATTTAGAAATAAGATTTAGATTAGTTGTTAAATCAAATGCTTTTGTTCAACTTAGTGGTTCAGTTGACTATCCCTTTCGTAATGGAAAGATGTTTGATCCGAGAAGATGCTAGAAGTATGTTTTATTCAAAAGGAACATTATGCGGGTATTGTGTTCATGTGCAAATATATTCGAAAGCAGGTATACGGTTTAAAAATGATCAGCACGTGACCCATGTTCTAAAGAAATCCTGAGCACGTTCATACATTTTGTATGAGATCGAGTTATTGTAATTAGATAAGATTAAGAGTTTATTCGTTTAAATTCTATGAAATTGCAATGACAGCTTTTTCGCCAAAAATGTAAGTATTTTATTTATTTTTGTCTATAACAGGACTTTTGAACCCAATTACCATTATTCAATTCGTTTTTAGTTATTATATTGATTCTCATGACATGTGATATGAAGTTAATCTATTGACATTTTATTTTCAAGGCATTAACAAGTGTTAAAAGTTAAAATCAACTGTTGAGTGTAACACCAGATTATGCCAATATTGGTTGTCAAAACAGCAGTCGCAACAATTTCATAGAATTGAAATAAATTAATTGTGATATTATAACGTTGTTCTAAATTGAACTGTTAAAAATGTTGTATCACAGTAATTCCATAAAGACAATGGAATACCTATCAACATACAAATTTTGGATTGTTTAAAAGTTTAAACCGCTGATAAAAAAATACTGTTACCATGTGTGACCACATCAAATCACAAATCGTCATCACAAATACAAAAAGAATTTATTTGGAACAAAATGTAGAAAATCTGGTTATTTGACTTTTCAACTTCAATTGGATCGTCAAACTTCGATCAGAGTCGACGTTTGACCCATTCAACTATTTCGACTATTGCACACCTTTCAGTCGCTATGTACTCGTATACCACGTCGATTAGTATTTTATTTTTCATCAATACAATGGTGTCTTTAAGCTTAATAACGATTAACCTAGGCGGTACCACCTTCAGGGACGCTGAATCCTTCTATGGCGGCGGTAGCGAGGCCCAGAGACATGGGGGCGTTAAGGCAGTCAAGGGGGCGGCCGTGGCGTACTTATTCAAATAATTAATATTTTTAATTGAAATTTCTTGGTAGAAATTCGAAGGAGAAAAAAAAATGATACAATTTTTTTTAATATTATATATTTAGTGTGCTTCCTTTTTTTTAACGTCGACCGGTTTAGGCAGCTTGCTGCCATTTTTCAGCAAGCTGCAAAAGATGGCAGCAAGCTGCCGAAACCGGTCGCCGATAAACACAAGTAGAAGCACACTAAATACATAATAATAAATACATTTTGTATATATTTTTTTGTTTTCATTATGTACCTATTCAAGGTATTAATAAGAAAATATTTCGTTAGTAAAATTTGAATTATAGATAAACTTAGACGTTAACACTGTGGGATTCCGTAATGATGAATTTTAATGAATTAAAATACTGTTTTTTCCACTTTTGAGTTTATTTTTCTCGACATGTTTCGAAGGCTTACACCTTTATCATCGGGAGAACGATATATGATTATATCGTTCTCCTGATGATGAAGGTGTAAGCCTTCGAAACATGTCGAGAAAAATAATCTGTAAAGTGGAAAAAGCAGTGTTTGAATACATAAAAATTCGTCAGTAAAATTTTAATGTATGTAAAATATTACAAATAAAAAATGCATTAGTTGTTTGTATACGATAATTTGATTTAGTATGGTGACTAGTCTTTACAAGTTGGTAAGCAATGACGCATATCACGCAATCAAGGATGTTTCTATAGATAGATAGTTTAATACCGACCTTCGTGGCCGAGTGGTAAGTGCATTGACTGCCACCCCGAAGGTTCCGGATTCGATTTCCGGCGAGGGCAGTGTGATTGTCACACTGTCTTTGGTCTGGTGTAGAATTCACGTGACAATAAAATGGCGATAGATTAGCTATCTATCACATGTCACGAGAATCACTATGATAGCTATAATAATTTACACCGATTTGGCTCATAATAATAATATGGATTATGTGTTACAATAATATAAGAGTAATGTTTGGTAAAAGTGTCGAGGAAGACCAGGAGACAGTGGTATAGAAATGGCTGGAAATCAGTGTCCTCGCATTTATAATAAGGGGATAGAGAATGAGCGATGTAAGATTTACATAATGAAATAATGTTGAGGAACATTTCATAACGCGTTGTTATTATTTCTTAAGATATATAATCAATAGAATACAATGTTTGTTCGAAATACACATTATTATTTATGGCCTGTTTACTTCTTGAGACTAATTGTGTGATTAATGTGCCAAGTGAGGTAATCTGTGTCTCGAGCTAAAAACAAACGGAAAACACGTGTGTATTAGCGCCACGTTGCAGATTTGAAGACATTTATAAATGAGGATTACATGCCGAGCTTTGTATTTATTTAGAGGGGGAATAAGATCCCTCTCGCTGTAATAACATGTTCCAGCGAGGATATGCCTAGTGCCTAGTGGCTCGGGCACGTCTCATTAATTCTACTAAGTAATCTGCAGGTACCTACGCACTACGCGTGTAGGTACCCGCGTATTTTATGTACGCACATTATGTTTCAATCCGTATCAAATATTAATTCACGAGGCAAGATTATAAAACATCATTCATTCTCAACATTATCCTCAAGCGTCACAACAGAATATAGTGGCATTAAATTAAGTCAAATGAGCCAGGCTCAAGGTAAACTCCGTGTAATGCTGTGTTCTCAAAATCATTTCGGTAGCATAATGTTTAGTATTTAACTTTGTCGGCGTTTTAAGCCTTTTTAATGTTCCGAACTGAAAAGATCAGTGTAAGATGTTATAATTAAGAATTTATTTATATCAAACTAATTGTATTTTTAAAATAACATGCTAAACTATTTTTAAAAAGATGTTCTGCTTAATGCTTAATAAACACAAATCTTCATAGATGGCGTTAGTATGTAGATTGTGTAAACTTCCACGTAAAGAGTAGTCTTAGAGATTAACATATATACAACTTCCAAAAAGTTTGTCAGACATGGCGATCATAAGAAGGAAGGTGGAATGGGGAATGTCGTTTTACATAAAGCGTGCGCTTAACCCAACCAATGACAGGTCATAAGTCCTGTAAACACCTTGATCAACCATATTCTGTTTCCAATTTGCTTCTTCGTCTATATTGAAATACAATTAATTTTTTTTTTAAAATACGTAAACCTTGTATGATAGAATACCGAACGATGAAATAAGAAAGAAATGTAAGGCAGAGGACTGCATCATGAATAAAATTAAAAAAGAATCCCTGAGGTGGTTCGGACATATGGAACGAATGGATGAGAGTAGAATGGTTAAAAATTTTTACACAAGCAGCGTGAGTGGGAAAAGAAGCCGAGGACGACCGAGGAAAACATGGCATGACCAAATTAATGAATTACTAAAAGGCGGCCACATTCGAAGTCGGAACAATCGACGTGCGTGCATGGTAAGATGTATGGATGTAGAGGAAGCTCGAGAGGTATGCCAGGACAGGCCAGTGTGGCGATCCATCCTCTCTGCCTACCTTTCCGGGGAAATGGCGTGATGATTAGTTAGTTAGTTTTACGTAAACCTATTATAACAAACATATTTTTTGGATTATCTTGATAATTAATAAACACAGAAAAATAATATAATATAGATACCAAAGACACAAATATGAAAACCACATACTTGATTTTGAGCGATTAATGTTTGCATGATCAAATAGAAGCATTTAAAAAAATTACTGTATTGATATAAGTAACACAAAATATGACATTAAAATTATTGTAATTGTAATGAATACAAAATATAATAATAAAATTATTGTAATTGTAATAATTGTAATCATACGAATGAAAATGTCTGATTTCTAGAAGTTTTATTATAGTGTATAGGAAAGGCATGTTTCGATTTTCTTAGTAATATCAATGCGTTTGAAAGAGAAAACATGTCATTCACATAAACTGTACTATAATATAACTTCTAGAAAACAGACGTTTTCTTTCGTGTCAATTATTTAATATGGAGTTTCGCATGACTCCTTAAAAATTTACTCTATTTTGATTGAATTAATATCGTGAGTTTTTCAATATTAATTTTAAAACTTTTTGGATCTTTTATAAAAAGTAAGTTTTCTTGGACAAATAATACAGAATATATATTTCTGTTAAAAGGTAAAAATATTGGATTCATTTCAATATTAGATTCATCTAATGTCGTTAATAGGACCACATTAAATGGATATTTTTGCAAATTTGCAAGGCGTTCTAGTCCTTTGGATAAGTTTAAGCTTTTAGAAGTGTGGTAGGGGCTTCTTAAATAAATATGGGGCGCCGAGGATCCATTTGTCTTAATAATCCGATTAATTAATGACAAAGCTCTCTCTTTGTTTTGAACCAATTCCTTAAGATGTCTATCCATCATGGTGTTCCTAGTGAGAATTAATATACCTTCTCCGTAAGCTAAACAAATTAGTTTTTTTCGAGGTCGAACGACGTACATGAAAAGTGTTGTGCCTCGAGTAAATCGTGTTTTTTGGCACATTTTGTGGTTTCCGTTCAAATAGGAATAAATTTAGTTTCACGAAAAGCTAAAGCTTTTCTTTGCCATTTTATTGTTTTCTGTATCAATCTATTAAATGTCGTACAAACACGTGGTAAAATTGTTTTCGTTGTAGATAACCAAACAAATCATAATTCAGATTCTCCGCAAGGGTAGACAGAGAAAATAGCGGGTCATACACGCACGTCGATTCTTCCGACTTTTTACATAACTGACATTTTACATTGCATTAATTTTGTTGTGATAAATTATATTTTCTTCAGTCTTCTTTGACTTGGTACTTCTTAGTATACCTACTGAATCATTTTTTCTTCACCCCTGAGCTCTATTAGTTGTTTTTATGTTGTCTTATTGTATATTTTAATACTAAATAAATAATATATTTGATCAGGTGTCAAATATAATGGAAAAGGGGTTAAAATAATTGAAATTTCCCGTAAGAGTTTATTATAAATAATGAAAAAAAAAATGAATACAAAATTTATTTAAAATTACATATTTACAGGACTTTCAATTGCGTGTAACGTAGAGCAGTTTCAGCATCTTGCTGCTATCTTCTGGTGACAAGAAGATGGCAGTAAGCTGCCGAAACCAGTCGACGTTAAAGACAAGTGGAACCCCACTAAATATGTTATATAATAATAAAGAAATTTTGTAGATTTCATTTATTTATTTGCATTATTGAAAAGGGTCTCCTTAACTTCATATTGTTCTCTTCAAAACCGTTTATTTATTACGAAAATCGATAAATAAAACATGTAAAGTCAAGTCAAATCACGTAAACTTTTTCAAAAAGTATTTCAAAGGTTAAATAAACTATACATATATGAAATTTTGAAACGAAAGTTCTGATTTAATAACACTTATTTTTCAAGTAGGATTTGTTAAACATTAGATTTATACAAGGGGTGTGAATATTTATATCATATACTTAAGTTTACTCGTGTATTCTTCTTCTCGTAAATACGCTACATTCTATATTATGCGAAAACAAATAATTGTTAGAATTTTTTTTTTGTAACATAGATTAAATACGAACAAGTTGAATAATATAAATTGTTAATGATATAAATATTCGAGAAAGTCCAAGGATAACACGGTGTTCACTAATTAATGAAATGTATTATTGTAACTATGTATTGTATGTATTGTGCTTACTATATATGTATTGTTCTTACTAACTAATTAACTAACCATCACACCATCTATCTGAAGGAATCGACTGCCATACTGTTCTTTCCTGGCATACTTCTCTTGATTTCTCAATATTCATGCATCGTGTCATTCACGTCCTTCGATTTCTCCGACTTTACGTGATCGACATTTAAGTTTTGATTGGTTTGATCGCGTCACATTTTTGTCGGTCTTCCTCTATTTCTTGTTCCGTATAAATTGTTAACATATAATTTCTTTACCATTCTTTTTTCATTTATTCTTTCCATGTGTCCAAATTATCTTTATGACCCTTTCATTATTTTGTTGCTTCATATGCAATTACACGTATACTCGTATGTTCTTGTGTTTAGGTAGTCTTTCAATTGGTCATGTTGTTTCAAAGGTATTATGGTCTTGCCTGTTTTCAGCTCATTCTGTAGAAGCAACTTTTACTAAGTTTTCGGAAAGAGTATTTTTACCAACAATATTCTCGAGTGTTCTCCGAGCCACAAATTCTCCCACAATTTTATTTGTTGGTGTTTAAAAAGGATGGATAAGCGAGAGTCCCGTCGTTTTAGACGGAAAAAGGGTTTTTAGATATTAGCAACTATCGAAGCTCGTAATAAATTACCAGTAAGGAGATTTTTATTCCAATCTTTAGGGGCTTCGAGATAAAACTAATGGAGATTTGTGTTGGGGGCTTATAGATTTCATCACAAAAATAAATCTTCAGGTATTAAGAGAAGATTCCAGAATTTCTCCTCTTAAAATGTCTTCTGTCTTACTATTGGATTAAGGGAAAAATATAGAGGTAGCCTTTCAAATACTAGGGTAGGTATCAAATTCATAAATTAAAGTACATTTCAAGGAAATATTTTCCGTAAATATATATTGTGAGATATTTTACGAATAACTTAGTATCGATATTTTCATTTACATTTCTTGTAATTCAATTATATGCGTTATCATAAAAAAACGATTGTAAAACAAAAAGGCATTTATTTTTAGCGGTTTTAGAGATAAGTTTTAATCATTGGTAAGAACGGCAAGTAGCGAGTCCGTTATGGCTCAATATCAGCGCCATTTTATACACAAGGATGAAGACACTACATCTAAATAATACAAGGATTAAGACAGCAATAGTTTTCAAAACGTCAGTCGCAGATAAAATGACAACAAATATAGACTAAAGATTTCAATAGTATATTTTAAAATTATCTATTTAATGACGATCTTCCAGGCAGAGAGCTGTGTGATTCTCACAATGACTTTGGTCTGGTGTAGAATTCACATGATAATAAAAATTCACATGGTTCAAACGACCTGTTAGTTACAAAAAAAAAGATTATCTACTTATCATATGTCATGAGAATCAGTAATAGTTAAAAAAAACTGTGTACAGAAACTTGGGTTCAAACGACCTGTTGTACATATAAATAGGTGTCAAAAACAAAATATGAAAAGCAACGGGAAATTATAACATTAAATGTCCACGTGGCATTTCAAGAACCAGTAAATTTTTTTATATTTGCCGCACACCAATCCAAACGATTGAAACTAAATTAAATCGGATATTAGGACTAGTACATACATGCGGTCATATTGATAGTTTGGTTAGGTGGAATTTAAAATATTTCAGCGCCTGGTGAAGGCAGAGAAAGCAGGTTTGGAGATTCGTGAAAAAGTGGGATATTTTCGGAGCGTTTTCTGAAACTTTGCACCTGGCACGCCACCCGCACCGGGCGGGGGCGGAGGGGCACTGCCGGGGATATTATTTTATCCAGGACGTGGAAAAGTTTTCAAATCAATCAGACTTTCCACAAGCCAAAGATTTTTACAAGATTTATGACTAAGGCGTGAGCGCTCTGCTAAAAATACGTCTGTTATGCTGTGTTTTTAAAAAAATATTTAAATTGATCCATAATCGATTGAAAATGCTGCTCATTTGTCTTAAAATTAATAAATATATGTACGAGCAGAAAATATAATTATTGGGATTTTGGGTATATCCGTGTAAGTTATCTTCCTCAACCGACGAGTCCTTTCGAAAATCGTTGCAGTCTCCAATTTCAGAGTACTTTTATGAAGATGGAGACTGCAACAATCTCCAAAACGTTGGTTGACGAAGACAAGCTTCATAAATAAACCCCAAAAATGAGTAATCTATACTGGTTCCAAACAGATGAAATAAGACATGGAATCGAGAAATCAAACTCAGTGTGAGACAGGGTTGTATCCTTTCTCCATTATTTTTTAATCTCTACTCCGACTATGTATTTAAAAGAGCCCTCACGAACACCGTAAAATGACTTAAAAAGAATGGCGTAGTGATTAACAATACTAGATAAGCCTAAGATACTGTTTTACTGACTGAAAGCGTCAGTGATCTTCAGGACCGTCTTAATCTTGTTGACGAGTCCGGTGAAAAATTGGGACTTACAATAAATGTCAGTTAAACCAAATGTATGACATTCAAATGGCTTGACTACAGTGGGTCAGTATTGCATTTGAACGGCTGTAACGTTGAAAGGGTAGAGAAATTTAAATACCTTGGCAGCATACTAACGTAATCTCTTGACCCAGATGTAGAGATAAAATGCAGAATTGAGGCAGCAAGAGCTGCATTTAATAAAATGTAATCACTCTTTTGCAATGATAACATTAATTTGAAACTCCGCCAGAGAATGATCAAATGCTATTTGTGGTCTGTTTTATTTTATGAATGTGAAACGTGGACCTTAAAAGTCAAATCAATGGTAGAATTTGAAAAACGGCTCTATCGCCAAATGCTCAGAATTCCCTGGACAGACATGGATACCAATACCGAAGTGCTGAGGCGAGCTAGAGTTGACAGGGTGCTGTGGTCAACTATCAAGGTTCGGATGATTACACATCTGAGTCATGTACTGCATGGGGAAAAGTAACTCTAAAAGTTCTCCAACTGATATTGGAGGGGAAAATTGAGGGACGCCGAGGGCCCGTTAGCAAACAGATGTCCTGGCTGCGAAACGTGAGGGAGTGGACCGACATTCGAAGTGTGGAGGAGCTGTTCCGAACGGCGCAGAACAGGGACAGGTTCGCTGAGGTGATCACCAACGTTAGGGGGGACCCGACAGGGCACTTGAAGAAGAAGAAGTTGTTAATAGTAAATAAATGGCAAGCAAAATAATATCCAAGAATATGAAAGCTTGCATATAATTAAATAATTTTGTGAATACTTAAAAATTTAAAATTTACACAGTTAAAGAGTATTAAAATGATGATATTGTAATGTCAAAATAATATAATAAATTATATACGAGTACATTTATATATATGTCAATGTACAAGTAGTAAATTAACGTATCCAATATTTTGAAAACTATAAAAATATATAAACAATACATTAATCCAATTTCCTCCTCATATAAAAACACATTTGTAAAAATAATTTCAAGGATTCCAGCAAGAAAAATAAAAGAAATTTGTAGATTAAGGCGCGGTATCCGCCCCCATCGAGGACCTCTCGTTCGGGTGATTTAGGGAGCCCTTAAAGGGAACAAATTACCCCCGAACACACGAAGCTCCATCTGCAGGGTGAATTATGAAGATGTAACAGAGCCATGCCAACCTAAAGGTTATAAATTGGCAACTCATAATGATTACATAGTATTCCGATAGATCGATTCCATTTCTACCAAAGAAATGTTCAAATTTAAATACAAATATTTTTAATAAATTTTGTCATTTAATTATTGATAATAAATACTCTTGCAGACTGCTGCGGGACTAGTGTAGTACGTATTATTTTTTCCAAGTTTATTTGTGCCATGATTTCGATACAACTGCTTTTGAAATGTTTCAACGGATAGAGCTGTCTACATACAATGTGAAAAGCTGCGGGATTTAGAATTAGTGGTAAAGTTGTTATCTGCATTCTTGTTGTTACAAATTTCTTTTATGAACCAATTTCGTCTTTGATATTTTCCAATAAAATAATATACTTTGATAGAAAAATTATCATTGTGGTTATTTTGGCTTTGGATCGAGCTTCGTTAAGGAAAACATCTATAACTCTTTTATTGTTAAGACAAAGTTCACTCATAAGCACTATAATGGGCTTTAAAACAAATCGATTGTAAAGTGTATTTGTATATTTTCAATTAGCATGAGCAAAACAAACTTCAATCATACTTAGGAAACAAAACACAAATATGTCTAACAAAACAAACAAATGAATACATTAATCAAAATAGTAAATGAAAATTGTAATTTTTAATGAGCCAGTACGCAATCAATGATCCACTTCAGATATCTCGGCTCTATTCTTACCAATGATGGCACGATTGAAAATGACGTAGAGCATAAAATAAATGTAGGATGGCTTAAATGGCGTGCTGTTTCAGGAGTACTTTGGGACTGCAAAATACCCTGCAAATAGAAGGAAAGGTGTACCAAACCGCCGTAAACCTGCTATTATGCTTTACGGATTGGAATGCTGGGCCGCAAGGCGATAAGAAGAACAGAGGCTTCACGTAGCAGAAATCAAGATGCTGAGGTGGGCCGCCGGGGTTACGATGCTGGATAAAGCTAGAAATGAGCACACCAGAGGTAGCCTATAAGACGCTTCCATAGCGGAAAAGGCTAGGGAATGTCGTCTGCAGTGGTGCGGCCATGTGAGCACAAGGGACAATAAGTACATCGTTCACAAGGACCTGCAACTGGAAGACGGATGGAGGGGATCAGGTTGGCCTCCTGAAACGTGGATTTCCACAGTCAGGGATGACCTGAAGGCGCTGAGACTGGACAGCCAGATGACCCTGGATCGCGAAATTTGGCGGAGCCGTATTAAGAGAGCTGACCCCAAATAACGGGAAATGGCTAGGCGAAAGAATAATAAAATTATAAATAAAAATAATAGTTGATATAATAGTATATAAAGTTGGTTTGGATCATTAACATACTGTTAAAAAAAAATCTCCCTATATTCGGTTCCCCCCAGTTGGGAAGTACGAAAACCACGCATCTATAATAAATAAATAAAACAATATTCTTTTTCAAAGCAGTTACATAGTAATAAACTTATTTTTTAATTCATAAATGATATCAGATTTTAATAGTTTTTTATAAAGATAACAATTAAATTGTAACATTTAAAGATCAGAACTTAATTCTTAAATGTTTATAAGTAAAATAATACTTAAACAACTTATAACATTTTATATTGAGAAATATGAAACAAGAACTTAAAATTTTCAAGATACAAGATATCCAATATATTTAAAACATATTGGATATCTTGTAGTGGTTCTAATCAATCAAAAATATCTAAAAACTTTATAAAACTCTCAAATATGTAATTTTTACTTGCATTTATAAATCAAAAGACATTTAAATATAAACGATTATAAATCATTTGAAATTAGATGAACTATTTACCATATTTGGGTGTTCAACTTATTTGTGGTCGAATACATAACTCTGACATTATGGATAATTTGCCTTTGTCCGTTCCCGACAATTATCTGCGTTAATGGCAACATATGTAGATTATTTTCTATCACAGTGTAGAACCAATCTAAAGTAATGTCTGCGGGCAAGGAAATAACCTTTCTTAATAGCTTCAGATGTGGACATTTTTCACGATAATCAGGCTATCCCGTTCATCTCTAACGTGTGTTGTTCCTTATTCATTTAAAATTTTTTTAGATATAAAAGAATTTGAATTAATCTGTAACATTTATGATTTCTTATATTAAAAAAATTAAATCTAAATTTATATTTGCTTCTTCTTCGTGTGCCATATTAGGTATCCCAGACATTGGCAATCACTTATGTGAAGGTATCTCTGTCTAGCGATGCCTGAACAACTCCTCCACGCTCTCGATTCCAGTACAATCTTCGATGTTGCGCAGCCAAGACGTTTGACTTCGGCCAGGACAACGTCGTATCTCAAGACGATATAAATATGTATTGGCTAGTGGCCATTCACAATGGAGTTTTAGTACCAACCCTGATGTATGGAAGTGAAGCGTGGAACTGGCAGAAGAAGGATGATAACAAAATGAATGAGATCTCTAAGACGAATTTGTGGTAAAAGGAAGTACGACAGATTATTGAATGCTGATATTAGGATGGAATGTAGAGAGGAAGAAAGTATTAGGTTTGGACATATGGAAAGCATGGATGAAGGAATAATGGTTAAGAATGTATATAGTACGTTAACGGTGTGAATGGAATACGGTGTCGTAAGAAACCGAGGAAAACTTGGCATGATCAGATTAATCAAATTTTAAAGGTAGGCCATGCTAGAAGTCAGAAGAATCGGTGTGCGTGTATGACTCGCTGTATGAATGTAGAGGAAGCTAGAGACGTGTGTCAGAATTGAGTAGTGTGGCGGTCCATTCTCTCTGCCTACGCCTAAATGGTGTGATTGTTTGTTGCTGTTGTTGCCATGTTAATTTACGACATTTAATTATTTTTTGATTCATTGGCACAAAAACATTTACGGTTAATTACTCTAGGCCAGAAAAATAATTTAAAATCTATCACTTTATTTATATCTGGCAAAACACTACGCTATTAGAAACTCAAGGACAAGGGAGCAATGAGGATGTCAATAGGTGGGGAAGGCAAAGGAGAAGATACTGGTATGCACACGTGAGGAGAATGGATCCATTCAGAGTCCTCCCATTGTGTTCCATAGCCATCCCCAAGAGATGGATCAACAGCTGGGAGTCGACCTCGCAGGAGGCCAATATCTCTTAAGAAACAGGTCAACATTGAGAAGAAGAAGAAGAAGAAGAGATTTTATTCATAATACTAATCCGAAATATCTTTATAGTCACCTGGTCGAAAGAAATTACCCAGATGTTTTCCATTGTTCCTACGATCAATAGCAATTATAATTATTTCGCTCCTTTCGCAAACCATGACACAAAACAAAATAAAGCAATAAGGGTGGGTGTGCTAGGGGGTCCCCACCACCTTCCACTAGCGCTAAGGGTCTAATCAACGTATTCCTAGCCTTAAGTTCTCGAGTTAATGGTTGGGCCGTACGCCATTAAGTTTTCTTCATAAGAATTTCGCTTAAAGCAGTTTTCGTGAGATGTTATCATGAAATAAGATTTTTTGTCATCGAAGGGGGTGAAATATTGAGTAATCTTCGAGAGATTCGAGATAAATTTGAGATTCGGTTGAAATATTACATTTTTTCCGTACAAGTATATATACTTATACTATAGTATATGGGCTGTAAGAAATGGCTTGAAGTATTACGTAGAAAAGTTACTTTACATTGAAATGTATGTGTGTCTAAGATTTATCATTTCTTTCTTAAACAACAATATATAATTTCTTCTATATTCACCATATTTTGTGTTGTTATAATGCTTTATTTGTCTTTTTTTTTAAATATACGTTGTATTTACAATCCTTATATTAAACAAATAAAATTACATAGACCTGTTTTGGACAACCAGTCCTTCTTCAGTGATACATATTATAAAGATATATATTAAAAATATTATTATAAAATGTTTACATGATCTGACAGATGTTATAAAGATTTATTTTGGAACGTATATGCTTTTGTTATAACAAATATTATGATTCAATTTAAACTCTAAAATAATAATTTCTAAAATAATAAATAAATCAAAAATTGGACTTGGTGTTAAATTAATTTTATTATTTTATAAATATTAAAAATAATAATATTATAGAAAATATTATAAATAATCAAAAGAATTTAACGTCAAGTCCAATCATTGATTTATTTCCTTTGTTGTAAGTTATTACCTGAACCCCAATAAGACCAAAAGCATAAATGTTCTAAAATAAATCTTTATAATATCTGTCAGATCATGTAAACAATTTTATAATATTTAAAATAAATATCTTTTTAATATGTGTCACTGAACAAGGACTGGTCTTCCGAAACCTGTCTATGTATTTTTTTTTAAATATAAGTGTTGTATATACAGAGTAAATACAAAAGAAAAAGGGAAATAATATAAAACTTCAAATTAAATAAATAATACGAGTAAAAAAGTCTGTTTTCTAGATGTTGTATTATTATTTATGAATATGATATGTTTTGCATGTATAAGGCATTATCAAATGCAGCAAAAATCAAACGCGTTGTTGTTTTAATACAAGAGTTAAAAGAGAAAAATACATACAATAATAAATTAAATGCATAGCTTTGGTTTTTCTTAATAAAATGCAATTGCCGATGGTTGACGCATATCTCGATTATAACAGGGATTCACAACCCCCAGTTCGTTTCTCATCAATTGTGAACAACCCCACGTCTCGGGGTGCGGGTGGGTGTACCTACCCTCGGAATTGGCCGAAAGGATCTCCTCTTCCGGGAACAACGATCGGTTTCCCGCCAATCCCCTTATCTGAGCCGTGAAGAATGCCTTCCTTTTGCCTCACCTCTGGACCCAGCCTCCGGCGCTCTGGAGATATCTCGTCCCTTTGTTTAACATTCATTACAGCTGCAAGATTTGCAGTAAAACTTAAGATTTATGAAGGAGTTTCGCGAATTTCGCTAAAATTATTCAGTGATATTTTAGACTCTTTTTACGATTGCGTATTCAAGTACTTTAAATTTTAGAGATATATTTTTCATTTCTTCTATGTTATATTCTCCTTCATTTTGTGTTGTGAATTCATATTTGAATAAATCTAATTACACTTCGTATTTAAATAACTCTTCATTACACTTTTCAAAGACATGTTTCGGTTGGGATCTCACTTTTTTTTTTTTTTTAATTTTAATTTTGTACATTGAAAAATGTTGGTTCACCAAAACAGGTCTATGTTATGTGTAATAAAGTATTGTAAAAATACGAAGTGTGTTAATGTTTACTCGAATATTTTTTTTAATTTACGAGTTACCAATAATACAATATACTCTGCTTCAGTATAGAAATTTCAACTGCATTAATCAATTTCTTCTTAAACTTTGATATTAAACTTCTTAAGTATTTATTTAAGTATAATATTTTTTGTATTTTACTGTTAACTAAACAATTTATTTTAACAGTAAAATACTAGAATTTTAAAATATCTAAAAAATGTGTCTTTTATAATGAGCAATTTTACCAACAATATTTGATACGTTTTACATTGAAAATATGTATTTTCATGAAAATAGGAGAGAGAAAATTTTTATTTAAGAAATCAAAACGCTAAATTTTTAACATAGATTTTTTGAGGGTTGTGGTTTTAATAATAAAAATGTTATTAAGCTAATAACATTGAAAACGAGAATATACAGAGTATTGAGTAAGTAATAGAAATCGTATGTTCGACTTAACCCTTTTCTTGGGGAATCCACAAGTAATAACGTTTTTATGATACCCGCAACAAATATACGTAATAACCAGAGGCGGCTCATAAACATTGTTCTAGCCTTTTTTGTTTACCTTAAACTAGTTTTACTCCAAATCACACAAAATAGATTAATTCATTTTTATGTTTTTTAACGAAATTATCTTTAATTTCAACACCAAGAAATGAAAATATTGGTTTACCAAATAATACAGATGATTTGAAAAAAAAATGGATAACAACAACAACAACAACAAACCATCACGCCGTTCAGGAGTAGGCAGAGAGAATGGACTGCCACACTAATCTATCCTGACACCTCTCTAGCTTTCTCTACATTCATAAAGCGAGTCATACACGCACGTAATTTTAATGCGTTCGCCCCATCATGACGTATGGAATAGAGATCTACGCTCCATCGCAGGCAAAACCGTCAGAGATCGAATAAGAAATGGAACGATAAGGTCTGTCTGTGGTGTTGAGGACATAGTGAGATGGGGAAGAAGCATAAGGCGCTTTTGAAGAGACCACGTGGACCGCATGGAGAACACAAGAATTACAAAAATTGTGAAAGATGAAAACCCAAGCAGCAAGAGATTACCAGGAAGGCCACCGAAGAGATTGAAAGATGGCTGGACATCATCATCCAAGGACAGCCCACCGTCATAAACAGGTCATATGACCTAAACTAAGGAGAAGAAGAATAAGAATTTTAATTGGGTGAACGGAAACCACATAAACGGAACAACAATATAAATAGAGGAAAACGTGACAATAAACCAATATTTCATGTCGGCCACCTGAGGATATATACTCGTAGTAATTGATGCATGCAAAACACGATGTTTGCATGTTAAGAATGGAGAGAAGTATGTCAGGAAACGGCTAAGGAGAAACGGTAGCGAGAGAAACTAATATAATATAAATAACTAAGTTATATTCGTCTTTTTCTTCTCGGCGCTATGTCATTAGATGACTGAAGGATTCAATAGGTTTGCATGCTATTATTTTAATAACAATGTTCAATCTTAAAAACGCAATAAATTTGATAGGAGATTGAAAAGTAAAATCTAAAATATTTATTCATAGACCATATTCTAAAATTTTTAGTGAAGCCTTCAACCAAATGACCCCCGTGCTGCCTATGGAAAACCGAGTGATCGTGCCCCTAAAAGAGTACTTGCCATAACGCGGCCGTAAAGGCTACATTCCCCTGGCAGGATTTACGATTGGTTTTAATGGTCTTTCAACACGAGTTTCTTTTCAAAATAACAATGTCTGATTTTTATTGTAATCCCCGGCTTAAGCGGCGCAGTTTTTAATACGCCGCTTTATCTGCGAGCAGGTATGATTTAGTGGATTATTATAAATGTCGCAGATACGGAAATGTGCTAAGCGATTTGTCGACATTGCTATTAGCGCGAGCAATAATGGTCTTTATCGCCCCGCGGCAGTTACGGTTCAGATTGAAACTGAGTTTATTTTATGAACTGGCGTAAAGATGGTTTAAAGTTTAACCGTTTTATCGTTCATCGTTAAACGGTTAATATTTATTAAATAAAATCGTCTACTGCAACATTACTGGTAAAAACGATGCTAAAGCGAACACAAAAGGTAAATCTTTTCTTTGCATTCACACGATACACAATATAATATATATAATACAATCTCAAAGTCATCACTGCAAATAGAAATATTTCAATTAAAGCAAAGATGGCAGTACATAATAAAGTTCTAGTGCCAACCCTTATGTATGAAAGTGAATCTTGGAGCTGGCAAGAAAAGGATAAAAGTAAGATAAATGTCGTAGAAATGAAATCACTGTTAAGAATGTGCTGGAAAACGATGCATGATAGAATACTGAACGAAAAAATAAGGAAGAAATGTAAGGCAGATGATTGCATCATAAGTTAAATTAAAAAATAATCCTTGAGATGGTTTGGACATATGAAACGAATGAAGAAGAGAAGAATGGTTAAAATGTTGTATACAAGCAGTGTGAGTGGAAAAAGAAGCCGTGGAAGACAAAGGAAAGCATGGCATGACTAAACTAACCAAATACTGAAAGGCGGCCATATTCGAAGTCGGAAAAATCTATGAGCGTGCATGTTACGATGCATAAATGTGGAGGAAGCTAGAGAGGTATGTCAGAACAGAACGTTATGGTGGCCTATTCTCTCTGCCCAACTCTCCGGGGAAGTTAATTAATTCTTCAGGGTGAAAATGTTTCTCTCTCCCCCGACGAAGCTCCAGCGGAAGCGAAACCGGTTATTGTTACCAAATAAACTGGTTTAGATACAAATACTAAACGTGCATATCAAAAACATACTATATAGTGAACTTTTAGAAGGGAAAAGGCAGCACGGAGCAGAGTATCTCTGTCCGAAGTGTGACAAAGTCTGTCATTCAATGATAGGACTATTTAGCCCCATCAGGTGGCACAGAAAACAAACCTAGATATTTTTTGTGTTCCTTATATTCGTACCCACGGGCAATAGGCATTGAAAAGAGTATAATAAAAAGAGTTTTAATAATGATAATAATTTTCATTTCTATTAGTTCTTTGATTTATTATGAAAATACTACCAACTGGCAGCTGACCACCAGGAAGATCACCCAAAATATGCTGAGACAGCTGGATATCTATATCCGAAGAACGTGCTTCGAGAAACGACAGAATAAAGTTCTCAATACAATACAATACAAACCATCACGCCGTTTCCCCGCAGGGGTAGGCAGAGAGAATGGACCGCCACACTACTCCATACTGGCAAACCTCTCTAGCTTCCTCCACATTCATACAACAAGTCATACACTCACGTCGATTCCTTCGACTTCTAACATTACCAACCTTTAAAATTTAGTCATCCCATGTTTTTCTCGGTCTGCCTCGACTCCGTACCCCATTTACATCATTAACGTATACTTTCTTAACATTTCTTTCTTCATCCGTGCGTTCCATATGTCCGAACCAACGCAGCGATCCTTTCATAATTTTGTTCATAATACCTTCTTCCGCTCTACATTCCTTTCTTATATCAGCATATAAGATTCTGTCGTATATCGTTCTATAACACAAACGTCTTAGGGACCTCATCTCTACCGCATTTATTCTGCTCTCATCCTTCTTCTGCCAGTTCCATTCTTCGCTTCCATACATTACAGTTCTCACGACTTTAAAATAAGAAGAAGAAGAAGAAAACACTGATTTATATTTATTTATGTGAGTTTTTTTGCAATCATAAAACGTATAATAGTATTATTCAACCAATGATGGTACTAAATACGTGCAAAAAATCATGTTTAGGTTCAAATAAATAAATTTGTAAGATTTAAGTATTCAAAAATAAAAATGGGGGAGAGTTTATTGTCTTAGCCGTATACTATGGCTACAAACCAGATTAATTAACATGAACAGGTTTTAATTGTATCTCAATAGAGACGAAGACGTAAACTGGAAACTGAACATGGATGATCAAGGTGTTTACAGGACTTATGACCTGTCATTGGTTGGGTTAAGCGCACGCTTTATGTAATTACAACATTCCCCATTCCACCTTTGTTATTTGTGATCATGCATGACAAATTTTTTGGAAGATGTATATATATACTTCAAAATCCATATTTATCTTCACGTGGCAGTTTCAGTCAGCCATCTATGTAGATTTGGTTGCACTAGTGAATTTTTTCAAGAATTAACTTATACAACCGACCCACTAACGCCATCTATGGAGAATGATTTTCGGCATTTAGCAAACTACCTTATTAACACAATGTGAAGGCTGTTGACCAACATATTGTTAGAAGCCGCTAGGAGTATTATTCCATTCTATATGCCAAAGAATTTTGATTTCATGAATGATTGAATTTGTTTACTGACGGTTCTTTGAAGGGCCTGTGAAAAATTAAGCTTTTAAATACTTCGGCAAACTTTTAAGCTTCCCGCGCTGTTATGAATAGTGAAATTCTTAAAGCTTTTTTTAAAAACTACGAACATAATTTGATCCCGGATTATAGATTTACATTTTAATGTAAGGTTGTTTCAAAATTCATAAATTCAATTTTAAAACATATTTGTTGTCTTTTTGTTCTAAACATAATGTTTGTTATACTAACTTTCTAACTAACCATCACGCCGTTTCTACGGAGGGGTAGGCAGAGAGGATGGACCGCCATACCGTTCTGTCCTGACATACCTCTCTTGATTCCTCCACATTTATACATCGTAACATGCACGTTCGTCGATTTTCCCGACTTCGAAAGTGGCCGCCTTTCAGTATTTGATTAATTTGGTCATGCCATGCTTTCCTTGGTCTTCCGCGACTTTTCATTCATCTCTCATCCATTCGTTCCATATGTCCAAACCATCTCAGGGATCCTTTTTTTATTTTACTAATGATGCAATCATCTGTCTTACATTTTTCTTCATATTTTTTTAAATTAAAACCTTAACATTAAGTCAGCTAGAGGAGTAAGACTATAAGGAAGGTGTACACAGCGCCCTATGGAATATGTTCTGGCTAATCTGACTAGAATTTGATACAAGGATTGTAGGGTGCAAGCGGTGCAGGATCGATGAACATTGACTTAAATCATCAAGGAGGCTAAAATCGTTCAAGAATTTTATTTTTCATATAAAACAGGTCGTAATCCAATTACTGTATACAATTTGTTTTTAGCTATTAAAAAGACTGTGTGATAATCACAATGCCATTGCTGGGATTCGAACCTTCGGTGCGGCAATCGTAGCTCTTGCCACTTTGACATGATTTCACTTTGTCAGTTGTCAATTGTACGACCATAAGAAGTACTATATGGCTGCGAAACCTGGACTCTGAAAGTGAATGTAATGAACTGAAGTTGGAATGAAATGATGAATGAAGTAAGTAAGTTTATTATCTTATTCTTGCAAATATGTTTATAAGTTCATGATGTTAGTGTTAATTGTATATTGACGGATACGTCTTCAACTGAATTAATTATTTTATATATACATATTATATATACATATTATAAAGAAACATTAAGAACTTATTATTATTATTTTCAAATTTAAATTGAATCATAATATTTGTTATAACAAAAGCATAAACGTTCCAAAATAAATCTTTATAAAATCTGTCAGATCATGTAAACAATTTTATAATATTTTTAAAATGTATCTTTATAATATGTATCACCAGTGGCGATACTCCCATAGAAGCCGGGCTTGCGTAAAAAAAATGGAACCAAAACCCCCAAATCTAAGAAATCGTGCCCCCGCCAACAACAACCCATCAAATCAACTTCCAACAATGTTCCCATCAGATGTAAGAGGAAAATAGCCACAAAAGCTGAACCTCTGTAAACCAGAAAAGGTTTTTATTCAAAAATTCTTACGCAAGCTGGGCTTCTGGGCTTCTATGGGAGTACCGCCGCTGTGCATCACTGAAGGTGGACTGGTGGTCCGAAACATGTCTATGTAATTTAATTTTTTTAATATAAGTGTTGTATATACAAAGTTTATAAAAAATAAAAGGAGAAATAAAGCATCATAACAACACAAAGTATGGCGTATATAGAAAAAAAAGAACTTCGCTTGTATGTATGTAAAATCACGAATCGTGCTTATTTCTTCTACATTCTTTCGCACATCGTTTGATTTTCGTTTTCACATAAAACGAGCCATAAGATTCGTGCTTGACTTCGTGCCAGGAATGAGATCTATTATTGATTGTAGCCCAGTAATAAACAGGGTGTAAATATTTACAATATTTTCAATGGAAGTGCCTAAAGACATCTCCTCAATCGATGCTAACTTCACGATGTTCCTAACAGAATAATCAAATGTTCTATTTTTAAATCGGCATAAACATTTCTAAGCTGCAAGCTCCCGCCTTCCGATTTTATATTCCGTAAACAAATAATAAAAAAATAAAACGTGTTCCCATGGTTATCTCATCAGAAACTATGAATAATGTTACGACATTAAAATTTATGGCTTATGTTTGCAAGATGTGTAAAATCTTTTATCTGGAGAAATCTACATAAGAGTAATAAAACATACGAACATGTTAAGTGGGTAGATATGTATATCGAACATCTCGTGTTGGTGCTTGCTTCTTGTTTTACATATAAATTATATGGAGCATTCACAAGCGTGTTCGTATAAATGAATTAAGAGATAGAACTGGAAGGAAGTTAAAATTTATCTCTTGAAGTTGATTAGAATTGCGAATCTTTCACAAAAGAGCTATGAATCACACATTTCTTAATATTATTGTACTCTTAGTGACGTTAAAACCTGAAACAGCGCTAAACGATAAAATTTTCAATTTCAAAAATAACTTACTTACTAATCATCACGCCGTTTTCTCGGAGGGGTAGGCAGAAAGGAGGGATCATCCACTGCTGTCCTGACATACTTCTCAATCATCCTCTTTATTCATATATTGTAACATGCACATGCACACTCGTCGAATTTTTCGACTTCGATTGTGGTAGCATTTTAGTAATTGATAACTTTGGTCATCCCATGTTTTTCTCGGTCGTCAACGGCTTCTTTTTTCATTCACACTGCTTGTATACAACTTTTTAATCATTATTCTCTTATCCATTCGTTCCATATGTCCAAACCATCAAACTGACCCTTTTTAAACGTTAATTAGGATAAATGTTATAAATCATTATATCAAACTCATGATATGTAATAAATCGCTGAAATACGTCTAAATAAAAAAATTGAGTAGGGAATTTCTTGGAGTTATATTAAGTAATTTTTTACACAATAAAATAATAGTTAATATTAATAGCATTAAATCTCACAATTAAAAAGAAATTTGGGGTACAGTTATGTCAACCAGAAAACAAACAAAAGAATTCAAAAACACGTTATTAAAATTAATCCTTTAGAAATATTTGAAACTATTAACATAGAATTAAAAAAATTAAGTACGACATTAATTAATTTTTTTTTGAAACCATAAAGAGGGCATACTCTTAAGAAAATTGTGACAGGATGTCGATTCTTCTTAATCAGTTCTATCAATTTACAAAACTTCAAAGATCAAACCGAATTATGTGACCTTTATAATCCTTCATAATCACGTGTGAATAAGAAACACAAATAAACTTTTATTCATATTAATTAAGAATTTTTAAACAGTATATCAAATTAAATATTATTAACGTCGACATATATAGTAGTTCAAATTGTTTTGATATTTTCTCTACCGCTATTTTTTAATATTATTGGAAAGAAGACATTAACACAAGCAGCATGCCATATTATTCCAATTAAATCATTTATTATTTATGCTAAGCGTTGGTTGTATTCATCGGTCTATAAATAATAATAAAAACAGTACGATATAATAACATTAAACTACGCAAGAGATTGTGATTAACGATCTACATTTGAACGTAATGTTACAGCGTGAAGAGTGCTTTGGGAGCTTAACGGGGCAAAAGAACAACCATGTAATTGGTAAAAGCTCTACTGTGTCCGGTTAGCGGAAAAATTTACGAACGTTTGTGGATTTATACTCGCTGTGAAAGGAACGAAAGCTATTTCCAGGAAAGCTATGCAAATCTGTTGGGTGAAATGAAAGGGTGCAGTCTTTGCAAGTAAGCCTCGAGTCTACCCGTACGTGTGCAGAAACCTACAAGGATGTTTCCGAAAGCTTTTCCGAGCTTTCTCGTACAACTTATAGGGGTGGATGGTTTATGCTGTTTTTCCTAGGTGAGAATTCTCTGATAATGTCGAAATATATACCACGAAAAGGTTTCTGCGATCCTTTAAATCTAGGATAATATTATTTTCAGTTTTACTTTGAATAGAGACAATAGATAAATGGTATTATTTTATTTTGCAACCCTGTGGGATAAAATACAAAAATAGATTTCATTCGTGTTTATTATATAAGATGGGTTTCGGTATTTGTCATATTTAAGCCTAAAATATTATTATGTGTAGTGACCTGAAAATATGATGTCTGGGTTTTGACCAGTTGGAGGTGTATTTATTCTATACATAATGCGAAATCTCTTAATAATACGAACATGGATGTTTGAAAACTCTCAATTCAAAGATTTAAAACATTAATAATACCCTTAAAATATGTTTCTTAGTACATATGATAGTTCATTGTCACTTTATAGAAATTATTAGGAAAATAAAGTATGTATTGTTTATACTTAATTTGTGGCGTGGCATTATTAATATTACCTTTGTGTTCTTCTCGTTGCGACTCTGATGACACATCACACAGTAGTAATGGGAGGTGTAATATACCAATGTTCTTGTTTAATATTTAATTATACGCCAATATTGTATAATATTAAATTATGCCATAAATTTTAGGCATTAAAATGTCTGGTTTATCATATTATATTTATTAATTCTAGAAATTTACTTTGAAGAAGAATTAAGTGAACCACTTCATTGAGTTCCCATATATTGACGTTTATTGATCGAACATTACGACTTTTGTCGACCTTCGTGGCTGAGTGGTAAGTGATTCGACTCCCACACCGAAAGCTCGGGTTCGATTCCTAGCGATGGTAATATGATTGTAACACTGTTTTTGGTCTGGTGTAGAATTAACGTGACAATTAAAATTTAGACAGAAGAGCTAAATATCACATGTCATGATAATTAATATGATAACTATATCTTTACATCTATTTGGCTCGCGCTGTAATGATGTAAAGAGCGGTTCAACAGAATAATAATAATAATTAAATAATACGATGTTTTTTAACTACTTCCACTTTTGTCTTTATTTCGACAGTGACCGGTTTCGCCAGGCTCGCTGGTATCGACAGACTGGTGACACTATTGCAAACCGATTCCTTTAAATACGTACAGATCAGGGGTGGTAAACATGATTCTATACAAAACTAATCTTCAAATATTTAGGTAAAATTTACTCAATTTAAATATTGGAATTACAGGTATTCAAGAAGATTCGTATTCAATACAATGGATTTAAAATTTAATTATAGCTGACATATTTATATACATATAACGTATGAAAAATTGGTACTTTTTTGTTATTATTACTGAATTTAAAAATAATATGTTGTAGTTCTTGGTCTATAAGGTTGGCATGGCCTTATTTGGTTTTCCCTATCCATATATTGTAGTTGCTAAGGTCTGGAATCTCTATGTATACGAGTATAAAGGACTCAGTTTGCATTAGTATAACACAATCTGTCGATGCCAGCGAGCCTGGTGAAACCGGTCGAAATAAAAACAAAAGTGGAAGTAGTTAAAAAACAAAGTATTGTTTAATTATTATTTAAAATGAACGCCTGAATTAGTATTCTGGCAATAAACAGAACAAAACAAATTAATTAAGTCATCAACACAAGTTGATTACATTAGTCGTCAGGTTTATCTACTGAATGATCTAGGAATAAGTGGGACTTTGCTTTATTACAGAAAGCTCTCTAAACCACATCATATAAAAACTTTTTGAAGAATACTCTCAACAATAGCGAATCATAAAGATAATTCTTAAGCTAAGAACTCATTAGTCCTACATTCATTCTAGACTTTTAGTGTGTACTTATTCTTTTTTGAAAAATATCTGCCATAAATAATCCTCCCTTTATGAATTACAGCCGCCATTTGAGATAAGAAACAAACTTGAAAAGTCGCTTCTCGCCAAGTCAAATAATGGAGAAGTTTAGAAAAAATACACAGGTATATTGTAGTTCAAAGCCAGCCTGTAGGTACACTGCGGAGGGAGTAAGGAATTCGGTTCAGATGGAAGGAAATAGATTGATGGGGGTGTCTTCCGGGAAGTATTGTGAATAAAATGCAGCTATTAAGAGTAAAGCGAGTTCCAGAGCACCAATATATCAAAGGTTCACTTGAATTCCGCAAGGAAGAAAGTATTACCAAATTACGCTTGCAGAATGTTAAAAAATACGTAATGAATTTCAAGTCCCAACCCTTATGTGAAGCATGGAGATGGCAAAAGAAGAATGAAACCAATTAAAATGCCGTAGAAATGAGATCACTGAATATAATGTGAAGAAAATTTCTTCTTACCCCTCTCACCCCCTCTAAATTCTTTTTTTTTTTTACTTCTTTTTGGCAATCTCTGCCACCCTAATAATAAAACCATATTACTTCGCAGAACTGCAAATCAAACATGTCCACAACGCCCCTGAAAATTAAAATGCAGGGCATCAAATAATAGAGTCAACTCAAGTTAAAAAAAATGTGAGGGAAAACGATGTATGATGAATACCGAACAATGAAATAAGGAAGAAATGAAAGACAGATGATTGCATCACACGTAAAATTATAAAAAGTAGCCTGGGATGGTTTTAACATATTAAACGATTGGACGAAAAAAAAATGGTTTAAATTTAGTAAACAAGAAGTGCGAGTGGAAAGCGAAGCCGTGGAAGACCAAGAAAAGCATGGCATTACCCCAAACTAATAAAATACTGAAATGTGGCCACATTCGAAGTCGGTAAAAGAGATGAGCAGGTTACGATGTATGAATGTAGAGGAAACTAAAGTTGTATGTCAGGTTAAAGCAGTAGAGCGGTCTATCCTCTCTGCCTACCCTATAAGCATTTAGCGTGTTGTATATCTTTTTAATAATTTTCCACTCATCCATTCGTTTTATATGTCTAAACCATCTTAGTGATTCTAATGATACTAATTTCATCCTTCATCAGCCAACTTCAAGCTTTTCTTCCATACATAAGGGTTAACACTATTATGCACTCCCATTTTTGCTTTTTCGGTTGATTTGCATTTGTTTAAAATAATTCAGTAGATTACAGTTAGAGAAATAATTCAGTTGGATTTTTCTAGGGCAGAGAAAACGAAAATTATATTTTTTGTTCGTTTGGTGGATCCTCATATACTTGTGAGGATCTGTTCAGGAATAACCGAGGAAAAGGTATTCACACAAACCACAGATTGAGTTTTATTTATATGTAGAATAGCAAATGATCCGTTTCTTTTTGTGTCCTTAAATGTTTTTGTACTCCGCTGTTCGAGCAGCCTGAACTGCATAATGCCCCCCGAGGCCGCGCTAGAGACTTGGCGAGTCCTTTGCATGTCATAATAGCAGTTTAAACCTCCGGCCCTTACAATGGCGGGCTCCATTGCGGCGACATTTGTGTTAGGCTTATTAAGCCATTTGTCAAAGGAACCTGTCCATAAAAACCGGAGAGCACAATGGGAAACTTTTTCCTGCGGAGTAACTTTTGGGCTTATCTTGATTGCGACCGCGGGCGGGCTGAGTACCTTCTCTGGAGGGGTACCTACACGTCAGTAATATGGTAGCAGTAGAATTAGACAATTACCAATTCTTAAGAAGTATCAACTCATATGGGTTATTTACGTGGTACCTACTTGCACGGTGCCTATTCTTGTAGTTTAGGGTATTTCAAGTAGGAACTACAAGAAGCACGTATTCTTGTAGTTCCTACTTGTAGGGTACCTATTCTTAAGATAACTTCTCATCATATGATAACTCGTATGGTACTACTTACTAATGTGGATTCTATATAAGGAACATACGCTTTTAGGGTACTTTTTTGTGAGTTGTCTATTTTAGAGAAATCTAATTAATTGATTATTACTTTATTATTAGAAAAAAATAATTAAAATGAAAACTTTAATTTTCATTCGAATTAATCATTTAAAATGTCATTTTACATTTATTTCTTCAATATTCGCCATAACTTTGTGTTGCGGATGTTTAATCTTCATTTTTTGTGTATGCTTTGTACACAATATACACTTTGTATATATCACTGATGAAGGACTTTTGTGTTCAAAACATGTTTTGTTTTTAATTTTTAATAAAGTGTTTGTTGTATGCAAAGTATATAAGAAAGATAAATTTTACATTATTCTTCAAGAAATAATCAATTAGTATATTTGTATATCAGATCGATGTCTTTAATCTTAGTGAAAGTACGTTCAGAAGACACTCTTTACTTTCGAGAGTATCTTGTCTTCCTAATGTCGAACCATCTCTCATGAGTTCCTGGTATTATATTTGCAGATATTATATTTATCCTGTACTCAATAGGTGCCCCAAGAGCAGATACAGTCAGCACCAAATAAGTTCTGAGGACTTCCAAATTGAAGACACTGAGGATGATAGTAGGTAAGACACTTAGAGATCGTGTGAGGAATAACAGAATTAGATAGGTATGTGAGGCTGAGGATATTATAAGATGGAGTAGACAGCAAAAGACGGACTGGTAGGTCATGTCCAAAGAGTGGACATCACCAGACTCCCTAAAATATGAAAGAACAGCTGGAAATTCACCTCACAGGAGGAGCAACCTTCTAAAGAACAGACTACATAGGTATTCAATGAATACTATTCATCAAAGAAGAAGATGAACATGTTTTAACCACTAAGCAACTTTATTATAAACCTATCTTCAATTATCAAATCAAATCAGTTTATTTTCTCAAAATATGTTACAAACAATATTAATGTTTAAAACCGAGAACAGGTAAAATAAAATATATAATTTATAATACCAGGAACACATGAGCGATGGATACTTGAACCATGTAATATCAAAATTAAAAATATTCTGAAGACTTGCTCTAAAGTTATTTCTTGTACATAAACATAGTAATTATAAAATTTAATCGAAATGTCAGAGTATCTAGTAGTAGCGATCACTGCAAGCTCGCCGCCGACATAAAGGAGTTAGAATAGCCGAGTAAAAGAACATTTCATTATGTTTCCCGTCTCATATTTCAGGAACAGACTTTTTCTAGAGCTCTTTAAGTAATTATTTGCAGCATTTAAGCGAATCCAAAACTTGGGCAATTAGCTGAACAACTTCCCAACAACACTTCTGAGCGGTCACTCTATTTGCCAGTTAAATGTTGCAGATGGAGCAATGTTTGCTCATGAGGGCCGAGTGCATTAGCTATCTCAAAGGATTTCTATATTTCTTGTGTTCAATTGCTATTAACGATATAGTAATTAATACAAATGAAAACGTCAGTTTTCTAGAAGTTTTATTGTATTTTATGGGAATGACATGTTTCACCCTTCATTCATCACTTCATTCCAGTCCTATCATTGCCATAAAATATAATAAAACTTCTAGAAAACTGACGTTTTTATTCGTATTAATTATTTATTATGGAGTTTTACATCATTGTTCAAGATATAATAAATAAAGATATAGTACTTACACGAACTTCTTATTACCTAGCTTACTACAAAAATACTAATTTTACCTATTTGTAAAGACTTAAGAAGAACTTAAAGTTACTTTGATTTGTATTTACGTGTGCTAATGGAAATATGAAAAAATAAATAAACTAATAAACTATCTCCTTGAAGGCTTAGGCAGAAAGAATAGACCGTAACACTGTTCTTTCCTGACATATTTCTCTCACTTCCTCAACATTTATGCATCGTGTCATGCACGCATGTAAATTTATCGGATTACTCACATGGCCGACATTCAAATTTTGATTTATTTGCCACGTTTTGCTCGATCTTCTTTTCTTTCTAGTTCCGTTTGCATCGTTTACTTATGCTTTCTTTACCACTCTTTATTTTCATGTGTCCTAACCATCTTAAAGATCCTTTTATCATTTCGTTCGAAACACTTTCATTAACATTGCATTCGCTTCTAACATTTTCATTCGACATTCAAATAAAGGGTTTTTACACATTTGTCTAAGATATCGAATTTCTATTGCATTTTTTCTACTTTCATCCTTCTCATAATAAAAATAAATAATAATAAACGCTACACTGTGCGAACCACGGGACTACTAAGAACATCGGAGATGAAGGTCCTAAGATCAATTACTGGAAAAACCCTCCGAGATCGTGTCCGCAACGCAGACATAAGAAAAACCTGCGAAATAGAGGATATCGTTCAGTGGAGCAGATCCAGAAGAAGATACTGGAGGGACCATGTAGCCCGAATGGATGGTGACAGACTCGCATATACAGCCGCTTATGAAATCCCTTCCGGACACCGCCCACCTGGAAGACCGCCTAAGAGATGGAGGGACAGCTGGATCTCATCATCCGACGAGATATGATTTCTGTGTCACAGATCGTCAGATTTATCAAAAGAAGAAGAAGAAGAAGAAGAAGCTACCTTTACAAAATATATTTAGTATTATTCCATTTGATTTTAAGCTTTGATCGGTTTTGTCAACTTAGTAATGAAGAACGGAATCGAGGAATACCGCCAAAACAAACGTGGTATGATCGAATTCATCTAATATAAAAGGTTTGCCAATGTTAGAAGTCGACAGATTCGACGTGCGTGTATGAATTGCTGTATGAATATTTTAGAAACTGTAAAGGTGGGTCAGGACAGAGTTGAAATCTTAAAATATACTACATGTGTTTTCATTAATAAATATTTCGTTTGGTGTATAGAGACGCTATTTCTATAGAACTTACAACCATTTACGTCTGGTATTATTTGTAGGCGATTCGTTTCCGAAATCCCTTCAATAGAAAAACTTCAATTGAAATCTCGACACAACTATTGCGCGCAATTGTCAAAGAAAAGTTTCTTCCCCATGCAGGCTAGAGGAGTAGGGCGGGGGTGGGCGGGGATAGGTCCGGAGGGATAAAAAGTCCGAAAGACTTGGAGCCGCGCCACATTTTGTAATGAATGCTTTTACAATAGTCACATAACTGTGCACCGTACACTTCGCAACAAAGAAAGTACTCGCCCATCTGATTCGTTTCAGAGTCAAATACAAGATTTTTCCGCTACTAAACATCTAGTGATATGGATTGATTGTATCTCAATAAACACGAAGATGTAAATTGTTTTTTGGAAACAGAATATGGTGGTCGAGGCGTTTACAGGACTTATGACCTGTCATTGGTTGGGTTAAGCGATCGCTTTATGTTAACAACATTCCCCATTGCGCCCTTCTTACGACCACCACGTCTTTCAAATTTTTGGAATATTGTATATATGCTACTATGTTGGACCACACTTCACATTTTTTAGTTAAATCTACAGTAGACGTGGTGGTCGTAAGAAGGGCGAAATGGGGAATGTTGTTAACATAAAGCGATCGCTTAACCCAACCAATGACACATCATACTCGACCACCATATTCTGTTTCCAAAAAACAATTTACATCTTCGTCTCTATTAAGATACAATCAATCCTTAAAAATGATAAACCCGCAATGGGTAAAATTTGCGCAATGGGTTAAAAATGATTAACCCGCAATGGGTATTTGTCTACAAATATTGGTAACAATCTAGTGATATGTATAATAATATATATATTATAATAAATACTTATATTTATTTTAAACTGTTACATTAAATTACTTTGTTTTATATATCACAATTTATTTTATTTTACGCGACAGCTGTTTCATCAACCTATAGTGACATCATCAGGTGTTACAATAATATATCAAATGTCAAATTTTCGTGATTTTTCGAACCTTTATATGTATTTGTTTCGATGTCAAATTGAATAATTTCTTTGATATAATTTTGAACTTCATAACTTATAAGAACTTCAAAATTATTTCAAAGAAATTATTCAAATTGACATAGGAACATACACATAAAGGTTCGAAAAATCACGAAAATTTGACATTTGATATATAATATTATTGTAACACCTGATGATGTCAATATAGGTTGATGAAACAGCTGTCGCGTAAAATAAAATTAATTGTCATACATAAAACTAAGTAATTTAATTTAACAGTTTAAAATTTTAAGGTATCATAGTCTAAAAATCATACTATACAATGGACTATTTATATTTATTGATCAATTTTATTAAATTCGTCCACTTATTGTCTTTATTTACACAGCGGCCGGTTTTGCCAGGCTAGCTGGCATCGACAGACCTGACTTTTACAAACAAACGACATTTATTTCAATATTATTTCAAATGAAATTTCGTCAAATTATAACATGACGATTTCTATTAGTTAAACGAAGTGCTTAACAATATCAAAAATACCTTTCAGATGTCAGATGATTTCTGATCATCGATAACACACCTATTAAACAAGTCATGCGATTAACTTACCTAGGCATAGAGATCGGTAGCTATAGTGACCTATATGACGAGGTGCGAGCACAAACCAATAAAGCGACACCATATGGAGGAACAAACACATGCTAACCAAAGGAAAGTCAAGATATACAAAGCATGCGTTCGCCCCATCATGACTATAGAATAGAGGTCAGAGCCGATACCAATAGAACTCCAAATATTCAGCAGTAGCGTTAAAAGCGTTCTGCTGTACGGATATGAGACTTGGAAATCTACCGCGGACGTTATTGGAAAACTCCAGGTGTTTATAAGTAGGTGCCTTCGCTCAATACTCAAGATCTTTTGACCCTAAACAGTTTAAAATGTCGTTCTCTGGACTATGGAAGGTGAAATACCAATTAAAGAACAAGTCGCTTGACGCAAATGGCAGTAGATTGGTCACACTCTGAGACGGAACCCAGCCTGCATCGCTCAGGGCGCACTAGACTGGTCCCCTATAGGGGGAAAGAGGAAGCGAGGCAGACCTAGAGCCACCTAGAGAAGAGCCCTGCAGGACGAGGTTAAGGCAGCAGGCCTCACTTGGGATAATGTTAGACATCAGGCATGCGATAGAGTCGGGTGGAGAAGGTTCCTTGAGGTTCTATGCACGGAGGTGTGACAGGACAAAAAGAGATAGCTTAATTTAATAAGTTAACTCAGTAATACTGTTAGTAGTGGTCCAAGAGAGTGAACGATTGTCTTATAATCTAAATAGATAAATCCTATATTTAGGTCAAGCAACAAGTTCACCTAATTCTGTGAATTTTACCATTATTTTATTATTATAAATAAAATATTTGTGCTGGTGATAAACAGTTAGAAATATGACAGATTTTGACACATAGTTGTTACATGATAGTAGAAATGAGATCTCTTAGACGAATGTGTAGATACTCTGTGTATGATAGAGTGTCGAATGAAAATGTAAGAAGTAAATGCGGTGCAAATGATGGTGTTACGAACAAAATAATGAAAGGATCATTAAGATGGTTTGGACATATGGAAAGAATAAATGAAGAAAGAATGGTAAAAAAAAAATATGTTAACGATGTAAATGGAACAAGAAATAGAGGAAGACCGAGGAAAACGTGGCACGATCAAATAAATCAAATATTGAATGTCGGTCATGTGAGGAGTCAGAGAAATCGACGTGCGTGCATGACACGATGTATGAATGTTGAGGAAGCGAGAGAAATATGTCAGGAAAGAAAAATGTGGCAGTTCATTCTTTCTGCCTACCCTTTTGGGGAGATGGCGTGATGGTTAGTTAGTTAGTTAGTTTATTGTTACATGAAATCGTAATGTCAACACGATTAAACAAACTACATGTTTGATATTAAATAACTATTTTTAATTGTGTCTAAGGTATACTCGTACATTAAGAGCACGAAAAGTGAGTTAATTAAATAAATTAATTTAATACTTTTCGTATTGTAAAATAATGTCATGAAACACCACTTTAAGTTAATTAAAAATAATTTAATTAAAAATTCCTTTGATTTTTCTTGTACTTCACAACAGACCTCTTGCTTAATTATTTTAAATACTAAGGAAAAAAACAAGCAGGAAAACATTTAAAGGGAATCCTTTGTTTTAAGGACAACGCGGGTTCGATTAAGTATTTGCCATTTCGAATCCTTTGTAATCGTAACACAACCTTTGTTTGCAAAGGCGTCGTTTGATAATAATTAGAATCGAACAATTTCATTTAACGTTTTTCTTGTCCAGAGAAATGTTTTTTCTGCTCCCTGTAAATCTCCCGGGGCGAGAAAAACTCCGGGAAAACTTTGGCAAAACTCCCCTAGCTGTTTTTTTGGTAATTAATTAATGGCTGGGGTTGTTAGAATAGTAACATTATGTAGGGAATACTTGTTAAATCCGTTTCGAATAAGGAAATCAAGAACTAGAAATGAAAGAGATTAACGGAGCTTTATTCTTTGTAACACATACTATATAAAATATACAATTATTTAACAACCATGTTATTTAATGTTAAAACAATTATTTTTTAGTTGCACATACTCTAGTTTATCTACTTAGAATGAAAATCCACGACATTTTTTTCGTATAAATACAAATATACTTGTAAATATAAAATAACATGATTTAAATAATATCACGTTTTCACAAAATTCAAAAATGAACATCACTTGAGGTGAGATATTCACAAACACGGCGCTATACAAATTTGCCTAATTATTTTTATATTATTATATAGAAGAACGTGTATAGTCCGAAACATAAAAAGTATAAAATAAAGATAATATAGAAAGCAATTAAAATGTGAGTCTACAAAATAAAGTGATATCAAAGAGGTCGAATGTGGAAGAAATAAGAGAGATTGTTTGTAGGTTCTAAACTTTTACTGTCTCTCTTGGATTCTTCTAGATGACGGTGACTCCAATATTATCTTTAACGTAAGCTACAAAATAATATATGGGACACAGTTACACGTCAAGAAAACAAGAATATGTTGATTCTAAACGGTTTTTAACAACCATTAAATGGTAAATACTTACTAGAAATTATAAATAAAATATTATATTTACCGAGTTGTTGATTCCGGCGATTCCAGCAATATTGACATACGTCGCCGTTCAATCTATAAAAAAATAAATTTACTTTAGTAATAATTGTGAGTGTTATCAAATATTTTTTTTTCTTTTCCCTAAACTATTTATTTTTCGTATTCCGGCATCATGAATTTTCACAAATTAAATGAATTTACATAATTGTATTAAATAAATCTCAAGACTCGCTTTTAGTTATGTTTATTTTTGAGCTGTTGATATATGTAACGACCTTCGTGGCAGAGTGGTTACGAGCTCTGACTTCCATGTTGAAGGTCCTGGGTTCGATTCCCGGCGATGGCAGTGTGATTGTTACACTGTCTTTGGTCTGGTGTAGAATTCACGTGACAGTAAAATGGCGATAGATTGGCTACCTATCACATGTCACGAGAATCAATATAATAGCTAAAAAATAAAAATTGTACACAGTAATTGGGTCCAAACGACCTGTTGTGTACATAAAAAAAAAAAAAAAATTTTAGGTTCACGGTAATTTGGGATTACTAATGTTGTCAGGATTAAAGTTTAAGCTTACAAGAATTTAAAAAAATATGATTTAACATTAAGGCTTGAAATATAAATATTACAATTCAGATATAAAAATAAATCACAATGAAGACCATATTGTACGTGTATAGGAAGGAAAAAAAATGAAAAAAAATTATTAATCAAAATTGTAAAGAATTAGTTCTTATAAATAAATGTTTACAATACATCCCCATATGTCAACCAACCAGATAAAGGCTGCCTTAAAAGGCCGGAACTGAAAAACAATTGAAATAAAACTTTAAACCATAAACCTTAAAAGGCAATTTCTTTCATCATTTTCAACATAAGAAAAATAAGAAAGAAATTTATATAAGTAATATAAAATTATTCAATGCTTTAAAAATCAGTTAGTTTTATGATGATGAATACATGTATAAGCCCACTGTATTTTTATTTGTACCATTGAACTTAAATTTTACTTTCTACATAACGACCCTTCACTAAGGGGCTTAATAAAATAAATCACAGCCCACCACTAAAATAACCATCCCGCCTAAATTAACCAATTGAGAATGATTTATAAGAGTGTTTGGTGGGGAAGTGTGCCATTGGAGAATATTATCGGAAACTCCAAGAAAACCCGACAATAAAGTGTTTCGATAGTGGCCGGACCGATTGAATGGAATGAAATACCGTGACAACGGATGATGGCCCCTCTACCCTTTTTATACTGCGCCCCTTCCAGAATGGCCGGGTGCTCGTTATTATAATTTATTTCTGGTTCCTCTAGTGTGGACCAGCCCTCAGTCGCTAACGGCGCAGGTTGATTTGCATAACTACCCCAATCTTCATTTCGCTGCCCGTAAGGCAGTGAATACCTTGGAACCATGATGAAACAGGCGGTAGAGTATAGATGGAATTATTTTAATAAAGTAATTATGCAACTTAGTCGCAAAGTTCCAACAAGGGGAAACATGTCTTCTTATTATTTATATAGATCTGATGACGTGTTATGAGTTGCATCTACGGCCTCCTGGGAAGTACACCGCCAACTATCTCAGCATTTTTACGGTGGCCGGCCACGTGGTCGGGAACCCTCCGATAAACTGTCTTGAGATATCTTTGGGATCCTGTTTTCTTGCAAACGAGAGATACATCTTCTACATTGGTGACTCCATTTGACAATGTCTTCAACCTCCCAAATTATACTCGCAACTAAACAAATTCTTAGGATTTATGTATTTCTTGTTCGGTCACGAAGGATTTTGCCGGTTATATGTACATTGTAGTACTTTCATCTTGATAATAATAATAATAATAAATTGGATAATTTATAAAGCGCCATTTTTATGAATTGCTCATCTCAAGGGCGCTGAATGATGCGCATGAGTTGCTTGGATAGAGCTTTATCGGCTCTGGATTCTCTTGTGTCACTCACAGAAAATATTATAAAACTTCTAGAAATTAGACGTCTTCATAAATATTAAATAAGTCTCATAAAATGTTATTTTCTCCTTTCGGTGTCATGTTAGCGCACCCTGACGTTGACCATCACTTAAGAGTAGAGGTCTCTGTCCCTTGCAGCTCGAAACAGCTCCTCAATGCTTCTTAAGCCAGTCCAGTCCCTCATGTTGTGGAGCCAGGAGATTTTCTTCCTGCCAATATCTCGTCGGCTCTTTATCTTGCCCATAATAATCAGGTCCAGCAATTAATATTTTGTCTTTCATATAGTGTACCAGTTAATATTTCAAAAGTTTAAAAGAAACAAAACACATAAATATTTTAATACTAATAGTGTACCGCATTAATATCACTCTAAATAATAAACCGTTTATTTCATAAAAATTAATTCACTCACCATTATATCACGAAAAATAAGTACACAGATTTTCTTCCATTATATTTTCCACAAAAAGTCATCATTAGTAGTGTCCAATTTTTTGGATCTGAAATATTAGTACGTGACATAAAGATGTGCTTTTAGGCCTGCAGTATCCACTTACACAAGGTGTTTTCTATAGATTTCAAACATCACGAATTTCCTTAGTTGACTTTTGAATTAATGAAGACTGAAGTCCCAGCAATCTTCTAACAAAAACAAAAATAAAAATGATAGAATGGACCGCTACATTACACCATCTTGTCATACGTTTCTAGATTTATCCACATTTATACAGCGTCATGCAGGTACGACGATTCTTCCAATATGTAAAATGGCGGACTTTTAAAATTATATTAATTTAATCATGCATCGTTTACGTACACTCTCATAACCAATCTTTCTTCAGACATGCGTTCCATTTGTTCATATCAACGCAGTAATCCTTTTACAATTTTGTTCATAATGCTTTTTTTCCGTTTGACATACGTTTCTGATAACAGAATTTTAAATTACGCCATACATTGCAATCTTCAATTTACACTGAATCTGACCTGCCTTTCCCAAATTACTTTGACAAGAATTTCATTCATCATTTCTTTCTTGAACTCTTAATTTTTTTATCAAGTATTTTTTCTTTCGAAACGATTTTTTTGTTCAAAGTAATATAAGGTGGAAATGTTGCGTCAACTGCTAATATATGACGGCCAGTATCACTATTCTAGTATCACCTTACTTTAATCACTGTACTTACAGATTTTTCCTTACGTATAGTTTTAGATCTCATAGTATATTAATATTCAAATCGTGGCACAGTAGAATAACCACATCAAAACTGTCAGAAATTACTACGCACAAGCTACGTGTAAACAAAATCGTCTTTCAACATTCAGTGTTGCAATTTTACTAATCGCGAGTAGTGAATTTATTGTCACCTATCACGTGACTCAAATATTTAGTAAGATAATTTCCTTATTTATTTGTCGATTTTTCCCCATTTATGTACGAATTAAAACACTGTTATTCCCACTGATGAGTATATATCTCTATGCATGTTTTAAATATATGTAACCACCACGGTTGGAATAATTAAATGAACCAACCTAAATATTTTTGTTTACATTCAACTAACTAACTAACTAACCATCACGCCGTCTCCCCGAAAAGGTAGGCAGAAAGAATCTACTGTCACACTTTAACCGATGCGGCACTCCATCCTTCTCTTTTCGCCCCGCGGGAGACGCGGTGTGATGGGTTGCGAACCTCATCGCCACCAATAGGCATCTCCCGCGCACACTTGTATCTTCCAACATCCACAAAATAAATCTAAAACAAATAATATAAAATACAATGATATAAAATAAAATAACAAAATATTGTTTACATTTAATATTATATATTTTAGGGTGACCATCGTGGCCGAGTGGTAAGTACTTGGACTGCCACCTCGAAGGCCCCGGGTTAGTGATTCTTGTGACATAAGATTGATAGCTAATCTATCATCATTTTATTGTCACGTGCAGACCAAAGACAGTGTGACAATCACACTGCCCTCGCCGGAAATCGAACCTGAAACCTTCGGCTTGGCAGTCAATGCACTTGTGATATTAAAATAGCGATAGATTGGCTACCTATTACGAGAGTCAATATTGTCAAGGTAAGTCTTCACGTATAATTTTGAATTTTTGAGAACAAGAAAAATTAAAAATAACTCTTAAAAAATCACACATACGAAATTTCACACATACGAGTATATTATAATTATGGAAATTCATGGAAAATTATTTTAATAACTGTAAAAATTTAAACTCTTTTATGGTATCACATTTTTTTGTTCAATTTTTGCGACAGTTGTAAAAAACTCTTCACATAAATGAAAAAAAAATATTGTAACACCTAATGATGCCAACATCGGTTGGTAAAATAGCTGTCGTGAAAAAAATGTGATAGTATGACAGCGTTTAAATTTACACGTTAATAATGTTGAAGTTTTATATTATTTCGGCCAAAACAATGAACTATGTGAATAATTTTAATATATATTATTAATTGTTTGAATTCAATGAAACATCAACTTTAAATTTGAAACATTGTTATTATACGTTTTAAAATTTATTTTAATGAGATTGCCTATATAATAACAGTGATTCTGGTTTTAACATTTGATTGTATTAATATGATTAATTAACAAATCGATCGATCGAGAGCAGATTTTATCATTTTTACTGGTTTAGAATAATACTGCTTTTCTGTTGGTATTCACAGTCAATAAATGTATGATAAAACTCGAAACATTGAAACAATGAGATTTTGCATCACACGAAAAACAAACCATTTCTTGTTGTAAAACGTTATCGAGAGACTATTGCTTGTGTAACGGGTTTGGTCGATTCATCGAAACTCTGCACAATTCAACCGTTTTCATTGCTTTGTATCCGAAACTCATCTCGTGTCTTCCCTTTTATCGGTGAACTACTGTATTTCGATGCTTAGATCTGCTATCAGAGCGAAATAAGTTATCTGGAAAAAATACTACAGCCGAATCAATACATCCCTCCGATTTACATGTTAAGTAATGGTTTTATTATTGTGATTTAGGGATGGAATAGCTCACACAATGGTAACGCGCTAAGTTTAAGTAGTCTCTAAAAACTTTATTTGATGCAAAATAAAATGTAGCAAGGAGGCAGAAAAATCTGCTTTACATTGATTTAATTTACTAAGAACAAAAAGGAAAAAGATCTAAAATAAAATAAAAATACTTTTATGTTGTGCTATAGCAACGTTTTAGTTTATATTGTATACACGTACATTATTATTATGTGCTCCTAATACTGCCTGCAATATTTTTATATAGGATTTCTGACGAGTATCAGCAGTAATTCTGTTGCGTTGGAAGGCTTTCCATGAATTTATTTTCAGTTTAAAGAGAATTACACATTTACAGTCAGCATATTTATATCCGTTATTTTAAACAGGTTTATTTAATATATTAACTTTTTACTCAATTTGTTTTTTGAATGTATACAAATACTTGTAGACAAATTCTGGATTTTTACCCATTGCGGGTTAATCATTTTTAAGGATTAATTGTATCTCAATAGAGACGAAGACGTATTTTTTTTTTGGAAACAGAATATGGTAGTCGAGGCGTTTACAGGACTTATGACCTGTCATTGGTTGGGTTAAGCGATCACTTTATGTTAACAACATTCCCCATTCTTATAAATTATCTTTATAGATGGCGCTAGTGTAGATTGACTTACAAAATGTGAAGTTATTTAAAAATAGTAGCATATATACAAGTTTCAAAAATTTGGCAGACGTGGTGGTCGTAAGAAGGGCGGAATGGGGACTGTTGTTAACATAAAGTGATCGCTTAACCCAACCAATGACAGGTCATAAGTCCTATAAACGCCTCGACCACCACCGACCGACCTTCGTCTTCGACCTTCGTCTCTAATGAGATACAATGAACTTTTTACTGATTATCGACTAAACGTTAAACTAAACTCGTAGATACTTATAATTAAAACATGATCAAAACTGTAAGACATTTATGTTTTAATGTTATTTTCACACACATTTATAAATTGAGATAACCCTAAAATTCAACAATGCAATTTTTTTCACTCAGAAGATTGAAATTATTTCAAATAAATAAGTAAGAAATCAATGCATTGATCAAAATAAATCAATATAATTATCAATATTTATTACATGAATATGAATGAAAACGTCTGTTTTCTAGAAGTTTTATTATAATTTATGGGAGTGATATATTTCATCTTTCCGAGGCATTATCAAATGTGTTCTATATTCTCTTCTTCTTCTTCCTAAGCCTATTCACGTCCACTCCTAGACAAAGGCCTCCTCCATGCTCTTCCATGTCATTCTGTCTTGTGCAGACTGCAGCCAGTTTATTCCGACGTGTCTGTTCAGATCATCCTTCCACCGTAGTTGCAGTCGGCCTGCACTTCTCTTTGCCATCCACGGTCTCCAAGTCAGCAGTCTTCTTGTTCATTTTTCATCTGAGCTTCAGGCTACGTGACCTGCCCACCGTCATTTTAAAGTCGCCACGCGGTGGATGATGTTTGGCGGTGATGAACTTTGTTTTTTTTCTCACCGTATCGTTTCTGACACTGTATCTTAGGCTTCTCTTTACATGGCTCTTTGGGTCACTCGTAGTTTCTCGGCACTTTGTTTGGAAAATGTTACAGTTTCAAGACCATAAGTACCAACTGGCTGAACGCAGGCTTCATAGACTTTTTGTTTCAGGTTGATCGGTATTTACCGGGTTTAAGGGTATAACCCATGTTTCCGAAAGCTGCCCAGCTTAGTTTAATTCTTCTTTTTAGTTCTGCGATTTGGTTATCTCGACCCAATCGAATATTGTTTCCCAGGTATGTATATTCTTGGACATTCTCAATTTTGTTGCCATACACGTTGATTTCCAGTATTTCCGAGCCCATCACCTTGGTCTTTGCCAGGTTCATATTCAAACCTACAGATTTGGATACATCGTTTAGTTCTTTAAGCATTTCAGCTAGTTCCTCCGAAGTGTTGCTCACGAGTACGATGTCATCGTCAAAACGTAGATGGTTTTATCTATATTACGTAAATTATAATATTATAAAACTTCTAGAAAACAGACGTTTTCAATCGCATTAATTATTCAAAATGGAGTTTTACATTTATTGTTGAAGAAATAATTAATCAAAAAATGCAATTTGATAGTATTATTATATAAAATATATCAATATTTTCTCTAGATAAAGTAAATAATGTAATGATTGAAATGTACTGAATTAGTGCTAGCAATTTGACCTTGACTTGGAATTATAGTATTGAGGAAGCTAGGTTTAATCCTTTTACGCCTAACTGAACGTTTCCGTAACGAAGTAACGGCCGAAGCGATCTAACGAGTAACGACGAATGATTATGTCCCGTTAATCAATTATAAGTATGATTGATCGCGGCGTTAGCATATTGGGAGCTAACGAAGGCCGGAGACGGTCGTTTCTAGAATAATCCGAATGAATTTTTTGCTAATGATAATTTGTGATTGTCGTAAATCAGCGGCGGCTAAAGCTCGTACCCCGTGTGCCGAATAGATAAATTCTCCAATGGCTCAGATTTGAATTTTTATTAAATCGACGAATCGTGAGACAAACGCAATCGGTTTCAAAAATGGAATGCTCAAATCAGCAGTGTGCGAGGTAAAATGTCAATTATTTCGAATATTTCTACCACGATTTTCTTTTAGTAATTTTTCGTTTACCCGGTTTATGGTAATGTAGTCGCTACTGGTGATAATGCAAATAAAATAAGCCCTGTTATTTATTGTATTTGTTGAAGGTGGTATTTTAATGGAATTGGAAAAATGTCTAGAAAACGATATAAACTCAATTTTCACAGAATTAATGTCATTTCACGTTGTTTGCATAATAATCATATTACCTGAATATTTATTATATAATTTTGAAGAATAATGGAACAACTTAATTCATTTGTTTATACAATTGTTCATCTTTATTTGGAAGCTTTGTTAATTTTTAATATGTAAAATCAAAATAATGTAATAGTTAACCATTTTATAACTTATCAAACCAGACTATTTTATTTATAAAGGTAAATACAATATGTAGTAATAAAACAATGAATATGAATAAAAACTTCTCTTTTCTATGTATTTTGGGATCTTGGAAAAATCCATGTAATTCGTCTTTCTGGACTGACCCGAAGATCGTTGCAGTCTCCATCTTCAGATCCCAAAATCCATATTGTTACCAACCGTGAAAATCTACACAATAATTCTGTTTTATTGTCTCTCCTGTTTTACGAAATGCTCTCCAGATGCAGTCAACCTGGAAGACCACATAACATATGGAGGGAGAGCTGGACCTTATGATCCCAGGAGACCTTTTCTAGAAACACAAAAATTTCCTGAAGTTTTATTATAATGTATGTGAATGACATGTTTCGTCTATATAAGGCATTATCAAATGTGGTAATAAAATACTTTGTATTTAACTACGGCTTCAACACAAGATTCACATGGAATATTATGTTAATAATTTATTTATTTTTTCTATGTATACAACAGGTCGTTTGAACCCAATTACTGTACACAATTTATTTTTTTAGCTATTATATTGTTCTCGTGAGATATGATAGGTCTCTTGAGATATCGCCATTTTATTGTCACGTGAATTCTACACCAGACCAAAGACTGTGTGACAATCACACTGCCATCGCCGGGAATCAAACCCGGGGCCTTCGGTATGAAAGTCAGAGCTCTTACCACTCTGCCACGAAGGTCGTCGATATAATGTAACACCTGAACTGTTTTCTCCATAGTTCTCTAATAAATGGTCGTTTATATTAACAGACAAAACTTGAAAAATAAATTACAATTATATAAAAAAAAACATAAACTTCAAAATCAAAAGGTAAACTATTTTACATCACTATTAGTTATCAAAATATGTAAGTAAAATAGTAAAACAAGATGACATTTCCTCGCAGGTGCTCAAGTATTCATTTCAACCGCCCAAAGTCACCAAGTCATTATTTCTGTCATTGTTAAATAATGTCGGAGTTTCGAGTTCGGTACTTATGAAGGTACATAAAGTGCCTTTATGGCTATAGGGAGCTCCCCCACCCCCTGCAGCCCTCTGGCAGCGGGGTGAATGCCTTCACACTAGGGTGCATAATATCCTTGTTTGCTTGTTTCTGAATTAAAAATAAAAAAGCAGTTGTGGAAGATTGGCAGAGTAATTTATATTTTTAAATAAGGGAAAGCGCCTTTAATAAGCATTCACTAACAGATTTATATCGGAAGACGGATAACTTAATCATCTACGCAAAATGTATAGGCTATTTAAGTAAATGTATCTTAGTATTCGTGATGTTCTGTTGAACTAAGTGATTTCTATTTTTATGTTTTAATTCGTTTCTTGAAAGTACTCAGCTCTCTGATAGATACGAACTCAAATCTAGGTTTTTCATTTCATATTTTAAAATCACAAGTTAAGCATATAAAAAATATACTTGACATTATTTCAGTTTTTAAGGTAATTTTTTTTAATACAAAATAAGCAGGATTATTTGAATGTTCCCCTTGTTTCCTGAATAATGATTTAAAACTCAATTTAAAATCATTAATTCGAATGAAAACAGGCTGCTTTCTAGAAGTTTTATTGTATTTTATGGTAATCACATGTTTCGTCTTGCTTTCGGCATTACGAAAAGTTTTCATCTCAAAACAATTGGCAATCCCTAAAAGAAAATTTATTTAGTAATTAATACGAATGAAAACATCAGTTTTCTAGAAGTTTTATTATATTTTATGGGAATCACATGTTTGACCCTTCTAAGCAATTATCATTATCAAATCAAATGTTTTATAAACATTTGACAACATAAACATTTGATAATGCCTTTGAAGGGTGAAACTTGTCATTCCCATAAAATATAATAAAACTTCTAGAAAACTGACCATTTAATTTGTATTAATTATTTAATATGGAATTTTACATCATTGTTCAAGAAACAATAAATGAATAAATTTAGTAGTACTATCAATTAGAATGTCCATCGATAACTCGAATTTCATTATATGTTTATACATCTTATGATTCGATGCAAAGTTAAATAAAACGAAATGGGGTAATTTTGTATATGTGAATATATCATGTGAACATGTACACACATTCGTACATTGATGTTATATTTGAATATATTAGTAGTTACGCCAATATGTTAATTGACAGAGGGGACGCTGTATCTGTCAGCAGGAGCAATTCATTATTTGTCATTCGATGTGGTACAAAATAATTGACACCCATTAAATCATTCTGGTCGGGAAAATTATATTATTTCAAATTTGTTTCTGACTTTTAATTAGAGCTAATACAATTACGACATGATAAAAATACTTTATTTTTATGATAACTTTTATACACACACACACATATTCAGTTAAGTTATTTTATAACATTTCACTTATAACACTTATGTAATATATAACACAGTTATTGGAAACAAGAATCAGTGTAAGCGAAAATGACCGTTCATAATGGAGTTCTGGTCCCAAACCTTATGTATGGAAGCGAAGCATGGAACTGGCAGAAGAAAGATGAGAGCAGAAAAATTGCGGTAAAGATTCAATTCAATTTATTCAAAAAATTATAAACATTACAGAATAGCAAATCCAAATCGTTTTTAATCACAATATACAAAAATAAAATTAACAATTTAAAAAAATATATAATATATTTACAAATAATATAACAAGAAAACAAATGAGAGCAAGTCAGAAAAAAAGAAAAACAGAAGACAATTAAAAAAATAAATATTCGAGAACAATAAGTAGAGAATCCCCCAAGATGAGGTCCCTAAGACATATGTGTGATAAAACGATGTACAACAGAATCTCAAATGCTGATATTACGAGTAGAAAGGAATGTAGAGCGAAATAAGGTATTTTGAACAAAATTATGAAAGGATCGCTGCGTTGGTTCGGACATATGGGTGAAGAAAGAATGGTTAAAAAGTATACGTTAATGATGTAAATGAGATACGAAGTCGAGGCAGACCGAGAAAAACATGGCATGACCAAATTAATAAAATTTTAAAGGTTGGTCATGTCAGAAGCCGGAAGAATCGACATGCGTGTATGACTCGCTGTATGAATGTGGAGGAGACTAGATAGGTATGTCAGGATATATAGTGTGGCGGTCCATTCTCTCTGCCTACCCCTACGGGAAAACCGGTGTGATGGTTTGTTATTGTTGTTTATAACACATTAATATAGGGTCTAGTTTACAAACTCCGAGTTACCCAAAGATCCATGCTTGGAATAACCTTGAAGGGCGAAATAAAAAATGAAATTTTTCGACAACAAACTAAGGCGAGAGAGGTGGCTTTAAAGATAAGTGGGCTGAAGCGGCGGTGGACTGGCTATATTTCTCGAAGAACCGACTGCCCATGAAGAAGACGGCTTCTAGAGTGAAGACCTAGCACAGGGTTTCACAGAGTTAGCTTGATTGCTGAATGGAGTAAGATGTGAGGGGATGGATAGGGGGCAGTGGCGCGCCTTGGGAAAAGCCTACATTCAGGGGTGAATGACAGACGGCTGATAAGTAAGCAAGCACATTTAACAATTAAACAGTAAGTAGGGTGTAGGTGTCCAAAATATTATATTAATATAATAAAATCACTGGCATGTAAACAAATCGTTACAATTATTTTAATTATTGTTAAGATTGCTTTATTAGATACGTAAACACCACTTGAAAATTGAAATAGACGTCCGCTTTCCAGGATCTTTATAATTTTTAATGGAGTATCATGTTTCGCCTTGCTATGGCATTATCTAATGTGTCAGCAATCAAACAAGTATCCGAAACAAGGATTAAACAGTCGTATGTGGCGTGAGCTTTGAAAATACATTATGTATTTTTTGATTCATTAAAAGGAAAAAGAAAATGTGCCGTATTCTCTGATCAAAATCTTGAACATTGTTATGTGAAACAAGTGGTGTAAATTAATTTCTCCTGCAAATGAAATAAGTATGTAATTTTGTTTGAATTAAAGTCGCTAACATTGACGGACTTGTAACTATGGTATATTTTGATAGTTTTTTAGATCGATTTTTTTTTTACAAAAATGAATTATTTGGAGGAATGATGAAATACATTTCTCCTCCCTCTTATTTTTTATCTTCTATAAGAAAATGGAAAATATGATGCCTATGTTTACTTTTGATTCAGATGCTCTAAACAGGGATGTTGTACTGCAACTGAACCATTCTCGAAGGTTTTCTGACCAGGAGCTTCGTTAAAAAAATATATAACTAATATAATAATAACTAGCTTACTAACCATCACGCCGTCTCCCCGGCGGGTAGGTAGAAATAATGGAACGCCACACTGTTCTGTCCTGACATACTTCTCTCGTTTCCTCTACATTCATACATCTTGTCATGCACGCACGTCGATTTCTCCGACTCCTCACGTGACCGACATTCAATATTTGATTGATTTGATCGTGCCACGTTTTCCTCGGCCTTCCTCTATTTCTAGCTCCGTTCACGCCGTTAGCATATACCTTCTTTACCATTCTGGTTTCACTTATTCTTTCTATGTGTCCAAACCATCTTAATGACCGTTTCCTTATTTTGTCCATAACATTTTCATTCGCACTACATTCATTTATTTAACGGGTAGTTATTTTCTTTTATTGATTTTGATTTTGAGTGATTTAAAACTCATGTGAAGAGCGTGATTTAGTTATTCTATACTTATAGATAATAAAATAATAAATTGTTTTGTATTAAACCACGGTATGTTTATTATAATTGAAGCTAACTAGTTTCGCTTGGACCCAACCTGCATCAGGGTAATAAAATAACTTTTAGCTACAAAGCGTTTTATTATGTTATATCCAAGTTTAAAATGTCTAACCACAATGTTAGTGCTTCACAAGAATCTTAATATTATACAATACATATTTTAAGATAATTTTTTTATCAAAATCGTTTTTTAATGCTAATTGTGTCTGTTTTCGAAACAAGAAACATCCGCATAACGCAATAAAACTTCTAATAAACAATCTTTTGGAATATTTAATTTCTGAATAATGTTTATTTGACTTAATTTTATTTACTAAAACGAACATGTTTCGGACACAGAAGGCCTTCATCAGTGATATAAATAATTATAACAAATATTTTAATAACTTTCATAACTGACCACATTCATGATTTTTATTTTTTATTATTTATAATATTTATATCACCGATGAAGGACTTCTGTGTCCGAAACATGTTTGTTTTTTTTAATAAAGGTGTTGTTGTGTACAAAGCAAAAAAAAAACATTGTTCAATGAATCCGCAAACACAACGTTATGGCGAATATAGAATAAATATATAATTTCTGATTAATAAAAAATGTGCTTAAATAATGTTTTTAAATGAAATTTCTTGGAAGAAGTACATTTTAAATCATGAAAACAAAAAAAATTACAAAATATTTCTTTATTGTAATGAATGTATTTAGTATGCTTCCACTTAAGTATATGTTCAACCGGTTTCGGCATCTTGCTGCCATCTTCTGGTTGGAGATGGCAGCAAGCTGCCGAAACCGGTCGAACGTAAACACAAGTGGAAGCACACTAAATACATAATAATAAAGAAATTTTGTTTAATTTTTTTTTGGTTTTCATTATTTAATAAATGTTACCTTTTAAATCAAATGATTTAATAGATTTTTTTATGCAAAAGCTGTGTCAAGTTTTTTATATAGTAAAAAAAAGTATAAAGTTGCTCAAAGTACAGGTGAAGTGAACATGAAGTTTTTACTTAGACAGAGAATGTTCACCCCACTTCACAATCACCTGAGTGATAATGTACATAAGACGTATGGGGGGTTGAACCTGCACCCGTTATAATGGCTCGGGAAAACTTTAACGTCTGCTACCACGGGGGATTTATGGGCCATGGAACCCAAGAATTCGAAAAATTCAAGTCGTAAACCGGGTACCAGAGTAAATCAAAATAGCGCATTAATCTCGTAATCCAAATATTTCCATTTAAAATAGTCAATTAAAAAGTTTATTTATTTTAAGTTTAAAAAGTTTAAATTAGATCAAACTGAAATGAGTTGAAATATACGACCATAAAAACATATTTTAATTTCTTCTATATATGCCATACTTTGTGTTGTTATAATGGTTTATTTTTATTTTTATTTTTTATAAACTTTGTATATACAACCCTTAGGTATATATAAAAAAAAATTATAGACATGTTTCGGACAAGCAGTCCTTCTTCAGTAAAGAAACATTTTTAAAAATATCATAAAATTGTTGTTGTTTACATTATCTGACAGATGTTATATTATTTTTTTAAATGTATTCTTACTGAAGAAGGACTGTTTGTCTGAAACATGTCTATATAATATTTTTTTTTAATATAAGTGTTGTATATACAAAGTGTATAAAAAAGAAAAATAGAAATAAAATATACTTTTAATATTGAATAACAAATAAACAAACAACACCCTCATTCCATTTCCCTGGAATGGTAGGCAGAGAGAATGGACCGCTACACTTCTCTATTCTGTCACACCTCTTTAATTTCTACCACATTCATACAGTGAGTCATAAACGCACGTCGACTGTTTGGACTTTTGACATGGCCGATCTTTAAAATTGGATTTATTCGGTCACGCCACGTTTTCCTTTGCTTTTTTCGAATTCTTTTACAATTCACACAACTAATAAATCTTTTTAACCATTCTTCAATCATACATTTGATCCATAAGTTCAAACCGTTTTAGTGACCCTTTTTTAATTTTATTCAGAAGCCATTCATACCTTTTACATAACTTTCTTACTTCTACGTTTTGTATCCTCTCATACATTCTTCTGAATGATCTCTTCAATACTCCATTAATCGAACTTCTGTCAACTCCAAGCTTCACTCCATGTATTCTTTTAAATACACAATATTTAAAGAAATTGCATTGTTAGAAATGAATAATAAATGGTTCACAATAATAAAAGTATAATACATTTACACCTAATACATTTTCAAACACTAACTAACTAACTAACTAACCAGCAGAAAGAATGGACTGCCACACTTTTCTTTCCTGACATATTTCTCTCGCTTCCTTAACATTCATACATCGTGTCATGCACGCGCGTCGATTTCTCTGACTCCTCACATGACCGACATTCAATATTTGATTTATTTTATCGTGCCACGCTTTCCTCGGTCTTCTTCTATTTCTGGTTCCATTTACATCATTAACATATAATTTTTTTACCATTCTTTCTTCATTCATTCTTTCCATATGTCCAAACCATCTTAATGATCCTTTCATTATTTTGTTCATGACACCATCGTTCGCACCGCATTCTAACTAACTAACTAACCATCACGCCGTCTCCCCGAAAGGGTAGGCAGAAAGAATGGACTGTCACACTTTTACTGATGCGGCACTCCATCCTTCTCTTTTCGCCCCGCGGGAGACGCGGTGTGATGGGTTGCGAACCTCATCGCCACCGCATTCACTTCTTATATTTTCATTCGACACTCTATCATACACAGAGTATCCACACATTCGTCTAAGAGATCTCATTTCTACTGCATTTATTCTACTTTCATTCTTCTTTTGCCAGTTCCATGCTTCGCTTCCATACATAATTTCAATTTTATCTTAAATAAGTAAATGACTATAAAACACACGATAATTAAAAAATATATGTATATTGTTATTTATATGGTGGATCTCAATTGATGACAGATTCTCCCGCTGATCGAGAGCTGTTCACCATTCGCCGCTCCAGTGGCCAGGAGTTGGACCATAAATTCCGATTGATAGTGGTTTAAAAAAATCGGACACCGAAAAACCATAAATTCACGGCGTCAGCTTTACTGCCGGTTGTGGAAGGTGTCTCAGCCATAAATTCCGCCATGCCATAAAAAATACGACTGCGCCATAAATACGCTAAATAATGACCGCAAATTTCCAATAAAATATAATGCGTTTATACATCGGTATTGCTTTATCGGGGAAACGTTCATCTGGACAGATTGCGATTCTGGTGCCTGGAAATATTCAGTAACCTACCAATATTTTATATACTAAACAGTGCTTACTTTCTTTTCATTTCAGATTATGAAATTCTTCCAAAACCTCGTCCTACATGACAAAAACTTTACTCTACAATTTTTCTCATCCCGCATTTATCTCCTCTGCCTCTCCTGTTCTTCCCGCTGTATATTCTTGTGGTATATTCTTTTTTTAATTTCTTATGCTTCTATAGTGATTCTGAAATGTTCATGTATTCTATATTTTGCTTATTTATTCAATAAAGTATAGCAGAGCATAGAAGTAAGATGGGGTAGATTAAATATGGCCTGGCACCCCCTTGTGGTTGTTGCCGTCTTTTAATGTAAGTCCCGGATGGACTGGGGACAGGCCCAGGAAGTGTACAAGCGAGGCTGACAAAAGGGCGCCGTTACGCCCTATAACAGTGCTAACTTTCTATTTAAAAAATTGGTTAAGTATAGGTTGTTACAAGTGACTTTTAAATTATTTCAATCGATATTCATTTGAAAATCGATTCTATCAACTATATCAATTGAAAGCTCTTAAAAGCAGAAAGCTTCCATGATTCCAAATATACGAGTACATTCTTTATTTTAAATATAATTAAATTGATAGTTAGCTGTTTGATTAATTAGCTGTTTGATTGAAAATTCGAAATTATATTAAATAAATGAATGAATTCATTTCTTGTATATATTATCCAACACTTTGTGTTGTGGATTTGAATATCTTTTTGAAAACACCTTTGCATTTTATACAAACATGTTACGGGAAACAGACGCCCTTTCATTGCGTAGATATAAAAAAAATGTGTAAAAATATCAAAAAAGTTTTTGTGAAAATACATTGTTTTAATAAAAATTATTCAAACAATAAATTCATAAATATAAATTAAAAAAAGCTACGTTTTTTTAAACTAACTCTGCTTTTGTCTCCATTTCGACACTGACCGGTTTCGCCAGGCTCGCTGGCATCGACAGACTGGTGCCACTGTTACAAAGTATTCCTTTTTAATCTTAAAAGAATTACATAAAATTTACTGAATTTAAGTATTGGTATTAAAGTTATTTAAGAGGAATGCATTTAATATAATGCATTTAAGAAATATATTACAGCTGACATATATATTGTTACTAATTATTGAATTTAAATATTATATGTTATATATGTCCATAAGCTTGGCGTCCCCTATTTTGGCTCTTCCATATATTAGTCCATGTTTGAGCTACAAAGGTCTGGAATAACAACAAAACATTTTTTGACAGTCATCGATTCTACAAATTTATGTTAATTTATTTTATCTTGAACAGCATAAAACTCTATTTTAAATTTATAATACGAATGAGATCGTATATTTTCGTAAGTTTTATTAAATATGAGGGGAATGACATGTTTCGCTATGCTAAGACTTTTTTATTTTTTATTTATTTATTTATACGATTTAATATGGGAGTATCGTGAGAGGACTCTTATTACTGATACCCCACTATTTATGACATGAATTTTTTATACATTATTATAAACAGGAAATATACTTATTGTAGATTGTAAAAAATTATACATAGAATCACTTAAAACTAACTAAACTATAATAAGCAATCGAGCAAATAACAAATTACGGCAAGTAAAAATTACATTCAAATTTATGTTTTTTAAAAGTTAAATATAAATTAATATGATAATAGATCTATAATATTTATTACACAGATAATAAATGGAGAGTGAAATGAAGAAATATATAAATTTTCGGCTTGAAACAGAAAATCAGGGAGAGTTTTGAAAATATCACGAAATAATTTATACAAAGAAAAGATATTATCAAATGTCATGTCATTTGATAATGTCTTAAATTATATTGGATATTAGTACAACACTACAACATTATTGTTTCTTTTCTATTTTTGGATACGCCCTAGAGTAAATATTTACGGAGTCCATGTAATTGCGCAATAGTGCTAACAAAAGTTATTATACGGAACATTGAGATGAGAAGAATCTCCTTTAGAGGTATAACAAATCTTATCCTAATCGATTCCATCTTCCAACATTTTCTCTTTTCCAAGCAAACAGATCGAATATCAAAATTTTTTGACTGGAGTGCGCTATTACAGGTTATCTTTGATACATTCCCAAGTATCTTCTCGAGAACAATATAAAGAATATCTCATTTCCTGGTAATTTTACCCCGTCCTTTGAACAGCCTTCTTTAGCGGCCCTCAGAGCGTAAGACGTAGGGCTGCCGGCCTCTGAGGGTAATTAACCTTATAAAGGTTATTGCTTTGCGACCGGGTGGCGGTTTTCAATAAGAAAATATTCGGTACCAAAGAAATGTTACTGAAATTTGATAGAACGCTGCTCCTTTCATCGTTAATGAAGAGAAAATTGCTTGGTAGGTAACTCCTATAGAAAGAAAAATACGTTTTACAGCGATGGCTATGGTAGATGAAAATATTAACGGGGTTTTAAGGATGAATTTATAAGAGGTAAAAATAATGACATAAGAATACATTTGTTTTATAGTCCGATAATCATCTTTGCATTTTCTTCTGCTTTGTTGAATACTGTATATTCTGTTCCTGGTTTGTTGATGTCGAGCTGTCTTGCCGTCTTTGGAGGTCTTTCGAGAGATCGATTGCCTGTAGGTACTTTTGTAGGTGATCCATATAAGTGGACTTCGACGCTGAACCAGCATATTTCATGATGAAATATAGTACACAAAACGCCTGACTCAGGACCTACTTATCAAAACTGATGAGTCTAGGGCCCAGATTTATTCAGTTTGGTCACTAGGTCACTAGAGCAGAGCATCGTGTGAAAATGGAAGCAAATCATATAAAAGCGGTACATACTCCTACCGAGCTACGCAACTGTCTACACTGCTACGCTACGTAACTTCCGACGAATCTTTGCTCCCGCCGACCGACGCGCTCCAACCCTCAGAAACCTCCACTGCTTTTAACTCTCACCACATCCCCCAAACTTTATTTGCTGTTTGACTTATCATTCATTCAGGACACGCTCGATCCTTGCATCTATACATCTAATTACTCGATTCATAATTATAAATAAGGGTTTTAATGACACAACTAAACTAATATGTTTGTTAAAATCTACATTAGACATCGAAAAATGCAACGTGTCTATACACGCCCTTTATCACGAGTATACGAGTACGAGTATCGTATAGGAATTAAGAGAGTATCGTTTCTATGCCTACCCAGAGAACAATTCTAATGATATAGAAAAGTTATTATAAAAGTCACAAGATTTTATTCAACGATATGTCGTCAGATGTGAGACTTGATAATCTACCATTGACGTTATTATAAAACACCAGAAAAATAGTAAAAAAATCAAAGTTCCACAAGATTTAATAATCAGCATCAGTAGCAGTTTACGCGACGGATCGCTGTTTGGGGTCTCGTAGTTTTCGTATTTTTTCAATAATATATAAAAATATTATTACCCCAACCATAATGCCCTTGCAATGTAATGCCGGTGGAAAGAGCAATCAGCTTACTGAACACGATCTTCTCAGAAAGTGTCTTGTCTTTTTTAATTCGAACCAACCCCCATGCGTTACTGGTATTATATATTATATTTTAACTGTTTTCAAAATATGCCTTAAATCTTAATTTTGTTTGCAATGTCTATAGATGAATAAACTTAATTTAAATTTAAAGTGGTTTGTAGAAAAACGTCCTGATGCAAATCATACTTTGTACCGGAGTACGCAAATACCAACGAATCACGCGCCGGTACTGCTTTACAAGGTGCGGTGATGCCGAAAATTGCCGAAGATTCCCGAGGGGGCCGTCCGGTTCCTGCATTGGTTATTGTGCTCTACTAGCAGGACGTGCAGATGCCTGCAGTATCCCACTCCCTAATAAATTATTTTTTTATCCTTTCCTTCAGAAAATTCCAAGCGACGACATGGCGATTTACCTAATCGCTACGTAAAGCATAATATGAGTATGTACTCGTATATGGTCCATAGGATGAAGCTCGATGGACCGACGATAATCGCCGACAATGACTGCCACACCAAAGATTCCGGGTTCGATTCCTGGCGATGACATTGACACTGTCAGGTGTAGAATTCACGTGACAATAAAATGGCGATAAATTAACTACCTATCATATGTCTTGAGAATCGATATAATAGTCATAGCCTTTAGATCGATATCGTGGCTCGTGCAGTAATGTTGTTAAAACTTATTCAACAATAGACCGCAAAGTTTGTGATGTCCACATGAAAAACAAAAAACCTGAATTTATTTTCACCTATGCTTTGTGTTGTGGATTCACATTTGAATAAATACAATTGCCCTTTTCACAACACTATAGTTTTCTTGGTTTGGTCACAATCGAAACATGTATCTAAAAAGAAATATAAAATTTTGTGAAAATACGAAGTGCAATACTTTTTATTTAAACATGAATTTGAATTACACTTTTAAAAGTTGCACACTTGAATAACTTCCTCGTATTTTTTTTAATTAAATTAATTTAGTAATTTTTTTATTTTTTTATACTTTGTATACAACAAATACTTTATTAAAAAAATAAAAATTAAAAAACAAACATGTTTTGGACACACAAGCCCTTCATCAGTTGAAATCAATGGCGTTGAAATTTTGCATTTTAATAATAGAAATATAACTTTGAGCAATTTGAAAGTAAAAAAGCAATTAAAATTATAGAAAACATTTTAAATAATCAAATAAGTTAACGTCAATTCCAATATTTGATTTATTTCCTTTGTTGTAAGATAATTCGTTGATCCCAAAAAGAAATTTAAATTATTGTTTTAAATTTATTCACAATATTTGTTATAACAAAAGCATTAACAAATTGAAACCGAAATAAATCATTTTAATCTCTGTTAAACTGACCACATTCGTGAATTGAATAAAAATTATTTTAAATATTTTAAATATTTATATAGTATCACTTATGAAGGGCTTGTGTGTTCAAAACATGTTTGGTTTTTAATTAATTTTTCTTTAATAAATCGTATGTTGTATATAAAGTATATACCAGGGGTGTAAGTTGAAGTTTGCCGGTTTTTTCAATAAAGAAAACGCTTAATTCTCAAGGGAATCTCAATTTTTTTTTATTCAAAGTATTGACCATCGGATTCTATATATTTTGCCCATCTTTGAGGCTAATCATGGATACCATTCCAAAAAAAAATTTCACTTTCGAGGCAAACCATTCGACGAGCCATTTTTCGACTTTTTCAAAATTGGCGAAGCGCTGCTCTGCGAGTGAGTGTCCCATCGATGCAAAAAGGTGATAGTCGGACGGAGCAATGTCTGGAGAGTACGGCGGGTGCAATAATATTTCCCAATTCAATGCTTTGAGAGTGTTCTTGTGTGAGTGCATTTCACAAATGGTTTTTCGATTTTCGATTTGTCTCTCGTTCATTTGGTGTGGTACCCATTTTCATACTTTTGGATCTTTCCCATGGCTTTTAAACAAATTGCTCCTCAGGTCACATTATGTGTTTGGGCCAATTGTTGTTGCGATTGGGTTGGGTCTTCATCCAATAACGCCTGCAATTCCTCGTCTTCGAACTTTTTCGTTGCACCAGGATGTTCATTGTCTGTTAAATCGAAATCTCCACTTTTAAATTGACGAAACCATGTCTCACATGTTCTAATCAATGGAGTATGTTCACCATAAGTTTTTACCAGCAACCGATGAGCTTCAACTGCTTTTTTCTTTTGATGAAATAAGAAAAGCAACGAATGCCGCAAATGCGATTTACTTGGAACGAAATTCGACATATTCACTGAGGTAAACAACTATGACACTATTATTTTGGCAGAATGTAACTTGTGTATTTTTAAAGGTTAATTAATGTCTATAGAAAAATATGACATAGATGCAAAATCATAGAAATGTATACATATCTCTAGCGACATCTATGAATAAAACCGGCAAACTTCAACTAACACCCCTATGTATATAAAAAAAGAAACATTAAACATTAACAACACAAAGTTATGGCGAATATAGAAGAAATTATTTTATTAAATTTGTTTAACAAGATTTTTTTCTCGAAACAAAACATGCGTCCTTCACCGTATCCGTCCTGTCTGTAAATAAATGACACGGGACATTTAAAGTTAATTCTGTCTCCGTAGGATGAATAAAAATTCCCTTACTGTTTTAGTACAAGTACACGAATGTAATGTTTAAATAACAACAAAATTAAACATGTCCCCCTGTGAATCGCTTTAATTCCCAGCTTCAAGGTTAATTAGTAAGGGGATACAGCCATGAAATAAACTTGTGTGTGACGCTACTGTAAATAAAGTTTTTACGTATATACAGGGTGGCCGGTACTTATTCGGAATGAAAGTACGAGGTAGTAAAATTAAAGTTCGTAAGAAAAAACGTTTCTTGTACTAGCCACGCGCCTTTCAAGCACATTTCATTACTTAATATGATCCTCTCGCTTTTACGTTCACGTTCTTCTGTAGGCACCGTTTACATCATTAGTATAATATGGACCACGCTCTTTTTTTATTTGAGTCTTTCAAATTAACATACATAAACACGTAAATCGTTAAACACGTAAGTATTCACGCAAATCATCAATGTATTGCAAATTCTCGCTACTGAATTAATGTTAATATCTTTAAGAAGAGTTTTTTTTTCTGAATTAAAACAGTTTTTTCTGTATTCAATTAATTTATCTGATTTAGAAAGCGTACCGTATACCTTCATCGGCGGAGAACGATATAAAGAATTTATTTCATTCTTCTAAATATACAGTAAAACAACATTAGAAATTCTTCTTCTTATTTTTGTCCTGTCACACATCCGTGGTGCATAGGGCCTCAAGGAACCTTTTCCACCCGACTCTATCGCACGCTGATGCCTAATATCATCCCAATTGAGGCCTGCTGCCTTAACCTCGTCCTGCAGGGTTCTTCTCCAGGTGGCTCTAGGTCTGCCTCGCTTTCTCTTTCCCCCCATTAGGAACCAGTCTAGTGCACCCTGAGCGATGCAGGCTGGATTCTGTCTCAGAATAAACTTAAAAGTGGAAAAATATTATTTTAGTATGGTTTTATATGTTTTTTTTTATATATTAATATTGCAATTAAAATTTATAAAATGTGGGTTTCTGATGGGCAGTAGAACTATGATGGGGTAAACTTTTCCGGGAAGTATGCCTCTGTAAAATGTCGTAATGCATCATGTAGCAATGATACCAGCAATCCCAGTGCCAAATTTAACTCTTGCATTCACGAGTGTATTTTTAAACCTCGCGAACACTGGACAATGTGAATACAGGCATTACCATCAGTGTCATAGCAAATACAGAGTAGACGAATGACAAATTTCTATCGCCATAAAACTGAATTCACCCAGCTGAGAGAAGGCAAACCCAACAGACAATTTTCCAGAGAAGACAAGGAAAACTGCTCTGGATTTCTTTACCTAGGTTATCACAATGAATAGGAATAAATTATTCTCGAGTTAACACCATCTTCCACGTCAGAGAAACCTGGCATGACACCGAGAGAATAATAATCAAAATGCATTTGAATTGAATAAACGATATTGAATTTACGAATTAACAAGTACTACTTGCCCTGTATACAACACTATAGTAGGACAGTTGCTAAATAAAGTTAATATAATTATTCTTTCTGTTTTAAGGGTTTGAGAAGGGATGTAGTTGAAGAAACGAACGAGGTTGGAGCTTTACAAACTTCTTTTTTATTATTCTTAATGATGATTATTATTGTTGTCAGCTTAATGAAACATTTAGTTAAAAATATGAAATACTGTTTTTGTTTTATCATTTGTTAAAAGGTTTATATAAAGCAATACAGATTTAAATATTCATTCATGTTTTTAACTAACTTACTAACTAACCATTAGGTCGTTTCCCCGAAAGGGTAGGCAGAAAGAATGAACTGTCACACTTTTACTGATGCGGCACTCCATCCTTCTCTTTTCGCCCCGCGGGAGACGGGGTGTGATGGGTTGCAACCCTCATCGCCATCAATAGGCATCTCCCATGTTTCATTCATGTTTTTAAATTCGACAATATTTTGTGTGATGGACTCTATTTATTTTTCAAATTAGGTGGCATATAATGGTCGCAGGGTTCTGCACTATAATAAATAAAAGGTTCAATAAAAACATTGCGCTGCAGTTCCTAATTGCATATGGTTCTGAGTTAACTACAGCAGTTTTAGCAAACACAAAAATAAGTAATTGAATTTTTGTATATCATAAAACATTTGATACTGCATTATGCTACAAAAGTTATGCCTTTTCATCGTTTATGAAGGCGGTAATATTAATATTAATTTAATGTTATGGTTGTTTTAAGTATTTATAGTTAAGTTGCCTATTTTTAAAGTTTAACATCCCAATATTTATAAAGAAAACAGCTGAGTTAATTTAATAATGTATTTATTTTAAGAAAGAGAAAATAAGAATGAAAAACCTTTTTAAATACGATATTACAAATGCACAAAATCAATATCAAAATGTAAATAAAATTGTGCTCGCATGTGCACCGTCGGCATCGTGGGGATACAGAAAAAAAAATGTATAAATGTTAAGGAAGCTAGAGAAGTATGTTAGAGAACAACATTGTGGTGGTCCATTATTTCTGCCTAAGATACAAGAACTAGGAAGATTCTCAGAGTAGCAGAAATGAGATTCCTACACTAACTAACTAACTAACTAACCATCACGCCGTCTCTCTAAAGGGGTAGGCAGAAATAATGGACTGCCACAATTTATTTTCCGGACATACTTCTCTCACTACCTAAACATTTACACATTGTATCATGCACGCACGTTGATTTCTTCGACTCCTTACGTGACCGATATTCATTATTTGATTTATTTGATCAGCTCAAGTTTTCATCGGACTTCCTCTATTTTTAGTTTCATTTACATCGTCAAAATATATTTTTTTACCATCCATTTATTCCATGTAACCAAACAATCTTTGATGAACGATGCTTTCAATATTTTGTTAATAACATTTTTATTCGCACCGCATTAACTTCTTATATTTTTGCATTCGACATTCGGTTACACACAGTTTTTCTTCTATATTCGCCATTACTTTGTGTTGCGGATTCATATTTGAATTACTTTTTGATAACTTTGTATCACAACACTTTTTTACACTTTTCACAGACATGTTTCGGGACACAGAAGCCCCTTCTTCAGTGTGTACAAATTTTAACAGCTAAATGAGACAAAATCGTTACTTATATACTAAATAAAATTAAAACGGTAAAGGAGGAGTGGGGGTGGTTCCAAGAAATAGTGTTCATTACATTTTAGCCGGAATAATGGGACAGGGGAAATAAATCTAGTATCGGACTGGAAGTTAAATTAATTTGATTAATTATAATTTCTTCTTTATTCCCCATATTCTTAAGATATCTAATTTCTACTGAATTTATTCTACTTTCATCCTTCTTTTGCCAGTTCCATGCTTCGCTTTCATACAAAAGGGTCGGTGCAAAAACACCATCATGGTGTTGTGTTCATAAAACTTACATTCGCACCAAAAATGCCATTTTAATTTTTGTTTACGATGACAACTTTAAGTAAAGTAATTGCGTAGATTTTCACAGTTGGCAGCAATATGTTTGTTGTGTTTTTGGGTAACATCGTGTGATAACTCCTTCTCGACCGACGTTTCGGAGATCGTTGCAGTCTCCATCTTCAGGGTAACTCTGTAAATGGGCATCTTCATTACCCTGAAGATGGAGACTGCAACGATCTCCGAAACGTCGGTCGTGAAGGAGTTATCACACGGTGTTACCCAAAAAAACAACAAACAACTTTAAGTAAGTTAGTTTATAATTAAATAGTCCATTGTTTTGGCCGAAACACTATGATACCTTAACATTTTAAACTTTTAAATTAAATAACTTTATTTTTTTGTATCACAATTGTATTTTATTTTACGCGACAGCTGTTTCATCAATATTATTTCCATTAACCGTTTTTAAAGCTCCGTTCACTTTGCTATCCGCACCAACCCTTCTTTCGACGTCACTGTCCGTTAGGCCATCCGCTATGAACAGCAACACATAACTAAAAAACATAATTATTCATCAAGACTAAGATTCTAGTTGCAAAATAATATAAATATATACCTCCAGAAATACAAATAGAAGATTTTAAAGTTTAAATGAACTATACAAGACCACTAAAGTAAGTGAGACGTGTAAATCTAACAGCGGCGCAGTAGACCTCTGGTAAAATGTGTGTTGAACCGCAAGCCAACAATTTCCAATTGCCCTAAACAGGGCACAGCGGCGAGCGGGCCCAGGGGACCTCGCCCCGGCACAAGCAGGATCGTCCCTTGCCCAACTGACCCTGTTACAAAACTAAAGGGTTTCCGCGAGGTAATACCATAAACCTGTTCGGCCAGTTTTAAAACTCAGGTAGAAAGCTAAATTTTGATGAATGTCTGCAATTTATTGCCGAAACTCCAACATAAAAATATTAAATTTTCATATAAAGCACTCACTTTGTGTTTAAACATTTTTAATTATGAAATAAACTGCTTAATTAAACAACTTTGTTTTTTGTATCACAATTGTATTTTATTATACGCGACAGCTGTTTCATCAAGCTATGTTGACACCAAGTTATATATCTGAACTCTGTACAACGGACAGCCTAAATTCAAGGAAATCCACACTTCGCTCGGCGAACTCCTCAGCAATAGGAAGATTAGTTGAGCCGAAGCGTTGCCCCAGTACAAATTTCGGGGATCGAGCGTTCGCGGTAGCCGGTCCATCAGCTTGGAACAATTTCCCTTCACACCTTAGATGCATAAATGATCCGACAGATTTCAGATCTAAATTGAAAACCCATCTTTTTCATATTTCATACCCAATTTAAACATTTATACTTTGTTCTACTATACTTTTAAACCGATCGTTTTTAAGCGGTCACATTTAGATTTTTAGATTTAAAACACGTCTTAATGCGCCCTTGAGGTGATTACATCACAAAAACGGCGCTTTAAAAGTTAGCATATTATTATTATTATTATCATCAGGTGTTACAATAATATATCAAATGTCAAATTTTCTTGATTTTTCAAACCTTTGTGTATTTGTTCCTATGTCAATTTGAATAGAATTGTGAATTCACATTTGAATATTTGAATTCAAATTGACATAGGAACAAATACACATAAAGGTTCGAAAAATCAAGAAAATTTGACATTTTATATACGTATTATTTTAACACCGGATAATGTCAACATAGGTTGATGAAACAGCTGTCGCGTATAATATTTCTATTTAATGAAATTTTCTTATTTCTAAAACTAGCTTATTATATAATAAATAATTGACATAAAAATTAAAACGGAGTTAGCAAGAATAGAAATGACAAATTAATTTATAATTTATCAGCGATAAGGCTGAAAGATTTTATAACCCTCGCACGAACACACGTTTTCCTCTTACATGCAATTTTTATTTGATGTAGTAATATATGAGCGTGTTCTAAATATAAATTATAACTTGAGAATGTATTGACTAAAACTTTTCGCGTGGGGTAACGTGGGGTAATATTGTACAGTGGGTAATGTATATTTTTGTGTGATTACTTTTGTATATAGTGTTTACTCGTAGATCTCTTTCGCAAGTTTTAACTCTTGGATTGATTGGTTTGCAGCAAAGTGTAACATATTTGCTGGTTCTTGGGATGCCATTTGGGTCTTTGAATGTGGTAGTTTATTTTAGGTAGATTCTCATATTTTGTATACAGCAGGTTATTTGAATCCAATAACCTTATACATTTTTTAGCATTTGATTATCATGATATGTGATAGGTAGCTACTTTATCGCGATTTTATTGTCACGTGTATTCTACACCTGACCAAATACAGTATGACAATCACACTGCAATCGCCTAGAAAGAACCCGGGACCTTCGGTGTGACAGTCATAAACTCTTGTCACAGCTCTTGTCACTAAGGTAGTCATGCCAATCTTTCCACTCATAGCTAGAATAATGTTGAATAATTCTTTTAAATAAAATTATACAATAACATAGTTTTTTTTGTACTATGATAACATTATATATTTATAAATAATTACGAAATATTTAAATTATCCAACAAATACTCGTGCACCTAAAAATATTAAACCACAATTACCTTAAAACTTTTTGCTGGTTACTTGAACAATGATGTTAAACTTCCGATTAAATAATTAATACATATGAAATCGTCTTATTTCTAGAATTTTTATTATATTTAATGAGATTAACATGTTTCGCCATGCTAACGCATTATCAAATGTTTGATAATGCATTAGACAAGAAAAACAAGTCATTATCATATTATATGGTTCATTTTTATAAAACAGACGTTTTCATTAATAATAAACTATGTTTTATTTAAATGTAAAACAAATGTGTTTTTGTTTTTGATTGGCTTCAATTTCACGGTTACCCTCTTCTGCGTTTGATTAGTAAATGTTCCCTATGTCGTATTCTGCTACCTGCTCGCGAGTCCTTTGCATATTGAGGGTTGCGTAATACGATCCCTACGCCAGTTAATTCGATCAAAGTATACATATTATTGTACAACTTTATACATATGTACATGGATACATTCGTATTACAATCTGTACATATGCGGGGAAGGGTATATACCTAATAGGCATGCGATAAATTGGATTATGGAATGTATTCAAACTCAATTCAAATTGCAACATGCTATTATACTCGTGTCATCCTCCCTCCCAGAAGGGAGGTCCAGCGATGCCGTCAGTCGGGGAAGGTAGACAAGCCGGAATGCGCAAATAAAAGCGTGGTTTGTCAATTTTAAACATATAAAAATTTATTAAAAATAAAAGACTTACCCTAAATATAATTATCCTTATGGTGGCCACCTAATTATAAACTAATTAGCCTAAACAACGCTTAAAACTAACTATATCTAAAAGAACGGCGCGACGTTCACCGAGCGCGGCTCCAGCCGAGAGGCCGAGCCTGCGCAAAGGGCGGGAAGACACATGGAGGTGAACCAGCCACGGCTCTCTCGTTCTCTGACGGGGCGGCGGCTGGGTCACGACGAGAAGGATGACCACGGCTCACTCTCGTTCTCTGACGGGGGCGGCGGTCTATCCTCTCTCCGCGGAATGGAAGGCGGCTGAGGGCGGCGACCTCATAAGCGGACCGGCCCGGCTCTTGGCTTCTCGTGGCGGAGACTCGTGTGACGCACAATATTTCGTGCGCGCCCATTTTGGCGCGCTTTCGGCTTGGCGCGAAAGAAAGTTCTCTAATGTTCACAATTTTAACAGTTTACACTTTATTGTTCACCCAATTGTTTCTTAAGCCCTCCCCGCGGAATATACATCGCGAGGAGGCGATTCACTTCACTTTTTCACACTTCTAATACTCGTACATTGTTTATTAATTTATTAATTAAGTCGCGACGTGTTCGTCCGACTGTCACTTTCATACTATCGGTGGCGATTCCGTTCATTTCGGAACTTGCATTGCGGGGGTTGTTTGAGGGGAAGGTCTCCGAGGGGTAGGAAGGCTTTTGTTCCTTCGGAGCAAGGAGCCTGTAGCCTTCTAGGAATTCCTACCTAGATAAGCCGGCGTGAAGCATTTTGGGTCTTTTGTGATACTTTTAACGAAATTGCAACGCAAGCTCGTTTGAAAAAAATATTTTGAAATGGTATAATTTTTGTCACAGAATAATTTCATAACAATCGACCCTGCCTTCTTTGACAAAAATTACACCTGGGATCGCTCTTTGGGGTGGAATAGGTTCGAATACTCTCTTGGAGTTAAAAACCGGAGGGGCTGTAATCATATGGATTGATAAGGACCGGTGGTCTCCTTATCTGGATCTCATCGGCTCGTACGTTTTTGTGTAGCTTCTGTGAGCTGATTGGTACGAGTTGTCCGCTTGAGGTAGGCCAATCATTATTTGTAATCTCACATGGAGGTCCTAACTGGTAGGTACGAAGGCCATGTGAGGGAGGTTCAGTTACACGGTGCGCTAATATTCTTCGTTACGTGGCCAGGTGGGATGTCACCTGTATCTCACGTACGGCGGGAGTTAGCGCGATCAAGACGTGAGGTAGGAGTCTCTCTGCCGAAATTTGCAGAGAACACCTATCCGTTTCGCAACGGATCCCGTATCAAGTAAGTTATTATTCTGTATGTATAGTTCAACTCCAAAGCCAGAGGATAACTTCAAGCCTTACCCGCTGAGAGTCGAACACCATTAGGATGTCCTTTAGACCGCCTACAGTTCGACTTTGTTCATCAGCGGGTCGGGGGCACGTTTTTCAATTTCGGCTACTCGTTACTCCGGATCTTTGCCGGGATATTAGAAGTTCCGTCCACTGTAGCCGGTTTGGAGTGAAAGATGCTGCCATAGCAAATCCCCAGCGGTGGACGGTGTCTAATTTATATTATTGGGGCTGTGCCTCTCAATTTGTATTTTTATATGGCGGCTGGCAGACCGTTGCTGCCTAGCGGCGATTCAATTTTTTTCGTCGATAATATTGCGTCACCGGTACTGCCTCAGTTAATTTTAAAACGTATTAATTTTGCGTAACCTACTTGAGGTTACGTCGTCTTCTCGCCGCAGTTAGCCTACATAACCACGACGAGGTGTTCTTAAGATTTTCTTTTTTATTAATGTTGGGCGCCACTGGGTTTTGATGAACCTCTCCCAGAAGAGGTAATTTGTTTGGCAATACGGTACCTGTCGACTTAATGGGAAAGAAAACAGGCACACAATAACAAACAAAATTGCAAAATCAATACATGAAAAATTTAAACCTACACGAGCGACACTTCTAAAACTACGATTGACAAACCAGCCCTATTCATTTACGCATTTCGGGATAATTTACAACTAGCTCAGGGTCGTGGATCGGGGAATCGGACACAATCCGATACCCTACTGAAAAAATATTTTAAACAATAAGCCCCATATGTTGGGCAGCCAATTGTCATCCTCCCTCCCAAACAGAACAGGCAGAGAAAATAAAGCGCGGGAAAAGAGCGTCAACGATCACCGAAGATCGGGGGAAAAGGCGATCCAAGGTGTCCTATCGACGCTCCGGCCTATTTCATCGCCGTGTACCTGACCTACCTTCCGGATCCTCGCCGAGTCCTCTCGCGCATCAGCGGCTCCAGGGTCCTCGGGAGAATAGCTCACCAGAAGGGAGGTCCAGCGATGCCGTCAGTCGGGGAAGGTAGACAAGCCGGAATGCGCAAATAAAAGCGTGGTTTGTCAATTTTAAACATATAAAAATTTATTAAAAATAAAAGACTTACCCTAAATATAATTATCCTTATGGTGGCCACCTAATTATAAACTAATTAGCCTAAACAACGCTTAAAACTAACTATATCTAAAAGAACGGCGCGACGTTCACCGAGCGCGGCTCCAGCCGAGAGGCCGAGCCTGCGCAAAGGGCGGGAAGACACATGGAGGTGAACCAGCCACGGCTCTCTCGTTCTCTGACGGGGCGGCGGCTGGGTCACGACGAGAAGGATGACCACGGCTCACTCTCGTTCTCTGACGGGGGCGGCGGTCTATCCTCTCTCCGCGGAATGGAAGGCGGCTGAGGGCGGCGACCTCATAAGCGGACCGGCCCGGCTCTTGGCTTCTCGTGGCGGAGACTCGTGTGACGCACAATATTTCGTGCGCGCCCATTTTGGCGCGCTTTCGGCTTGGCGCGAAAGAAAGTTCTCTAATGTTCACAATTTTAACAGTTTACACTTTATTGTTCACCCAATTGTTTCTTAAGCCCTCCCCGCGGAATATACATTGCGAGGAGGCGATTCACTTCACTTTTTCACACTTCTAATACTCGTACATTGTTCATTAATTTATTAATTAAGTCGCGACGTGTTCGTCCGACTGTCACTTTCATACTATCGGTGGCGATTCCGTTCATTTCGATACTTGCATTGCGGGGGTGTAGAGGGGTAGGTCTCCGAGGGGTAGGAAGGCTTTTGTTCCTTCGAAGCAAGGAGCCTGTAGCCTTCTAGGAATTCCTACCTAGATAAGCCGGCGTGAAGCATTTTGGGTCTTTTGTGATACTTTTAACGAAATTGCAACGCAAGCTCGTTTGAAAAAAATATTTTGAAATGGTATAATTTTTGTCACAGAATAATTTCATAACACTCGTATATGAGATTTCAGAAACAATATTAACATTCAATGGAAATAATGCAATGAATAAAATTATTGTGTATAATACAACTATCATTATGTATATAATTCTTTTGTACGAGCGTATGTAGTTAAATTCCTAAACGGCTGTACCGATTTTAATGAACTTTTTGTGTGTGTTTGAGTGGGTTTCTGGATGGTTTAGATTCACTATTGGATCGGGTAGGTGGCCGTTGAAATCTTCTGGGAAGTTCACGGATAATTGACCTTCTGATATTCACAGTTATATTTATTTACCATAGATGGCGCTGATGTCGAATACTGTGTTTCTTATTTTTGCAAAGCCGTGTCAGGTCCCTCAACGTTGGCGATTACTGCACCAAAGGCATCTTTGTCCTGCGCCACTTAGCCAATTTCTGTCCATTCTTTTATGTTCCGCCGCCAGAACAACTGCATTCTACCAAATCTCCGACGTCCTTCCACTTTAGCCATTTAAATCAGTCGAAGAAGGTGTTTTTTCTCCCCTTAGCACATGACCCAAATATGTGACCTCTCTAACTTTTACACTCGCCAACAGCTCTATATTTACTCTGGCTCTCTGTCGTATGTCTGCATTGCTGACCCTATACGTGTATACTATACTATAATGTTGCATTCTACGATATATCCACATCTCAAACGCCTGCGTTTCTGTGTTTAAGTATGCGCAAATCACATGCGTTGTAGCGTGGCGTAGATTTCAAATTCTGTGTTTCGATATTCCATGTATGGCAAGTATCACAATTGCGTGCGTATTGAGTATATAGTTAATCAATTAGTATAAAATTTATCGGGAAAACGTTTGCTAATAGCAGTCAAGCCAACGTCCGGGCAGGGCAACGTCTGTCGCGTTCGCTAGTATTGTATGAAATTTTAATGTGGTAGGTAAAAAACGTTGTTTCACAATAAATGATGATCAAAAATTAACATTAAACATCAAAGGTAACGGTAATTAATCATTCCTATGTGATTCTGGTTAGGTACTGGGAAATTGGTAGTTTTATGTTTTGATCCGTTAATGTGCACGTACTTACTTTTAATTTTTGGATTGTAGTGAAAATTAAAATATTTAGTGGTATTTACTTTCTCTTACTCTAAGGAAGTTCACCATCAACTCTGGATGATAGTAAAGGTAAATATCAAAACTCCGCTTGAACTTTCACAGTGCATGAAAAATTTAGCAGTGAAAGTTTCTTGGCAACTTTTTGTTTAGAAAATTTACAAACTAGGAAACGTTTTTTTTTGTAAGCTCCATATAAGAACAATAAATACAACTTGTAAAACTTCATGTATTTATTGTTTCTTGGACAATTATCCAAAACTCCATATTAAATAATTAATACATATGAAAACATCTGTTTTCGAGAAGTTGTCTGGTTAATGCATTATCAAAACGAAGTTAAGCCTTAACGAAGCGAAACATGTAATTTCCATAAGATATAATAAACTTCTAGAGAACAGATGTTTAAAAAAAAAAATTAAATTCAAACCTTCGAATCATCTAGATAAATGAACTCAAAATGAAAAACACAGTGTTTAAATTTTAAAAATCTTGGTCTGGAATTCTAAGTGGTATTGAGTTTATCAAACATTAAATATGGATTTTTTTGTGAATGTATACTTATGCTTGTATACGAGTACTGGATTTCACCCATGGTGGGTGATTAATTAATGAAATTCAATTGTATCTCAATAGAGACGAAGATGCAAACTGGAAACTGAATATGGATGATCGAGGTGTTTACAGGACTTATGACCCAACCAATGACTGGTCATAAGTCCTGTAAACACCTTGATCAACCATATTCAGTTTCCAGTTTGCATCTTCGTCTCTATTGAGATACAATTAAATTTCATTTAATATGGAGTTAAATATTTTTATTTTTCAAAAAACAATATATCGTACAACCATCTCAACAACAGTTATTTAATTTTTATGTTACTAATTATACATTTATCTTTATTAACCGCCACTTTTTACATATTACACTTACATTAAACAAATAATTGAATTGATTTTAAGGTATTTGTTTTGCCAACCGTTTAAAAAAACATTTAAATGGTCATATTAAGTAATGTTTTACATACCCACAAAGTTCGACGCACAGAAATATAAATTTGATCATAATTAAATTGGTAATAAGCGTGCGTTTTAAAATATACAGGTATATTTCAATATATTGTATAATGATAACACTCGACATATAAATATTCAATGAAAATTTAGGAAAGCTGAAGTCTCGTCCGATGGTACTTTATATATTGATTTTATTAAAGTCCCTTCGGGTAAACTACACGAAACACGCAAAGCCTAGTTAAAAGCCCGCGTTATATATTTGCATAAAATAATAATGAATTTCGGGTCTATTGTATTATTCTTATATAGAAATTTAATATTATGTATACAGGTCGGATATGTTCAATAACTAGCTTTTGTTTTCCTATATTATATCGTTTAATTTGAAGATTATTCTGAGTACTCCAATAATACTCTAATGATTTTACTGAAATCTCTTCTTGGAAGTTCATTTTAAATAATAATAAATGTTAATAATAGTATTTAAGTAAAACGATGTTTTTTTAACGATTTTCACTGTTGTCTTTATTTTGACAGCGACCGGTGTCGCCACACTAGCTGGCATTGACAGACTGGCGGCACTGTTTTAAACGTACACCTTTATATTTAATACCTTATTTTTTTGTTGAAAAGCTCTTCATAATATTACAGAGCGAGCCAAATCGATGAAAAGGGCGAAAAACAAGAACATCAAAGAAAACATATATAGAACCATATGAAGAGAAAAAATCGTAAGGAGGATAAAGGAGTAAGTTTATAACAGTGTCACTAGTATGTTGATGCCAGCGAGCCTGGCAAAACCGGTCGCTGTCCAAATAAAGACACAAGTGGAAGTATTTAAAAACGTCGTTTTTTATTATTATTCAAAATGTACTTCCATCAAGAGATTTCAGTAAAATAATTTGATTATCATAAAAAACTATGTTTTTTTAATAGCTACTTCCACTTTTTGCTTTATTTCTTTGGTGCATTTCAACAATTAATAAGGTGAATCATAAAACTTTTAGAACATCTGCGTTTTCATTAATTTTAATATTTTATTTTAAGGTTTACTACATTTCAAAAATAATAACAAATTAAACGTTACGTTTTCCTACTAGTATTTTTTCTTTTTGTTTCTAACCTTGCCAGTTTGTGTCTTTTTTCAACAAAAAAACTGATTTTTCAAGTATATGAAACCAATTGAAAACTGGTTAGTACTAAAAAGGTGCCAAGTGGGTTAAACATAAAGCAGACAAAATAAGCAAAATGTTTTTTGTTTCATTTGTTATGTACCACGGAAGGCATCTTTAGGGTGACCTTTGACACTATATTATTAAATTATTACGCTCTTTTGCGCAGCTATTGGCCTTTATATTTAAGACCAATTGGCATCAAAAACTCATTCGTAGCTTTTTGTATACTTGGCACCTTTGTAATCTCCAGCCTTCAACTGTATTAATAAGATGCGGTGAGCTAGAGAAAATAAAATTGGATTTTTTTAAAATATATAATATGTACCCGCTCTATTGATTAGGTCAACAACCTTGAAATGTAATCCCAAATAATTTTGGAAACTGGAAAATAAAGAATGTTCCGGCCATTAAAAGTTTGCCCCTCCAAAGTAGCTTTCGCCCTCCTACGTTCAGCCCTCTGACGTCTCGCCCGCCCATCCAGCGCCCCCGCTCCCGCCGCCAGCCCTAGCGAAGTACCCAAGGATCACGTGAGCTATGAAGCAGCTTATTGAGATAAAAAGCTCTGAAAAGTTTATTTTTTCACCCACCTGAAGTTTTAGCTACTGAATTATTGTTTTGGTTACAGTGACGGTATCGAATTGAAAAGCTTTCAGTTAGTGTAATCACTTACATCAAAATAATATGTTATATTACTGCTTTAGATATAGAGAGATGCACGATTTTTTAAGTAAAGCGAAACACGTCAAATCAGAATAACCACAGTTTATATAAGTTTAAGAAGAAAACAATCAGTACATGGATTTGATAGGAGAGTTAACACAAAACGGTGAATAATTATTTAATATTGAAAAAATTTCTTTTACTTAATATTATAATAAAATTGTTATTCAAGAAAAAGCGTACTAAGATAATCTGATCATTTTACTGAAATGTATTAATGGAAGTTCAATTAAAGTCATAATTAAATATTGCGATATGTTTTAAAAACTACTACCACTTGTATTTACTCTAAATAAAGACAAAAGTGGAAGTAGTTCATATAAAAAACTCGATTTATTTCATAAATATTTCTAAAAAGTATTATTTAAATCGAATAAAATATGTAAATTCTAATATTTCGAGACACATACTTATTTGAAAGTCACAAGAATAACAAATTTAAATAAGTGGATTAACACCTTCCTTATTTATGAATTCTTGTACCTACCCTCACATATGCAAGTGAATCATCGAACTGGCAAAAGAAGTAAATTGTTTTCTGGGAACAGAATGGTGGTCGAGGCGCTAGTGTAAATTTAGACTTTTTAGTTCAATCCACACTACACAATAGATGGCGCTAGTGTAGATTGAACTAAAAAAAAATGTGAAGAGCAGCGTAGCATTCTAGCATATATACAATATACATCTTCCAAAAAATTCTCAGACCTGGTGGTCGTAAGAAGGGCGGAATGGGGAATATTGTTAAATATAAGGCGATCGCTTAACCCAACCAATAACAAGTCATAAGTCCTGTAAGCGCCTCGACCACCATTCTGTTCCCAGAAAACAATTTACATCTTCGTCTCTATTGAGATACAATTAATCCTTATAACAAAGAAAAATTATCCGCAATGGGTGAAATCCAGTATTTGTCTACAAGTATTTGTATTCATTCAAAATGTTGGCAAAAGAAGAATAAACATAGAATTAATGCAGTAGAAAAGAAATCTTTAAGACTAATTTAAGATAAATATTTATATGACAAAGTAATAAATACGAATGGAAACCTTTGTTTTTTAAATGTTTTATATTATTTTATGTGAATGATATCCCAATGATTTTTGGAGATATATAGACCCCAAACCCCATAATAGTGGAGTTATTGATGTAATGATGTGGTAAGGTTAAGAGGTTCACAATAGAAATTGTGAACGCGTTGGCTGAACACTTTAAATCTGTGTTCAGTACTTCATCAAATGAGGCTATCCATGTTCCTTCGCAGAATACGACTCAGGGCGCTCAAGATTTTTTCATAGTTTTTTTAAGTGAACGTGAAGTGTTCAAGACTATTAATCAACCCAAAAAACGAACTATTGGACCCGGATTTTATTTCAGCCTTTAAATTGAAAGGTTGGAACCTTATTTTCAAAAAACCACTGTCAATTATATTTAATCGCTCGCTACAAATGGATGGGTTTACCAAACAATGGAAGATTTTTAAAATCTCTCCAGTTTTCAAGAAGGGCACTTAATAATGTGTTGAAAATTATCGACCGGTAGCAATTTTATTTATACCTGCGAAGGTATTTAAGACGTTAATACATAATTTTATTAATCCAAAAATAGAACCATTCATAATTAATGAACAGCATGCATTCAGATCAGGGCGTTCAGTCATTAAAATTTTGATGCTATTTACGAACTTTGTCACTAATTCTCTTGGTACACAAGTAGACACAACACCAACATTTGCTTCGAAAGCTTAAAAGGATTGGCTTTAGTGAGAATCTGCTCAAGTTTTTCTCTAGCTATCTAACATCTCGAATACAATATGTATCATATGGACATTATCAGTCTTCAGCCTTTTACACCTCATCAGGGGTTCCACAAGGTTCAACTTTAGGACCATTACTTTTCACGATATTCATAAATGATATTTCTAAGGAAATAAATTATGATATTTGCTTATGACTTTATTTTTTTCCGTGAAATACAGACTCCCTCAGATTGCTTGAAGCTTCAGTGTGACATTCGGAGCATAACCCAATGGAGTAAACGAAATTAATTATTCTTCAACGTCTCCAAGTGCTTTGCTATTGAATGCTATCGATATCTTATTGATGGGGTATAGCTTGAACGAGCTTCTATATCCAGAAATCTCGGTGTTCTATTCGATGCTCAATTATCGTTCAATCTTCACGTATTTGCTTTATATAATAGTTCTATTAAAATGGTTGGATTTTGTTTTTAGGAATGCCAAGATATTTTACAATACAACTCTCAGGTACTTCGGTTGTTGTATAATTCACTAGTAAGAAGTCGGCTGAAATATACTTCCATGATTTGGTCACCGCGTGAGATCCGATATTCTCCGATGATGGAGCGAGTGCAGAAAATATTATTGCGCTTTCTATATCTCAAGCAGCGAGATTAATTCCCTCTTTATGGCACTTTCTAACTCTTGCTAGGTATGGTTAGCTATCAATCGTTGACTTCTTCCAGCTGATTGGTGACCGTACACATAACTCGGATGTCCTAAGTGATATAAGTATATTTGTCCCTTTATGTACCTTTTCTCAAGACCTATGAATGGAGTATCTTGATGTACGGCTGCGAGACATGGTGCCTATCCGAAAAAGATAAACGGAGACTGGAGGCTTTTGAGATGTGGTCCTATTGAAGACTATTAGAAATTTCCTGGAGAGACCACATTACAAATGAGGAGGTTCTCCAAAGAATCGAAAGAGGAAGGCATCTGCTCAGGACCTTGTCCGAAAGGCGTGCAAGATAGATCGGCCATATAATACTACAAGAAGGCCTCTTGCATGCCATAATGGAGGGTATGACCGAGGAGACAAACTCTAGGGGACGCCCACGCCGAAAGAACCTGGAGGACCTGTTGGTGGACGTGCGCTGCTCATCATATGCAGATTTCAAAAGAGCCGCACAAGAGAGGGAAGAATGAAAAAGAAGAATAGAGGAAATTGCTGCAAACCAATCCCAGGATTGAAACCAGAGAGAGAGATGTACCTTTGTCAAAGACAGCACAGATCAACAGCAACCAACCTACCAATGGTTAAGCCTGTGGATAGAGTCATCTCATTACTTAATAAAGTCGCCTCGGAGGTCAACATATTTCGTGATAATGTGAGTTGCCTCAGGGATGCAATAGCAATATTGTCTCTGATGCGTAGTATTTATGCACTTAAAAAATGGTTATTTTGAAAATAATTCTTATTATGTGATTGTGAGGTTACAGACGTATTTGATTAACGTATTAGTAATGTTTGTGTAAATAAATAAATTAAATTAAATAAAACAAGTCAATTAAATAGACACTATTTATATAATACTAAAAAAGATTTGGTCCTTTACTAAACCACATTATGAAACATTTCTTGTTTGAACTGAACTCTTCTAATTTTAGGTAGGGAATTTTTAAAATAACCCTCAAAACTAAGTATTTTTAAGTGTAATTTTCATAATAACCTCTATCCTTATATTGTTTAAATAGCCATTTCCCGAGACTGCCTAGCTTTTATAGCGAAGCAGATTATTTTTGCGCTATTTTAAAGACAGTGAAAGTAAATTTTATTTTATGTTCTGAGTCGTAACTGTAGAGCCAATTTAACATAACGATCACAACACAAGTATAACAATAAACGAGCATTTTACTTAGACTAGTAGTTTTTTTCTTGGATTAAGTAGCGAGCCGTTAATTCTATGGGTCGTCTTGAATACAATTAAAGCGCTAGCTATCAGATTTATGCCAAAACATCAACACTTGTTTGGTTTCATTTAGAATTTTCATTGTTAATAGCCATATTATATTTTGTATGTACAGCTATAGTTTTACAAAGTGTATTAATTTCCAGCCCGCCTTTGGTGATGTAGTGGGAAATGCAAACAATTGTTAAATCATCTCTGTTTTATACTTCAAGAATGATCAAATGTTTAAATGAATAATTTTTTTTTTATCATTATTGTTTTTTGAATAATGTTGTAAAACTCCATATTAAATAATTAATACGAATAAAACTGTCAGTTTCCTAGAAGTTTAATTATAGTTTATGTAAATGACACGTTTCGCCTGTCTAAGGCAATATCAAATGTTTATACATTTGATAATGACTCAACAGACGTTTTCATTCGTATTAATGAAAAAATGGTATTTGTAAAAATTATTAAATTATTTTTCTTTGTTATTTTATTTTATATCATTGTATTTCAGATAATTTGTTTTAGATTTATTATGTAGACGTTGAACGATCGAAGTGTGCGCGGGAGATGCCTTTTGGTGGCGATGAGGTTCGCAACCCATCACACCGCGTCTCTCGCGATGGCGAAAAGAGAAGGATGGAGTGCCGCATCGATTAAAGTGTGGCAATCCATTCTTTCTGCCTAGCCTTTCGGGGAGACGGCGTGATGGTTAGTTAGTTAGTTAAATAAAAATGTCAGTAAAACCAAATGGATGACATTCGGACGGCTTGATCACAGTGTGTCAGTATTGCATTTGAACAGGGTGGAGACATTTAAATATCTCGGCAGCATACTAACGCAATCTCTTGACCCAGATGTAAAGATAAAAAGCAGAATTGAGGTAGCAAGAGCTACATTAAATAAAATGACATCACTCTTCTGCAATGATAGCATAAATTTGAAACTCCGCCAGAGAATCATCAAATTCTATGTGTGGTCTGTTTTATTGTATAGATGTGAAACGTGGACCTTAAAAGTCAACTCAATGAACAGACTGGAGGCATTTGAAATGCGGCTCTATCGCCTATTCCTTGACAGACATGGTTACCAGTACCAAAGTTCTGAGGCAAGCTAGAGTTGACAGGGAGCTATTATCAACTATCAAGGCTCGGAAGATTTTACACCTGGGTCATGTACTGCGTGGGGAAAAGTACCACCTTCTTCTGATATTGGAGACTTCATTTAAACAATTTCAAAATTTACTATTCAAATTCATTCTATTTCAAAAATTTGTTTGCAACCAATTCGTTTACAAACAAACAAATATATGAAATATAGATTTTTTATTTATTTAATTATTTTTATAAGGATTGCTGACCTTGCCAACGAAGGTAAATTATTTAACAATAATCTTCTAATACAACTAGTGCCCTATCTTTTTCAATTCCGGTTGATTTTTTAACATATTAATGTTATATACGAGCATGAATATTTTCTCCATATTGATTTAGATATTTTAGTGACATTTATTTGAATTCAAATTCAAATTTATTTCGCCTTAAAAATATATTTTTTCCACGCATTTAACCTTAGTGCGTTGGTTAAAGTTAATTAAAATCATTAATGGATTTTTGCGTGAAGTTAAAAGTTATCCACAGTGACTTTAACTTGATACAAATCCGGTACCTTTCGAAATACCTGAATCCCTTACCTTGCGGCAACTTCCGCACTTGAGAATAGAATTCAAAGAATCCTAAACAACAAAGTGGAGTAGTTTGGAACAGTTGTCCATAGAAAAAGTTTAATTTTATCTCTGGCGACATATGGCACGCCGGCAACTTCTGCATTGACAAAAGCCGAGTTAATACTTTCATCAACGCTTATCGCCGAACTTCGCTAATTTACGAGTTTTTCTTTACAACTGAAACAGACTGAAGTATATTTGCTATAAATAAAACGAACTTTGTTTCTACTTTACCGTTTTGTTCTTTTTTGTCTGATGTTTTGTACTGTGAGCGTTCAAAATTTTGATAGATAGTATTCTGTGAGATTCTTATTTTTAAGTTTCAACAATAAAATGCAGAGAGGTATAATATAAACTATTTAACAAATTTAACCCAAGGGTTAAGATACAGACTTTTGTAAAAATGTTTATTCATTTAACAATAAAAAGATTATATATTTCATAAAAAAGAAAAATGCTTAACTTTTCAAACAAGACATAATAATTCTTAAAATTTACAGAAATCAACGTTTTCTACATTTGGAAATGTTAAAAATAAATAACTAACTAACTAACTATCACGCCGTCTCCCGGAAGAGGTAGGCAGTAAGAATGAACTGCCACACATTAACCGATGCGGCACTCCATCGTTCTCTTTTCGCTTTCTATTACTTCTTCTTCTTCTTTATGTCCTGAAACATTTCCATGATACAAAGGGCCTTAAGGAACCTTCTCCATCCGATTCTATCGCATGCCTAATACCTAACATCATCCCAAAAGAGGCCTGCTGCTTTAACCTCGTCCTGCAGGGCTCTTCTCTAGGTGGCTCTAGGTCTGCCTCGTTTCCTCTTCCTCCCCATAAGGGATCAGCCTAGTGCATCCCAAGCAATGCAGGCAGGGTTTCGTCGCCTTCTATTTATATTATTTATTTTTCTATAAATAATCTCGTATAAATACATACACAAAAACCCGTATGTCGTCATAGAAATAGTATGAAAATATTTTGAATACAAGAGAGCGAGAGAGGAATACTCCAGTTCCCTGCAAAAGTAATTCAAAATACACACGATGCGCATACCCGAGAACGCTTCTGTATTATTTTGAAATCGGTTCTGATTATTTTTATAAAAAATAATTTCATTCATCTGTTCGACTTTGCTTGGGCGTTATCTATAAAATATTGATAGGGATCAAATTGTAAATAAAACACTTGTTTTTCACCACTTGAGTTACTTGAATTACTCAAGTGGTATAAAACAAGTGTTTTATTTACAATTTAATCATGTCCTACCACAAAGTGAATGCCGAAACAATAAATAACATTGATAGGGATCAATCCGGGCGACCAATGAAAGCGAACAATCCGGGCGACCGTTCCTTTTGACACAGTTTATTTAATTATGAAGTTGCGACAAGCAGTCATCAATGTATACGCAGAATACGGTCCTTATATCTATCGTCCTGTCCGGCAGCGAGGTATCGGCAGAAGTTCCTCCGGGTGATGGGGCAGTCAGTAGTGCAGGGACGTGATACGGGCAGCGTGCAGACAACGTAGTAGTTCCGGAGGGAACTACTACGTAGTAGTTCAATCTGTGTTCTTTTCGCGTAGCCTCGTCAAGCTCACATGCCAAATCCCCGCCGTTATACTCGTATAGGCAAGCCCGTCTATTCTACGGGTTCCGATCTGTGCTCCCTTTGGTGCACAGAGCGGTCTGTGCTCCAGTGGTGTAAGGCGCTCGTCTGCCGGTAGTGGGGGTGCCTCTATGGTCTGTGGTTGGTTGATTCGGCCGCCCGTGACCCGGCTGGAGCGGCTAAGTTCGGAGCTCTTTTCTATTTTTTTTTTAAATTAATCGTTTTTAATCAATATTAGATACTCGATGTAAATTATTTAACAACCTTGATCAAGAAACAATAAATAATATAAAATATAAAAATATACTTCTGTTAAAAAATATTTGATACCACGAAAGTTTTGTTGTACACTCCGATAGACACTGTTATAAACGTAGTCAGATCTGAAACACAATAGTCGTATTTTATTTATATAGCAAATTTAAATAATTTTCCTCAAAATTCCCCGTGAAATTGAATTTATTTGAAATATTTCCATCTACTTGTTGCCATGAAAAAAATGTTTTCCCAGCAGAATACCCACAGTCGCGCACATTCCAAATATCCAGTTTTATTCCCAGTTTTTCCCGCTTTCCGAATCTACCCGAGATATTACAAAACACAAACATTTTTTGCAACAAAATAAAAGCGGGTGTTTTAATTCAAATGTTCCTTTCTCAGCATCAATCACTTTTTGTGAGAGACAGCGATCATTTCGGCCATGAAAGGGAACAACTTCATGATATAATATAAAAAGCGTTCATTGGAACATTTATTACGCAGAGATCGCGTTTAAAACAAAGTATTAGATCGTTATTACTCGTTGTTTTCACATTTTATTAAAGACAAAGATTTATTAGGCGCAATTACCCCCGACTAGACCTAAATGTTTTTTCTGAACTCGTATACTGAGGGAATTACTGTACCGACGTGGAGGGTATCGGATTTCTTTAGGATTTATTTATACCTCGTTTGGTGAGCTCTGTAGCCCGAACTTCGGCGCTTTATTAATGCATAAATATCTCGAGACCACGATAAAAAGAAAAATATTTGTTTTTCTTGTTCTAACTTGCTTAATTGTCAAATTCAAAATATAATGACAAAGTTTTTTTTTAATATATTTAGGTCGATAACTTTTTTTCAATGTTGAAAGGTGTGTACTAAGGTATGTATTCTCAAGAAACCTGTTTTTTTTTAAACTTCTTCTTCTCGGAGTGCCATGTCAGGTCTATCGATGTCAGCTATCATTCTGGCGTAGTCCTCTCTATCCTGTCCCAGACGGAACAACTCCGCCACCCTCCGAATTCCGGTCCACTCTTCGATATTCTCGAGTCAGGACATTTGGGGCTTCCTACACAGTGCCTACCCTCAATCTTTCTTTTTATGATGAGGTTCAGACCGTAACAAAAAAATATTTTTTCACATACCAATTAAATAAAATAAAATAACTATCATGTTTCGGGATACAAAAGCCCTTTATCAGTGTAATTAAAAATATAAAATAAATTTTATCATGAATGTGGTCAGTTTTGACAGATGCTAGTGACCACAATCACGATAAAAATTGTTTTGTTTATTTATATTTACACTGATGAAGGGCTTCTGTGTCCAAAACATGTTTGTAATTCTATTTTATTTCATTTGTATGTTTAAAAATTAAGTATTGTTACAAAGAAAGGGAAAAAATGTATAATTATGAATCCACATCATAAAGTAATGGTGAGAGTATTAGAATTTCTTTAGTTTCTCTTAAGAATACCACACCTTGCCCTACTTGGAAAACCAGATGGAAAAATAATGCCTGGAAGACCACCGAGAGATGGAAATTCAGAATGGACCTGAGCGGTCTCCAACCAGTTTAAGGAAAATAATAAATTTTCTTTCTAGTATTGGTGACATGAACAGGTTAGGAACCGGTATCAGAGATAAAAAAATGTTTTTAAATAATTATGATAACATACTTCCACTTTTATCTATATTTTGACAGTGAAAGTATTCGCCAGGCTCTCTGATATGGACAAACTGATGAAACTGCTATAAACTTATTTTCATATATTAAATCCACAGTACATAACCTATTTGATCTTAAATTCGCTTTTTTGATTTAAAGATAATACTATATTTACAGCATATAAAAACAGTAAAAAATAAATATAATATTTTTGGTTTTATTAGCTTCAACTTTGTAGCCGTACATCAAAGAACGTAATAGGATATTTATATAAGGCAAATCCAAACTGCTGCTCTTTTTCATATAATATGCTAACCAATTTGGTTTGTACAACATTAATCATTTTAACATGTCTAAATAAAGCTTTGAATACTTAACGCACAAACGATATAAATATAATCTTATTTAAATGCTGTTGAAATATTTTTAACAGAGATAGCAAAAGTTTACTAACTTAACTGATTTTATTTTGCAACCGAATGGACGGCTTAATTTATTGTGTATTAATGTATACGGTACATTGTTTAAAACTAATTTTGAGTGAAAGACAAGCTAAAGTAACCACATTAGGAAGTATGTTACCCGCTCAGGATATCGTGTCCTGGCATCCCACCTAATACTTTCCGACTTCCCTGCACGCGAGTTTATCCTTCCATTTAAGGGGCTTATCGCCGAATTCCAAAAGCTCTCCGTTTTAGGCAAACTCTGGAACTTGCGTAAGTCAGTTCGGCCGGCGATAGAACCTTTCTCGGCATTACTCTTCTATCTTCCTGAAACATACGTGCCACTAGCCGCATAAAGCACCCTCATTAATCCTTAGAATGAAATTTGTTATAGTTATTGTTATGTTCCCAATTTGTAGATTTTATTTTCATAGACTAACTATATAATTTAATTAGTTGTATGACACCCTTCAAGGTTTATTTTTTATCAAAGACCAGTAAACTAAAAAAAAAAATTGTTTTTATTCGAAAATTCTTTTAAGAAGGTCATTGTAATGAATAAATAATTCATTTATTGTATAAATTTAGTTTCATTCCATTTGATTTTATGGCTTCGGACGGTTTTGGCAACTTGCTGCACTTTCTGGTGTACTAAAAGTGTAAAATATTAAATAAATTCAAATAAATATTTACTTGTGCTATCCATTAATATAAATTTGATCAGTACATTGTAATAACGATAATATTTCTTAAATATTCATACAGTTATTCAACAATTATGACCAAATACATTCACATAAAATATTACGACTTCCACGGGAGACCTTATTCCAGATTACATGTAATTTTTTTACTATTTTTTTATTATAATTAAAGCTATTTTCATTGGGAAAACGATAAAGGTTGTAACGTTTTTACACAAATTTACATTTTGTTTTCACTATAATTATGGTAAAAAATATATATATAAACTTAAACAAATAGTTTTGTTATTTAAAAATGTATAACGAAGTCCACAATTTTTACATTGTCTTTAATGTTTAATTGTAGTAATTTATTTTTAGATTTGTTTAGTGATTTCTTGAAGAAATAACATAATGTACCTGAATCAAATGAGAAACATTTAGAATAAGTTGTATATTTTTAAGAAAAATAAAATATATGTCATAGCATGTTATGTTTATATGAATTTCATGTTTATCATAATAGTGTAATAAAATACTAGTATATCTTCAGACTACCATAGTAACTAATTTTACTCTTACTTTCTAAAAGTAGTGTTCCAGTTCTAATATAAATGTCCGTATTTATTTTACGGTACAAAGAAGACCAAGTTCTTTTTTCGTAGGAATACAAAGGTATATTATTTGCCTTTTCACGTATATTAATAAATTCACCCTTGAATGACTCAGCTCGCCGCTAACCAAACAAACCCTTGTTTACCAAATATTTACTTTTTGGAAGTTTTCTCATAATAAAAAATATTTTTCAATATTCAGTATCTCCCGGCTCGAACGAAAATCGTTCCTTTTTTAATTGTTTAAAAAAGATATAGAATAAAATAACGTTATGAACCTACATTATAACTGTTCAGTTAAAACAGATAACACAACATAACCGACAAACTTTAAAAAAATATTAAATCTTTTTTATACCTCGTAAAACCTAAAACGCAAATGTAAACAATAAACAAATAAAAAAAAAATTTTGATTCATGAAATAAAATATATTAACATCGTTCTAATAAAAATATACACTCCGCGTTTAATATTGCTGAAAACGTGTGGTTTATATTTTTCATCCTGCATTAAAAAAGATTTGATCATGTCCTAGGTAGGCCAAACATGTCACTTTTATTAATTAAATAATGTAAAACTCCATATTAAATAATTAATACGAATGAAAACGTCAGTTTTCTAGACATTTATTAAAGCCTAAGAAGGGCGAAACTTGTCATTACCATAAAATATAATAAAACTTCTAGAAAAGTGACGTTTTCATTCGTATTAATAGTATATGTTTTTTTATCGTTTGGCCATTAGTACAGCTTGCATAAGGAATAATAAATTGGTATAACGTCATATATATTTTATTTAAAGTAGAACATATAATTAAGTGAATCAGATTAAAAGAAATGCCTTTCAAGGTGTGCTTGAAGGTTCAAGTTTAAGTGAAGAACTAATTATTACCGTTAAAATTTAAAAAATAATTGCTTAACATGGCCTATACAAAATACATAGATGCATAGTTTCACATTTTACAAAATTATTTAATAAAACACACTTCCCCAAGGTTGTGGAATATATTAACTATATTGCTTTACCCTTAACCCTTAATACCCTAACCTTAATTGGGCACTAGAAAATTGATAATGTTAGATATTATTGTTTTCAACAAAAAGGTATATTCGTCTATGGAATGAGCAATAAACAAAAAGAAAAAAAAAACAGTATTGTGAATATCAAATGGGAAATATTTTGCTTTTGATTCAATTAGGGATAAAAATAATCTTGTTAATTGAAATTTAATTCAAAGGTTTATTAATTTATAGCAAACACCAAATAAAGCAAATGAATTTGATCATAGGCCTTAAATATGTTTGTTTAGTTATGTGTCCGTATTTATACACGTCTAAAAATACTGAATAATTCCTCCGGGTCGGGCTCTAAATACGGAAGTTTTTACATCAGGTCATGTCATTACAAGGGAGGAGCAACGAAACATGAAATATTCATAAGTCGCATGCCGCTATGCCCACACCACCACGGAGCATCCCACACACAACAAGAACTTTCTCCGGTCGAACTTGCCCGAGCAAGAAATGTCCACTCGACATGGCGCTGTGCTAAGACAAAGGCACTAAGAAAGCAAGTACGAGTACATGTCTGTGTGTTTGATGAGAAATATTTTTAGGGTAGTATGATGTCATTTCGTGATATCAAGAATTTAAGTATGTTTATAGGTTATCATTATTATTTCATCTATGTTCACCATAACTTTGTTTTGTACATGTATAATGTTTATTTTTTTGTATATACTTTGTATACAACACTCAAAATGATTTAAAAAATACTAATTAAATATCAAACATGTTTCGGAGTAACAAACCCTACATCAGTGATATTATATAAATATTATAACATCTGTCAAAACTGACCATATTTGTAAACAATTTTATAATACTTCTCTTTTTCTTTTTTAAACAACACAAAGAATGGCGAATATACGAGTAGAAGAAATTTTATAATATTTGAAATATTTATATAATATCACTGATGAAGGGCTGGTTAGTCCGAAACATGTTCGAAACAATTGTGAGTATTGTATACAAAGTATACGTAAAAAAACATTATTATTATTATTATTATTGTTATTATTCTAAGACGTATGTTTAGATACTCTGTGTATGGTATGTAAAATGATAATATAATAAGTGAATGCGGTGCGAATGGTGGTGTTATGAACAAAATTATTAAAGGATCATTAAGATGGTTTGGACACATGGAAAGAGTGAATGAAGAAAAAATGGTAAAAAAAACTACATGTTAACGATGTAAACGAAACTAGAAATAGAGGAAGACCGAGGAAAACGTGGCACGATTAAATAAATCAAATATTGAATGTCAGCCAGTTGAGGAGCCAGAGAATAAATATATATAAATATTTTATATAGATCTATGCCGTCTCGAAATCTATGTTAACCAGGTTGTAATGTTATATTAAATGTGGGGCCGGTTTATCTGACAGCTGTCAAATGTTAAAAAAAAATAGCGCCACTTTCTTAAAACAATTAATAAACATAAACATTTTTAACAATGTTATTTCATTAATATTGAGGGTACTTTAAAATGTTATTAAGATTATTCCATTAATATTGGTTATGTAAAATTTTCAATTTAGAGAGGTTAGGCAGTCAAATTGATATACCAGCACTGCGGAAACAAAAATTTATAATATTATAATGTTTGTACAAGAAGTTATAATACAACCATTGTTGTATTTTATATTAATTCCACATTTGTAATTAAAATAAAATGAGGTTACGGCACCAGACGCATAGCAACTTCACGGATTCTAATACAGATATAGCGGTACATAGAGCCCCATAAATCTCCATATTACAAATATCGTTTATTCAAAACTTCACCTGGCCTATTATTAAATAACATTTTTGTATTTTTGAATGACAACGTATATTTTTTAATTGAGCACTATGCAGCATGATTAAATTTCTCGACAATAGTATAAAAAACGTTTATATCACCACATTTATTGTTTCTTGAACAATATTGTAACACTCCATGTTCAATTATAAATACGAATGAAACGTCTGTTTTGTAGATGTTTTATTATAATTTATTTGAGTGACATTATCAAATGTCTGATATTTGATAATGAAATGTGTGTCATGAAATTTAATTGTATCTCAATAGAGACGAAGATGCAAACTGGAAACTGAATATGGTTGATCAAGGTGTTTACAGGACTTATGACCTGTCATTGGTTGGGTTAAGCGCACGCTTTATGCAATTACAACATTCCCCATTCCACCTATTTCTTTATGACCATGTGAGACAAATTTTTGGAGGTTGTATATATGTTACAAATCTATGCTTAACTTCACATGTCAGTTTCAACATGCCATCTATGTAGATTTTGATTACATATGTTAATCTTTTTAAGATTAATCTATGTAATCCACACACTAACGCCATCTATTTAGATTAATTTTTAGCATTTAACAGAACTACTTTATTAATACAATTTGAAGGCTATCGCCATTAGCGCATTGTTAGAAGCCACCTGGAGATGTCACTCCTATCTATATGCCAAAGAATTGACCAGAATGATTACAATATTTTTTGTGAATGTATACTCAACTTGTATACGAATACTGGATTTCACCCATGGTGGGTGATTAATTCATGAAATTTAATTGTATCTTAATAGAGACGAGTCTCTATTGAGATACAATTAAATTTTATGAATTAATCACCTACCATGGGTGAAATTCAGTATTCGTATACAAGTATTATACTCGTATAATATAAGTATACATTCACAAAAAAAATGCGTGTCATTTGATAATGCCCTAGACAGGCGAAACATGTCATTCACATAAATAATAAAACAACTATAAAATAGACGTTTTCATTTGCGCGCCTTCATGGACCAGGATCACACAACTGCACCTAGAATCGGGAATCCCGACGATAGATGAATTCATTCTGAAACTTGCCGAACTTTTTTACAAAGGACTCCCTTCACATCCTAACCCCACAATAAAAGACCTCTCAAATTACGATCCAAACACCTCTAGCCGCCACAAGCGCCCAAAATCGATCTTCCTTCAGAGGAACACTCCGGGCCACACGAATCATGCCCCCGCATAAACTAACAACCCACCAAATCACCTTCCAACAATGTTCCCATCAGACGTCAGAGGTATAGCCACATGAGCTGAACCTCTGTAAGTCAGAAGATCTAAGTCCAAGTTCATTTGCATTAATTATTTATATCAAGATTGTATCTGTTAAAAAATCATAGACTTTTTAATTTTAAATTCATTTTTATTAATTAGCCTACATTCAGACGAATAGTAATTTGTATTATCTTAAATATAACGTTATATCTCTCGGATCGGACGTATAAATCTGATCGCGTGTGCTTATCCATTATGTTGGAAGTATTGTTTTACCTATTTTGCTGGTATTTTGAATCAGCTCGCAAATGCTGCCAAAATACGAATGGAGTTGATTTTTAATTAAATAAATAAAAACAAAATTATATACTTACCCTATAGTAGCCTGCACGCTAATGGCTATTGTTCAGTTTAAAATATGCATGAACATAAGTATGCACGTGAGGGTGGCTATTGGGTTTGAAATTTATTTCGATAATCCCAGTGAATACTGTCAAAACTACGTTTTATTAAAAAAAAAAATAATATGACTCTTGAGTAATATTGTAAAACGGTGTAAAACTAAAGAATTCTTGTATTTAAATCACATTTTGGCAGTTGTAAAAAGAATAAAACTTTTTAAAACACTATTTCGAATTAGTTCAAATCAAAAAATGATTATTTTATTAAAGTACCTACTTGACGGCTCACAGACAGTTCACAGACTTTGGGGATAGATGAAAATCGGCACCAGGGTGTTAGTATGTAGGTGTTAGTGATAAAACTGTTTTAATCCACTTGAAGCAAATTGGGAAGGTGAAAAAGCTTGAAAGGTGGGTACCTCACGAATTGAATGAAGCAAATCAACAAACGCGCGTTGACTGCTGCGTTGCATTACTCAACCGGCACAATAATGATGGGATTTTGAATTGAATCATTACCTGTGGTGAAAAGTGGATCCTGTATGATAATCGGAAGCGCTCATCGCAATAGCTGAAGCCTGCCGAACCAGCCAAACCATGCCCCAAGCGAAAATTGACTCCAAAAAAGTTACTTGTGAGCGTTTGGTGGACTAGTGCTGGTGTTGTTCACTACAGCTTTCTTAAATCTGGCCAGACGATTACGGCAGATGTCTATTGTCAGCAACTGCAAACCATGATGGAAAACTAGCTGCTAAACAACCGAGGCTGGTTAATCGCTCTAGGCCACTGCTGCTTCATGATAACGCTAGACCACACACTGCACAACAGACGGCTACCAAATTAGAAGAGCTTCAATTGGAATGTCTATGACATCCACCGTACTCTCCGGACCTTGCCCCAACAGAATACTATTTTTTTCGAAATGTGGATAACTTCTTGCAAGGGAAAAAATTCAACTCCGATGGGGCAGTCCAAACCGACTTCAAAGATTTTATTGATTCCCGTCCGAATGGTTTTTTTAGTAGAGGGATCGATGAACTACCTATGAGATGGCAAAAGTGCATAGATAGCAATGGTACATACTTTGATTAAATAAATATATTATATTTAAAAAAAATCAACTTTATGTTCCTCCCATACAAAACGCCAATTTCATATGTAAGGACCTAATTCTCAATAATACATTCATTTAAAGAAAAAAAAAACATTTCAATCGCTAATTCATCCTTGAGATATACAAATAACATCTATATCCTAAAAGCTAACACGAAGTTTGACTAAAATTGCTACATTTACCTGGGAATAAAGAATTACAACCTTCTCCCTGAGGAATTAAAAAAAATAAAAAAAATTAGTCAATTTAAAATGAGTCTAAATTTATACCGAAATTCATTATACAGAGTATGAGCTAACACCCTTACAGTATTCGTTTTAATCAATGTGTAATATTTTGTTCTTTATTATGTTTTTGTATTGATTAGTATGTAGTAACTTATACTTTTACCTTGTATTGTAAACTTTCTTATATAATATGTATATTTTTATGTAGTGATATCCCTCATCAAGCACAGAAGTACTTATTTTTGGTGAGGACCTACGATTATTGGTTTAATATTATTTAATAGATACTTTTGAGAGAAGGGTGCTGCGCAGAATTCTGGGGCCTGTGAATGACGGTGAAGGCTGGAGAGTGCGGCATAATGACGAGCTGTACAATATTTACAAAGCTCCCAGTCTCTCCACACAGGTCAGACTGAATAGACTGAGATGGGCCGGTCACGCACAGAGGATGCCGTCATCGCGAACCCCAAAAAGATTGCTGGAGTGGCACCCAGGTGGTAGAAGACCAATTGGACGACCAAGGCTGCGATGGGAGGATGAAGTTGGGAGAGATGGAACATGATTGTTAAGAGTGTCAGATTGGAGGGTCGAAGCGGAGGACAGGAGGAGTTGGAGGCGAAGAATACTGGAGGCTAAGGCTCGATATGGGCTGTAGGGCCATCGAAGAAGAAGATTATATAATGTGTTATTTGTAATTATTTATTTAACATTGTTAAAAATGAAATTTATCAAAATAAAAAAATAAAAAAAATATGCAGTAGGTGAGTATTAGGGTTCTTTGGTCACAATGCCAGTAGAGAGCTGGGTAACAGTATTGTCACAGGGAGTGTTCCAGAAGTAGAGGCAGATCTCCTGCGCGGTGGTGTAATCAGATTAAGGAGATAACCGGGGAGACCTCTACTCGGCGGTGTGGGCTGCAGAAAATAGAGAGGAACCGAGGCGTTTTGTTTTAGCCACGGGCAGCTTCATGGATCACGACCCTCAGTAATGAGGAAACGAAGAAAGAAAAAGAAGTAATATTACAAATATATTTTTTACTGTTCTTATGTGTTCTGTTTAATAGTATTACAAGTATCAAATTTTATTGACCGTTTGGGTGGGTCTTAACTAACATTGAAGGAGTTAAATCCTCATATTGCGTAAGGCGGGTATGACAAAAATTATTACCTTCAAGGGAGCTATCATATTATGCCCTGTTTACTGTTGTTGGTGAAGCTTATGGCTCTAGAAGTATGCGAACGAGATATAATAACGTGAGATCATGTTTAACGGCTTTGTATGAGAGACGATATATTTAATATTTTGGTTAATTCTAAATGAGTCGAAAAACTGCACTAAATTATACGTTTTTTTAAAAGATTTTAAAGTTCCAATGAGTATTCAATTTACAAAAAAATATATATTTTGGATATCTCGAATCGAAAAAATATATAAAATATACAAAAATGTTATTGTGTTTATCACTTTTCAAATAATTTAAATTTGAAAAAAATCCTTAGTTTAATTCTAGTTGTACTTTTGATTTCAAACGGTTTCAGCAACTTGCTGTCGTCGTCTGGATTTTATCACCAAACGAGCGAATGAGTTGCTGAAACCGGTCGAAGCTAAAAGAGCACGTGGAATAAAACTTATATAATATTACAAAATATGAAAATGTATATGCTGTTCTAATAATATTTTAATTATCAACGGCCTTCGTAGCAGAGTGGCGACAGTTATGACTACTACATCTAAGGTCCCTTCATCTTACTTACGGTTTACTTCATCGTGTATTTTCAAACACTGTGATTTGTATTACTAATATTAAAATTATTTTTCTAATATATTTGGTAAAGGATCTTTCATCTTAATTATTTTAACATACTCGTATATTATTGCGCAACATATTCGAAATTACTTTACTAAAATTTGACAGTTCGTTGATACTATTTTACATTTTTTACAACTAACTTCATTCAACTCTCGTTTTGTGAATTGGCACGCGTGAAATTTCCGCCCATTATTTATCATTGATGAGTATTTTCATCTTGTTGCACTTCTATCCTAAACGCGCCAACATAAGTATAACAATAAACTATTAGGAAGGTTTCGTTTAAAAATCAAAGATTGATTTTCGCATTGTTTTAGAGAAGGCGATCTAACAATTATTAAAATACATACTTTATATTAACAAATATAAAAATAAAATGTTAAGTAAGGACACTTTTCGCTGGAGTCTCGATTCAGGTGTGTATACGTTAAACAGTGAGTTCATAATAACCACCAAACGCTTCATAAATTTATTCAATGCCCGTTTTGGTAAAGTCAATATTTACTTGGTGCATTTTCGCATAAAACACATGGCTCGGTTTTCAACATATTTTTATTTTGTTTGTTTTAATTTTGTTATGTTATGGTAACCGATGTTATGAATTCTTTATGCAATAGCAATATGTGCATCGACGTTAATATCATTAAAAAAATGTTGTTTCTTAAATTAATCAATAAATTGGAATTAATACAAAGTTTTAAAAACATTTTTTGTTATCGTTACGAAATTTCATAATATCAGAAAATAATTGTTTTGAGATTCTAAAGCCTACATTTTTTCTATTTCATGTCAAGTTTCTCCGACGTTGACTGTCATCTGAGAGTAGGCGTATCTGTCCCTGGTAGCTCCAAAGAGCTCCTTAACGCTTTTCAAGCCAGTCTCTATTTCGAGAAGTTAGGAGATTTGCCTTCTGCCAACGCCTCGCCGACTCTCTATTTTATCCTCAATAATCAGATGTAGCAATTCATATTTCCCCCCTAAGCACATGTCCTAAATATAACATTTTATGGCTTAAGTCAGAGTACAGATTAAATAAAGTTGGAGAGAGAAAACATCCCCGTTGGACTCCTCGATGGGAATACCTTGTGAGGTATTCCCATTTTGTATTTAATGATAGCGTTTTGGTCCTAGTATAGGTTCTTTATTAAACCTTCTTTCTTCTCACACCCTTTTCATCTATACCACATCTCAATTGCATCTCAATTATATTTGTTTATGTGTATATTTATGGGTATATTACACTTTAAGTACCTGGGCAGTATGATTGCATCATCTATGGACCCAGATATGGAAGTGAAGGGCAGGATTAAAGCAGCCCGTAGTTCATTCAACAAAATGAGATCAATATTCTGCAATGACAACTTGAACTTGAAACTAAGGTAGAGAATGTTGAAGAGCTTTGTCTGGTCTATATTACTCTATGGCTCGGAGACTTGCACCCTGAAAGAGCACACTATGAACCGGTTGGAAGCATTCGAGATGTAGTTGCACAGGAGAATGCTTCGCATATCGTGGACAGATTTCGTCAGCAATTTGGAGGTTTTGAGGAGAGTCAACTGTAGTAGAAAACTACTAAAGGACGTTAAGGTCCGTAAGATTTCATATCTGGGTCGCATTCTGCGGGGAGATAAATACAGTTTGCTCCAACTAACTGATGAATTGAGGGGCAGCGTGGTCCTGGTAGAAGGCAAACGTCTTGGCTGTGCAATATAAGAGACTGGACCGGGATGATACATGTGAGGGAGCTGTTCCGGGTTGCGCAAGATAGAGAAGCCTTTGCCGGAGTGATTGCCAACCTCAGGGGGACCTGATACGGCACGCGAAGAAGAAGAATATGTGTTTGACTGGTCTATGTGTTTCACTTGGTTTTTAAAGAAGCGTTGACTACAATATAAACCTAAAGCTGAGACAAAGAATGGTCAAATGTTACGTATGGTTAGAGTTAACTTTACGGTGCAGAGGCGTGGACTTAGAAGTTTATATAATAAACCGCCATGAAGCGTTTGAAATGTGGATCCACCGTAGAATGCTTAGAATATCTTGAACCGATACGATTTAATTTTTATCATTTATTTATTTAAACATATCAAAATCACCACAGAACTACATTCCATCCTACATCAATTATACATAATATTATTAACAAAAAGTTTGAGACACAAAAGTAAATAACACATAATGAAATAATATGATGAACTCACAATTATACCAATGGCAGAGAGAGCGCCTCCCTCAGGTCAACTACGCTATCACTAAATACGTCGACCTCCGAGGTGATACGATTTAGCAAATGATAGCACGATTTAGCAAATAACGATAACAAATACTGATGTATTACGTAGAGCCAATGCAAATAGAGAACTGTTTGTCACTGATAAGCTCCGTAAAATATCATATTTTGGTCATGTAATGAGAGGCAACAAATACACCGTACTTCAGCTCGGCATGAAGGGGAAGATCGGGGGCCGCAGAAGGGTCGGCAGATGATACCTCTCCTGGCTTCGAAACATCCGAGAATTGACCGGCGTCAAAACTGTGGGGGAGCTGTTTCGTGCCGTCTAGGACAGAGAATCTTTCTTCTAAATGGTCGTCAACGTCAGGGGAACCCGGTAGGACACGTGAAGAAGATGGGCTTAAGTGTTGATCAACAATGATCTATCAGTTCTGAATCTCTAGAATTGCCGACCAAATCAGTTCAAGGATCGCACAACATTTTGCGATACAGGGACAGTTCAAATGATTCCGCTAGTTCACGATACCACAGTCCACTATTCAGCAACATATAAAAGTAAAGACCAGACGTAGCATTTGACCATTCTCTGTCGAAGCTTCAAATTAATGGTATCATCACAAAAAATACTAATCTTATTAAAGACTACACTTGATTTCGGTTCCTTTAACTATTCTAAAAAAAAACAAGATTATAATAATTTACGGGCATTATTTTGTTAAGACTAAACATTAATGTCAATAAAGAGTATATTCTCATTAAAATTAGCATTGGACCTTGTAACTAGAGGGGGGCGATGGTAGACAAAGGCATTCCTACAATACGGACAAATTAACAAAACCTAAATCCCCTCCACCCTAAATGAGTTATAATAACTTTTATTTGTGATTTTACGATTTAAAACAGAAAAATGAGTCCATTACGAATGATGTTGAAATTTCTGTAAATGAAAATAAAAATGTTCTTAAATGTGTTTTTGTGAAGGCTATATTCCTTACGATGAAGATTTTTCAGGTTTTAATTTTTTTGTTGATGAAAAACTTTTAGTATAAAAACATGCAAGTTAACTCCGATAAACAAACTTGTCCATGCACCTGTCGCGAGTTCTGCGATATTAAATTTGTTTTGTGCACGGTACATACATTTTTAAGTTTGTTTTTATTTGAACATTCCGTACTTGTATGAATTTACAATTAGATTTATAAACAAATTCAAACGTTATGTTTTCGCGGTATTTACATTTTATAAGCATTTACATTTATATTACTCACATTTGCATTAGTCCAGTCTTTGCATCTATGAGACTGAGATGGGTCGGTCACGTGCAGAGAATGCCGTCATCGCGAAGCCCAAAAATATTTCTAGAGTGGCACCTAGGTGGTAGAAGACCAATTAGACGATCAAGGTTGTGATGGGAGGATAAAGTTGAGAGAGATGGGGCGAAATTGTTACGAGTGTCAGATTGGAGGGTCAAAGCGGAGAACAGGAGGAGTTGGAGGCGAAGAATACTGGAGACTAAGGTTCAATATAGACTGTAGGGCAATCGAAGAAAAAGAAGAAGAATAATAATCTAAAACTTCATTTCAAATCAGATTTCAAATCCGTATAAATGAAATTATGAGATATTCTTCTGATATACAGAGTAAATTAAACACAAATCTCTATACACAGCGGGAAGGTAAACCTTTCATTTATGCTGATACTAGTTGATTGCTTCTTTAAATAAATCTGTGCTTAATAAAGTTCTTCTACTCTGAAATTTTTAATTGTATCTTAATAGAGACAAAGATGCAAACTGCAAACTGAATACGGATGATCAAGGTGTTTACAGGACTTATGACCTGTCATCGGTTGGGTTAAGCGCACGCTTTATTTAATTACAACATTCCCCATTCCACCTTTGTTTATGATCATGAATGATAAATTTTTGGAAGTTGTATATATGCTCCAAATCTATACTTATCTTCACATGTCAGTTTCAATTGGCCATCTATGTAGATTTGATTTCACATGTTAATCTTTTTAAGATCAACCTATACAATCCACCCACTAACGCCATCTATGGAGATTGATTTTTAGCATTTAGCAAACTACTTTATTAACACAATGTGAAGGCTATCGCCATTTGCTAAATGCTAAAAATCAATCTCCATAGATGGCGTTAGTGGGTGGATTGTATAGGTTGATCTTAAAAAGATTAACATGTGTAATCAAATCTACATAGATGGCCAATTGAAACCGACATGTGAAGATAAGTATAGATTTGGAGCATATATACAACTTACAAAAATTTGTCACCTTGTTCATCCATATTCAGTTTGCATCTTCGTCTCTATTGAGATACAATTAAAAATTTCATGAATTAATCACCCACCACGGGTGAAAATCCAGGATTCGTGTACAAGTATAAGTATACATTCACAAAAAATATTTCTTCTACTCTTCTTCTTTCTGGCTCTACAGTCCTGAGTGGTCCTCGGATGCCCCCAAAATTTTTCTCCAGGCGATCCTATCCTGAGCCCTGGACTTCCACTACTCTGGTCTGACTTCTTACAATTTTAAATCCTTCAAACACCGTTGAGTCAAGGAAACCTCTTCCCATGTTGCGTCTTCCCTATGGTCTTGTAAATGTAAACTGTCCTCTATTCGCACCAGATATCCAATCCACTTAAACCGTTGGAGTTTTATAAATTTGACGACGTCCGGTTGGTTGTATAGTTTGTGCAACTTAGAGTTATGCCGGCGTCGCCATATATAATATTATCCTAGCGGACAGGGGCATATATTCTTCTTAGGATTTTGTGCTCAAACAGCCCATTTTTGGGAATCCCAACACTCAGCATCCAGATCATCACTCCATACATCAAGACGATATGATTGTTTCATATATATTTTGTTTTCTTTGATATACGAGTATGTATGCATTTTAGACTCTTCTGGAGGCCTAAATAGCATCTGTTGGCAGATATGACGACCTTTTTTTATTTTGTCACTCATCGTGTTATCACAAGTGATCGTTGACCACCGGTACACAAATTCATTGTCTCTTTCAATGGTTTAATTGTTGTCAATGCGCAGATCTGGTTGAGGTTCCAGATTCGTTATTTTGGACAAATAGTTTTTGGTTTATATGTTTTTCAATCCCATTCGTTCTATTGCTCGCTACATTCTAGCACATGAATTGTCTTTTTATTTTTATTATTTAAATTGAACTTCCATCAAGAGAAAGATTATCTTACGATATTACGTAAAAATATTTTTATTTATTTTAGCTAGATTAAACATTGTATTTATTTTTTAATTAATAAATATTGTTGTAGCATAAAGTCACATTAAATTTTTTTTTTTTTTATCTAGATCCCTTTTTTAGATACAAGAAATTCATTTTATTTTAATATTCTGTACAGCTTTCGAGAAGATTAGAGATCAAAGATTAAACATGTAGCTTTTTCATCATTACTTTTCCATACGTTTTCCGTATGCGTAGGTACTTAAACACGTATCCCATTTACTGTATAGGTACACCTATATCATATATTCCTGGAATATTCCCCCACCTACCTATTATATTCGTATACGTATGTATACAGGTATATCTGTGTAATTTTCAATACTACTTATGAACGTGTACAGGAATAGGTATCGTAAAACACCGATAACATCAGGAATTTCCTGGATAAACTGCAATTCAAAAGCTTTACATTCAGTTTATAAAAGCTTTTTAAAAGTCCCCTTCAGAGGCGTAATAAATAACAGATCCTCAATACACATTTAATGGGATCCAAGAATATATTTATGAATTTAATGTTTTTAGTTTTGTTATAAACAATCGCTATCTACAGTTAAAACTTTAATTAGTATTTATTCTATCAGTAAATTTTCGGGGATCATCGGAAAAGAGGCAGCGCTAAAATGGTGCTGGGTGGACCATATTGCTCGCAGCTCTGATGGACAAAACGATTCCTTTGCTGGCGTCCTATGACCCAAAACCCAGACGCCCTTAACTTCGACAGAGGGACGACATTAAAAAGACCACTGGAACTCCATGGATGCGGTTGCCCAGGATGGACAAATATGGTAGAATATGGAAGAGGCCTACATCCAAGAGTGGACAGATACGATATGATGATGATGATCAATAAATTTCGCGTTTGTATAACAGTGAGTTCTGTAAAAATGTAAGTAAAACAATAAAAATAACAAAAAATACTAAACAGTATTTAAATTGATAAAATTATGTTTTTATCAATTAAAATACTGTTTCATATTATTTATTTGAATAAAAATCACAAACACGGATAATAATTTATAAGAGAAACATAACAAAATCCATTAAGATTAAGAATTAGAAGGAATTATTGATATTGCATCCCCGAGGCAACTCACACTTTCACGAAATATGTCGACCTCCGAGGCGAGCCAATTAAGCAATAATATTGCCCTACCCACAGGCATAACCATTGGGAGGTTGGTTTTGCAGCGCGGCAAATAAAACAATCTGTGCTGTCTTTGACGAAGGTAATTATCAAATAGACTTACATCACTCAGGACATCCGAGTTATGTATATGGCCGCCAATCAGCTGAAAGAAGTGAACTCCCAAGTGGATATTCTTCGTAGCTTAGCATACCTAGCAAGAATTCAGTCGGAAATAGCCACGGGTAATAACCGCGCTCTTTGATATAAATAAAGCGCAGACATTTTTCCTGCACTCGCTCCACCATCAGAGAATATCGGATCCCAGGTGGTGGCCAAATAATGGAATTATATTCCAGCCGACTTCTTAACAGGGAATTATACAATAGACGAATAACCTGAGTGTTCGAAAATACCTTGGCTGTTCACACCTTCATCATCGGAAAAACAATAGTTAATATACAGTAAATAATTTAGATAAATTTAGTTCAAATTAAACTAAAACTTTTGCCCCTCTTCTGCTATAAAAACGTTACTCTCGTGCCTTCCATCCCTATTAATCTTTCCAGAGAATAAAGCCTTTGATGCCATCGCTACCCTTACTATTTCTTTTTTTTAAATATTTTTAATATACAGAATGGCTTCAAAAGACCATTGTTATGCAAAGTGGTCAACTTTCATTACGACACACTTTTAGCAAGTTTAGTTTATCCCGGATGGTTTTATCATAACATAGGGAGAAACGTTATTCTAGGTTAATGAGTAATCGTGGACAGAATGGTTTTGTATTTAATGAATTTCATCAGCGATGTATGCATTAGATACACTTTTCACATTTTAATTACATCCTCATCATTATACGGTTTAATAATAATATTACAACTCAAAACTTGTCTGTGAAGAGTATAATAAAGGGTTGTCAAAATAAAAGTTTTTTTAAACTTATTAAAATGCAAATCCACGTGTAGACAAATATAGAACAAATCAAATGTTAAATCTACATCATCTTGTAGAACGGTTATTTTTAGGGAAGAGGAACACTGAAAAAAAAACGAAAGAAAATAAGGCTTGACAAATTCAATCCATAAAACAAATAAACCTACTCAAATGTTAGAAAACAAAAATAAACTCTCTTGAATGAGGAAGTAATACGATATATTCACATCTAATTTTAAGAGTAATTAATTTGTGTGAAATTTGATAATGCCTTGGTAATTTAAGACATGGTAGGGGAAGGGGGGGCTAGTTGTTACAAAAAAATTAAAAGTTGAATATCTGATAACTGTTTATTTTGAGAGACATCATATTGATTATATCTTAAAGTACGAGTATTAAAATACAATAAAACAATTTACATGTGTTCATAGAAAGTCCACAAAAATAATTATAGAATTTATAAAAAAAAAATCAAAGTGTAACAATGTGCCCCACGGGGGGGCAAGTTGTTACAGGGTGGGGGCACGTTGTTACGAACTAAAACAAAAATCAAACATGTATGTAATTGTTAACAATAATATGTAAAATATATATAATAACATGTAAAATTTAATTTTTGAATATTTAATCGCTTAAATCTATGTCCGAATCACAATTTTGGCATCTAAAATTAACTTTATCGCCATGAATGCAGGAAATGTGAGCCCATTTATTGCATGCGGTGCAATGGATCCATTCCCGTCCAGGTTTAGAGCAATCAAAACTCTCCATACATACCAAACACAGACATTCTTCATGTTCCGAGTCGGAAGAAGAATCCAGTACTTGCTTCTACTTCAGTTTCTTCTACTGTTTTTTTTTTAAATGCACACATCGAAATGTTTTTTGTAATTGATTAAGAGGCCTGTTTTTGTTTTCTCGAGCTCTCTTCCAGTTCGATTTGGTTCTTAACCGGAGTGTCAGTCAATATTGCTGATTAAATTTTTCTTCTGGAATAATTAACCCCCTTTCTTGGTTCAGATTTAGGATATGGCCTTATTTGTTCAGGCGTGGTATGCTTTATTTTATTGATGCCACTTGTTGATGGCTGCGGTTCCGTGAAAATAGATAATTTCTCTTCTTGATTTTAAGATAGAGCTTCACAACTGAAGGTTGCAGGTTATAAAGGAGAAGATGAATGTGGTTCATTGACCATAGAAACGGTTTCTGCCATGGTTTCGTTGGTATTATCTATTGATACACTTTCAGTGCTAACGTTCTCAGGCATTGGACGATCGGTAATTTCGGAAGGCTCGAAGTCTTCCTCTGATAAGACATCTCGATTATAAAGCCATATAGTATCTATATAAATATAATGTAAGCTCATTTTCCTGATCGACCGAAAATATATTCCGAGGCTTGTTGTAGCCCACTAAGTTAGATGTGGTTGGACCATTCTCTTGACGTTTTACGTAACGATGTAATGTCATAAAATTTACTTTGTATGCTTTGGCAGCTCTTCGAATAGATATATTTTTTCTGTTACTTCTTTAGCTGCTCTTTTGTAGGTCTCCTCGGAAATTTTACCCCAATTGTTTTTTTTTTATATGTCCGTACCATTGTAATATAAAATCTAGAACAATAATAATAAATAGTTTAATAATTTTATATAAATATGCTATTTGAAGTTAAAGGGAAACGTAGTGGGGCTAGTTGTTACAGTAACAACTTGCCCCCCCATCGTTGTAACAACTAGCCCCCCTGACCCAAAATGAAAATAAATTGCTATAACATTAACACGGAAAGTGTTATTATTTCGATATATTATCTTAATGTAAGCAGAGACATGTAGAGTTTTACCAATTTACTTAGAATCAACTTACCTCTTATAGTTAGTGAACAATTAAACTTCAAAATCAGTCAACGAAAGTTACTTTCAGATACGAAATGCACTATAATCGAGTTTATTTGAATTACGCACGACTGGCAAGAGCGAAGTTCCGTCGAGCACCGCGGATACGATACTTGGACATACTATGTGACACATAAGCCACAGAACCTAGTAGTGGGGGAGTTATTTAGAATGTAACAACTTGCCCCTGTAACAACTAGCCCCCCCTTCCCCTACATCAATGAAATAAAATAAGATTTTTAGAAAACATATTTTTTCGTCATTATAAAGTAATTTGAAGTTGTATATAATTTTTCACAAAACAGTAAATAAATTGTATTTGGCTACACTACATTAGTCAATTAGTTTCATATTCATAAGCATTGCGGCACAGCTCATCATCAGCCGTCTGTCATCCACTGCTGAATGTAGACCTCTCCCAAAGCACGCCACCGCCCCCTATCCATTACCGCTCCCATCCATCCATGTCCAGCAATCCTCTTCAGATCGTCGGTCCAACGGGCAGGGGGACGTCCAACTCTACGGAAACCTGTACGCGGTCTCCACACCAGAACCCGTCTTCCCCATCGGCTGTCGGTTCTCCGTCAGATATGGCCAGCCCACCGCCACTTCAGCCCGCTTATCCGTAGAGCCACCTCAGTCACATTGGTTTGTTGTCGAATAAATTCGTTTTTAAATCTGTCCCTCAAGGTAATTTCAAACATGGCTCTTTCCATGGTGCGCTGGGCAACCTTGCGGCACAGCTTGTTTTTAAATATTGCTGTCATTCCCTATGCCATTTTCCATTACAAGTGGGTCAGCCTACCTGATTTAATTTCTCCAGGACGTCCTGTCTTGGGTAAGCTCTATGTAGATTCTACATTTTTTGAGAGTGTCCTCGATATATCAATATTATCAAAAGCCGCCTTCTATCATGTTTTACTCATGGGATTCGAAGAAAATACCTTATTCTGTGGTCATCTTATCGGCACATGGCGTGTTCAAACAATTTTTTTAGCTTCCTCAACCTTATTTATTATATGGCGACTTTTAAACTAACTCGGATATTTATGCACCTGTAACTAAAAACTGTGATTAATATTTGTTTTGTGTAATTGGTATAAATACAAATCAGTAAATTGGATTGTACAGTTTAATATGGTAAAAATGTATGTGTGTTTGCCTAGTACCTAATAGTATGTAAAACCATATTGATCTGCTTTAATCAAAAATAGATGCAATCAGTTAATTTATTGGGAATGTGCGTGTGTGAAAAACAAACCTGTCACGGTAACGTTTGATGGTGTATGAGCATCACGTGACACTTAGTCGATTAAAAAAAATGAAAAAATTAATTTGAGAAAAAAATAGTGTATGAATTCAAGATATGTTTATTTTTATTTGGGTGTATCCGTGCCTATATTTATCGTCTTAAACTGACGTTTCGGAGATCATTGCAGTTTCCATATTCAGGGTAGTTATATATAAATATGACAGATTTAGAAACGAATTTATTCGACAACAAACCAAGGTGACTGAGGTGGCTCTGAGGATGAGCGGGCTGAAGTTGCGATGGGCTGGCCATGTCTGTCCGAGAACCGACGGCCCATGGGGGAGACAGGTTCTGGAGTGGAGACCGCGTATAGGATTCCGCAGAGTTCCCAGAGTTCCCAGAATTCCCCTGCCCGAAGAGGATTGCTGGACATGGATGGATGGAAGCGGCAATGGTAGGGGACGGTGGCGTGCTTTGGGAGAGGCCTACATTCAGCAGTGGTTGAGAGACCGCTGATGATGTTGATGATATATGTGTGGTAAGTATTGTGTGCTTCTTTGACGCTGTGCCGTAAGACAAGTTACATGGTGAAATTCCAAAAAACACATTGCTGCCAACCATATAAAAAATCTACCCACTTATTTAAGGAATTCGAATTCTACAATAGCCCATACAACAATATTATTTTTGAGTTGCCCAAAGTGGAAATGTCGATTCTGAGTGTAAATTTCAAAGTAAACAATCACATAAAAGAATAATAAAATTATTCTTGGTGAACATGCCAGATCACGAACGCTGGGAACCTCTGGGGGATTTGGATAAATATACGAGAGACATTATTCGTAAGAATTAAATTGTCTGATTTCCAGACGTTTTATTTTATTTGATGAGAATGACATATTTCGCCATGCTAAAGCAATATCGAATGTTATGCCTTAGCAAGGCAAAACATGCCATCCCCATTATGGAAATCAGACGTTTGCATCCGTATTGATTATTGAATATGGAGTTACTTATTATTTTATTTTTTTGCATAAATGATACCAAAAATAACAAACCAAAAAGATCTAGATTACTCTTTTGTTCACAAAATAGTTTAACAAAAATTTCATTAACAAAATGAAAATTTACATGCTAAGAAGTAATATATCTCAGAAAGATCCCAAATATGTCGAAGTCAGTGAGATAGTGACTGGCTCACTGACACTGAAAATGTCTTAATCCAAGGCGATAAAATTCAATGTTCAAATTGCAGTTCCTACTGGCATCACTGAAGCAGGTTGGTTCTGTGTGACGGAGTAAAGAACAATAGATCCCGGCGTTGTCGCAGGAAATTATTAGGAACAAAAATAATTATTTGTTCCTGAACGTATGTTTTTTCAATAGAGCCCCGAATAAGCTTGAATAAATGTGCCACTATAAACCCTGCCTTCGTCAGTTCAAGAAAGTTAGCAGTTCTAGCATACCCAAGCAAAATACCGTTTTACATCATTGTTCAGTAACAATAAACCAGAGAGAAATTGTTGGTTGGGTGGTTCCTAGGCGTTGCGATCTTAGAAGTTCTAGAATGGTAAAGATAACAAATTATATTAAGGGTTACGAACTAATTCATCTTTGCAAGTTTTTCAGAATAAACCTTAAAACTATCATTGTACATTTTATTAAAATTTTCCATACCAATTTCCTTTCTCCTCATAGACGTATATTGTTTTAGATTTTCAAACTTTTTCTAGTCGTTCCAAAATGCGATAGTGTTGACGGTGATTCAAGCATAAAATAAACGATCCATAAACAGTAACAATTTGTATAAAATTTGGATTTGGAAAAGAAAAAACGAATTTCCTTTTTCGAAAGAAATTGACTATATCCATAATACGGGAGAAAATATTAAAACGTTTTTCGCCCGGGAAAGCAGTCAAAATGTTTTGTGCAAATACAATTCTTTAGATAAACATTTCCATCTTTTGTCCTTTTTAATCCCAAGCGATCGGATGAAAAGGAAGAAAAACATTTGTCGCTTCGTTATCTCGGAAACTGCTCCGAGAGGAAGACAAAGAATTTTGTCATGCAGAGGATTTTAAAAAAATCCGTGAACTTTTTACAAAAATGTTCTATTCAGGATGAATAAATCGGCGAACACTTTTGGAACTTGGCCTCGAAATTGTTAATTCATTTCAAGAAATCTTCGCGATTGCAGATGAGATTCGCTTCATTACATTTACGAGAATTCTTACACCACCCCTTTTTCTTTTGTTCTTTCAAACTGATTTAAATATGGGGTGGTTATTCATTTACTTAAACCTTAAAAATTGTACAAGGAAAACTTCATATTTATGATTTATTCAGTATTCTGTGTATCGAAAAAATAGAGTAGAAGATGTGTTTTTTTGTTAATGCTCCATTCGACATTTAAAAGACAAAATTTCGGTTACTCAATTAAAGTGCATTATAACACATTTTTATAGCAAACGTGGTATGTAAGATTTTATAAGTAGTCCATTGTTTTGGCCGAAACACTATGATACCTTAACATTTTAAAACTTGTAATAAATAAACTTTGTTTTCTGTATCACAATTGTATTTTATTTTACGCGACAGCTGTTTCATCAACCAATGTTGACATCATCAGGCGTTACAATAATATATCAAATGTAAAATTTTCGTGGTTTTTCTAGTCTTTATTCCTATGCTCTTATGTTAATTTGAATAATTTCTTTGATATAATTTTGAAGTTCTTGCTGAAATTGAGTAAGGTACCTAAATATTTTAATTAAAAGAACGGCTAGTTACTATTTATAGGAGAAAATATTAAGGGTGGAAAATAAAATAATAATAATAATAAAACAGTAATCAAAAACGATGAAACAAATAAATAAATTAAAAACGATAAACAATAACAGGAAGTACATACGAGTAGATTACATTAATGGGAAAGGTAACAAAAGTTGAAGGTAGTATTATTATTTTAGCATACAGGGGAAAAGTTTTTAATGTACCATATACTAATGGGGGAAAAGAAAGAATTTGGTTATTTATAACATTTAGTTAACATTTTTTGGCCTTTAAAATTTAAAAAAAAATTGGAATTTTTTGTCCCATAAAATTTTAAATTTAGGATTCAATAAGTATTTCATTTGGAAATAATAATTGTTGTATTTTTCCCGTAGGTGGACGGGTTGAGTAACGTTGCTCGACTAAACCAGGAAGGAAGACAATCTCGGATAAACTTGAGGAGAACCATCTGGGATGCTGCAGCCACGTCATGCGATGTCCAGCTGACCACGTTTCACGGAGGGTAATGGAAGACTCCGACTCCGAGGGACGTGGTAGACTCAAGTTGACATAAATGGTATTCATTCAAAGAACTCTTTTTTTTTTTTTTTTTTTTAAAAAGACTAACACCAAAGATTTAAATCAATGATATTAGAATTTATTTTACAATCTTCAATGTGAGCAGAAAATAGCTCATTATTATGAAGAAGGAATCTGGTCGTGTCCAGGCTCGAACCCAAGTCCCCTTGATCAGAAGCCAAGCGTTCTATCCCCTAGACCACCACCCGATTAAGATCCCCATCTTAAAAGAGATCGGATCCCACCAGATGCCATCCAGGACAGACGACAGTCATGGAGATGCCATACAAGAAGAGCCAACCTCAAGTAAATGGGACAACTTTTTCTATGTTCTTTGTGTTTTAGATTTTGAATGTTTCTTTTTTTATATAATTTGTATACAGCACTCACATTTACTAAAAAAATTAATTAAAAATCAAAAATGTTTCGGATTAACCAGCGCTTCATCAGTGATAATATATAAATAGTAAAAATATTTTAAAATGTTTACAATTATGGCCAGTTTTGACAGATGTTATCTCAAACATTGTAATTTTTTTTTAAATATTTTAAATATCTTTATAATATCACTGAGGAAGGACTGGGTTGTCCGAAACATGTCTGATATTTAATTAAAAAAAATTAAAGTTAATGTTGTTTACAAAGTATATAAAAAAGAAAAAGATTTTATATTCAACATCTACAACACAAATTATGGTGAACATAGAAGAAATTTTATAATATTTTAAATATTTATATAATATTACTGATGAAGGGCTGGTTAGTCCGAAACATGTTAGATATTTTATTTTATTTTATTTTTTAGTAAATGTGAGCGTTGTATACAAAGCATATAAAAAAAGAAACATTAAATGGAACAAGGCTAGGAAAAAGAAATATGTTTTTCCGAAAGGTGTAACAATTTTAAATAAAGCTGAAAAATATTATTAGTGTACGAGTATGTTGATACATTTTTATTTATTACTACAATATTTCTTACGAACACATCTTAAATAATTTATTCATCATTATATCTATAGCAGTTAATTTTTTCAATCGTTTGCAATCGTTCAATTGCATTCTCCCTGGAATTGAAATAAATTGTTTCCATAATTTAATGGTATTATTCATTGTATTGACTCGTCAAGTGACTGAAGAATGTTTTATGTTACAGTGCGGGCAATATTACATTCCGTAATTGAATTGTCTATGGTTCCTGTCATTTCAACGGGAATGTATCAGGCAGTTTTTTTCTGCCTTGATATTATTGTTTATATTTGAAAACAATAAAAAAAAAACAAATTAAATGAATCCTTGCAATTTGTTTTAAACGTGAGTCCCTGAGGAAAATATAATCTTTAAAGTATAATTAGTTTATTTTTCCATTTTATGAAATTATCTGATAGTATCGTTAAATTACAGTGTACGGTCAATTCGATTATAAGAGTAAAGGAAACTTTATTACAATATACAGTGAGTATTTATTTAATGTTGCTACAAAAATAACATTTCAAGCTGTATACTATCTGCAATGTTCAATAAAAAATGCCACTTAATGAGAGGATTTTCGTCATTCCAAGTTAAGGTTAATTCGTACTTTGTGACTTTGATTTACCATAAAAACCTTTAATGGATTATTTATTTTGTATAATTTTTACTCTCAAAAGACCAAGTCTTCTGGAACAGTACATATGGAAGCATTTTGTTTCCTAGACCAATATCCGGGTAACTAAGCTTCTTCTTCTTCCTTATTGTAGACCTGTGTGGTCTGTTCTCCAGAGAGTTGCTCCTCCTGTGAGGTAGATTGTCAGCTGTCCTTCCATCTTTTAGGAGGTCTTCCACGAGAACGAGTCGCATGAGGTTGATTATGCAATACAATATAAGGGAGTCTGGTGGAGTCCATTCTTTGAACATGACCGTACCAGTCCCTTTTTCGCTGTCTGCTTCATCTTATAATATCCTCAACCTCACATATCTCTCTTATTCTGGTTTTCCTCACGCTATCCCTAAGTGTCTATTCTCAGGGTAACTAATAATAATAATAATAATTATTATTATTATATACATAACAATAAATGATGTATGTTATAATTCATAATACATTGTTTCATGAATAATGATTTAAACTTTATGTTAAATAATCATTAAGATAGAAAACGCCATTTTCTAGAAGTTTCATTTTATTTTATGCGAATAATTTGTTTCGCCTGTTATCAAACGAATTAAATTAATCTTTCCCTATCATTAATCAATTTTGTGGGAATATATTAAATAAACATACATACGAGTGGTATACTTATAATTTTGGTCATCGTTAAGATTTTTTGAACATAGATAGAAAAAGATTTCTGTACAACAAATCTTCTAAACGCATTTAAAAAATTCGAATGCAGTTGCAACCCTGTTCTCTATAATTTCTTTTCCACCATTGGTAAATACGTATTTGCACTTAGAACTGTAGATATTTTTTCTGAATCTGGCGCCACCTTAATGAAGGCGGAAATATCGGAAGGCAGAATAAGGACGAGAATCACTTATTTTAAAATTGTATGCTCTTGGGACGTTTGATATTATTCGGAGAATAAGAAGATGTCTTATACATGTCGTAGTCACATTTGAAATTTTTAATAATGGAAATATATCCTCTCTACCTGCTTTTATAATATTCAGCATATTGATTCTAGAATAAAATTGGTTTTCGAATTCAAATATACATGAAAATTATTTCCCTCCTGAGTTTAATAAAACACAAACTTAGAACAATAGGCGTATCATTAATATATATAAACTTGGTTTGTATTCAAAATCTTTTGTTGTAAGATGAGAAATGAGATGCTAAACTTTGAAGGTGAAATTTGAATAATAAATAAACAAAATGATTCTTGTAAATATTCCGAAAACCCACGCGCAAAATGTTTATGAAAGGGTAAAATCAACTTTTCACTTTAAAATATAAAAGTAAGATGAAACACGTGTGAAGAAGAGTTTACATGACATAGATTTTCTCTCGATACCCAAAGAACCGTTTTCTACCCCTAAACATTTGGGTCATACGTACAGCGTACATACACTCGGGGTAGGCGGCAATTCAGAAAGGCCTATTCAAAGAGAGGACACAATAAAGCACCCTCGTCATGTTTTGAAAAGCTTCCTTAGCGACAAAGCGCCCCACGGATGGAGCTTTCGAGCGATCACACATCAACGTGAGAGAGAGCTTTGACGGTATATTTGTCAGCTAAAAGCTCGTTTTCGACGTTGGCCTTGAAAAAGACTGACGAGAAATCGATGTCACTGTTCTTTGACTACAACTAACTTTAATTAAGTTAGTGGGGTGAGAGCATTCTGTGATGATAAGAGATGAAGGCTTTAAATCTAGCTGACCTCAAAGATAACATACTTATTTATCATACTGGTCTGCTATTTACATATAATATCATGTATGCATAATTAATTTTATTATTTATTAATGTATGTATGATATTTTATGATATGTAAATACCATATTTATTATTTTTTGCCCCTTTCATTAGAGGGTTTGTGTCGTATAAATTAATTATTACGTATTAAATATAACGTAACGTATACGTAACAAATAGTAAATCTTAAAACAACGTTAGGTTTAAAAAATCAACATAAATTATTTGTACATTTATAATGATATGATAGAGACACGTGTTATGTTTGTAATATAATAATTGTGTGAAAAATAGAACATGTCTAAACAAACATATATTTTTAATTGCATAATCGATCTTTAATTTTGATTTTTATAACTGTAAAATTTATATTAACATTTTTCACATTTTTTAGCTTATTGATGAAATGACAATTTAGGAAAAACGATTCACCGTCACAATTTCGGGTTCATGTACATATTCATTGTTTCCTGAAAATGTTTTAAATTTAAAATAAAACGTTAAATATTTGAATACATTAGTTTTTGTAACTTTTAGAAATGAATCTAGAGAGGAATGTCAGGATAGAACAATAAGGCGATTTATCCTCTCTGCCAACACCTCCCGGAGAACGGCGTGATTGTTGGTTAGTTTTAGTAAATTTAAGGGCTTATTTTTGTGTAAAAAATCTCAATTTACCTGTTTTTTTTCATAGAGCGTTTCGAACCGCGAATCCTATTACATTTGAAATATCCTTGAATTTCTCAATAATTTATCCGATTCGTAAATTAATTTTCTCTTATGAGAAATCGCCGATATTTCCGCCGAACAATCTGTTACCAAGTGTTGACTCAACGAATCCTGATCGGCCAAGTTTTTTCGGTTATTTTTCTATTTGAAAAACCGCTCTGGGAAAATACCGCATTGCATTTAACGGCAGTCCGCAGCGGAAATCAAATTTCACCGATTGTGTCTGTAAAGTGTGCATGTGGTGGTAGAGATAGATTTATACGCCTTTGCCGAATCTACGAATTGGTTTTTAAAATGAAACAAAATGCAGCGGGGTGAAATTTACATTTCTCTTCGTAGACAATAAATTTAAATATTAATTTTGCGAAATGTTTATTTAGTGCTTAAATAATATTTTCTGATAACAATTAAATATTGTAATATAAAACAAATACATCATAACTTATTTGTTCCCTGATATTTTGTTGACAAAATATTAATTTTTTAATATTGACTAAAAACTTAAATTTTAAGGAGCTGTATTATTTTTCAATGCTACACCCCTTAATAATAAAATAATTTAGTAAAATGTATTAATATTCTATTCAAATAATTTAAAAATATGATTATAGTATTTATTTAGTTTAATTCCACTTTTTTATGGAAGCGAAGCATGGAACTGTCAGAAGAAGGATGAGAGCAGAATAAATGCGGTAGAGATGAGGTTCCTAAGACGTATGTGTGGTAGAACGATATACGACAGAATCTCAAATCCTGATACTCGTATAAGAAAGGAATGTAGAGCGGAAGAAGATATTATGAACAAAATTATGAATGGATGGAGAAAGAATTGATAAGAAAGTATACGTTAATGATGTAAATGGAGTACGGCAGACCGAGGAAAACGTGGCATGACCAAATAATTTAATTTTAAAGGTTGGTCATGTTAGAAGTCGGAAGAATCAACGTGCGTGTATGACTCGCTGTATGAATGTGGAGGAATCTAGAGAGGTGTGCCAGGATAGGGTAATGTCCGGTCCATTCTCTATGCCTACCCCTACAGGGAAATGGCGTGGTGGTTTGTTGTTGTTGTTAATTCCACTTGTTTATATGGATTCGTCTGGTTTCGGCAGCATGCTGCTATCTTCTGGTGCTACATCAAAGTTTGTTCAGCTTTATGATTGATTTGATTTTTTTAAATATTAATACACTTTAAAAAAAATTGCAACACTTTATTTGTTAACAAACAACCGGTTTCGCTCCCGCTGGAGCTTAGTCAGGGTTACAAAAGATACAATCAGTGTCGCCAGTGTCTTTTGTAACCCTGACGAAGGTCAGGCGAAAGCGAAACCGTTGGTTGTTAAATAATAAAGTGGTGTAAAAACTAATTAAAAGTGTATAAATATTATATATCATAATGCCCCAAATTAAGATGTATTGCTATATGTGTACGGCGGGATATCGAGGGAGAGTAGCGTAGCTTAAATATGATCTGGTTCCCCCTTGGTTGCAAATATATATATATATTATTATTATTATTATTTTTAACGTAAGTCCCGCATGGGCGGGGGACGGGCCTAAAGTAAAGACGAAGCGTCAATAACAGCTTCGGGTAAACGAAGGGAGCCCGTTATGGCTCGGCCATATATAATAAACCACAAATTAAGTATTTCATACGAAAGCATATTTATTTACATTAAATCAATGTTAAAATACTTGCTATGGCCTATTTTCATATGTGAGAACTTCAGTGAATATAGGGGGGGAAAAACTGTAGAGATCCCAACATAGAGTAAATTTATTTAACATTTAAATATATAAATTGTAGCAACATAGTTGTAAGGTATGTTTTTTAACATCAAACTTGGAACATACATGAAAATAAACAAACACTTAATATTCAGGGAGCGATGTTGGGCATCCTTTGAATCCTCGTGAGAAATACCCCTTGTATTAATCAAGGGTCTTCTTTATCATTTTTCTTTTTTTCCTCTTTTCGCGCAGCTTTATTATTCCTCTAATTGAGCAGGATTCCTTCTGTTCTTGTGTAATTCATATCTTACTGATTGAGAGGAGCGGGTTGAGATAAATTACACGGATCCCGCTAATACAATGTTGGGTCATTATCCTTACAGCCCCCTGGGTCATTAGTTCTGCTGCCTCCTTCCATCTCCCCGCCGCGTCCCTTCGCCCCTGGAGTGACCCTGCTTGACGAAATTACCCCAACTTACAGAACGAATTTTCCCATTGTTGACTATAGGTGAGAGATAGCGCTGAATCTGCATGCGATATTATAGCTAGAGCAACCATACTCATTCTGCGGCGCACCATGCTTTTATGTGCGGCCCTAAATACATTTTATTATTAGGATCATGATTTAAAAAAATCTTGCATTCTAAATTTTGTATTCGTAAGATTCGTTTCGACTTTGACGCACATATAGTGACAGCCGAAGACGATTGTTCTTATGATCCACATCAGATCTGGTATAAGAGTTGTATACGCTAGATTTATTCTAAAAAAACAAATTTTTGACAGACAAGTACGCGCGCATATAACCGTAATTTTGCTTGTGGCAACACATAAACTATTATTATTCTAAATATTTTTGTGAATGTATACTTATACTTGTATACGAAATTCTGGATTTTCACCAAAGGGTGGTCAATTCAAATTTAATTGTATCTCAATAGAGACGAAGACGCAAACTGAATATGGATGATCAAGGTGTTTACAAGACTTATGACCTGTCATTGGTTGGGTTAAGCGCACGCTTTATGTAATTACAACATTCCCCATTCCACCTTTGTTATTATGATCACCCTTTGGTGAAAATCCAGAATCCTTGACCACCCTTTGGTGAAAATCCAGAATTTCGTATACAAATATAAGTATACATTCACAAAAATATTTGTAATTATTCTGGTCAACTCTTTGGCAATTAGAATGGAATAATACTTCTGGCGACTTCTAACAATACGTTTATAGGCTACAGCCTTCGCATTGTGTTAATAAGGTAGTTTGCTAAATGCTGAAAATCATTCTCCATAGATGGCGTTAGTGGGTCGGTTGTATAAGTTAATCTGGAAATGATTCACAAGTGCAACCAAATCTACATAGATGGACAATTGAAACTGACACGTGAAGATAGGTATGGATTTTGAAGTATATATACATTTTCCAAAAAATTTGTCATGCATGATCATAATAACAAAGGTGGAATGGGGAATGTTGTAATTACATAAAGCGTGCGCTTAACCCAACCAATGACAGGTCATAAGTCCTGTAAACACCTTGATCATCCATATTCAGTTTGCGTCTTCGTCTCTATTGAGATACAATTAAATTTATTATTATTCTATTTCTCTTTTTCTTTTTATATACTTTGTACATACATATACATATAAAGAGGTCGCCCAATGGCAACATGGTGGGCCAATATGGAAAAGGAGCTCCAACGCGAGAAATAAGTGGAGATGAGTCAAAATATACATGTTTGGCGTTTTCGTACAAAGATAGCCGACCCCAGATGATGGGAAATGGCAAAGGGAAAGATAGAGATACTTTGTATATACAACTTACATTAAAAAAAATACAAAGACATGTTTCGGACAACCAATCCTTCTTCATCGATACATATTATAATTAAAATATTGTAAAATTGTTTACATAATCTGACAGATGTTATTATTAATTCATAGTTGATATCTATTAGATCATGTAAACAATTTTATATTGTTTTAAATATGTATCTTTATAATATGTTTTTCTGAAAAAGGACTAGTTGTCCGAAACATGTCGATGTAATTAATTTTTTTTAATGTACGTGTTGTATATACAAAGTATATGAAAAATAAAAAGAGAAATAAAGCATCTACAACACAAAGTATGGCAAATATAGAAGAAATATTATTATTCTGTTTTAGTTTATCTTTAAAATCTTAAAAATGTTTTCTTAAAAAAGGGGGTGTTTCATGATTTTTTCGTCATACCAGTATAGTAGTAGTAACTTTATAAATATATGTACGTGGCCCGAAGAAACCAAAGGTTGAGTATCAATGGCTAGAGAATACGTGTGTTCATACCCAAACATGTTATATTACATCACATTATGTGACTTTATCAGTAAACTTAAAGTTTTGGGTCATCCAGGTAGCAGAGAGGAGCCGAATTGCTTGACATTTGATCCTTGTACCATATATCATTAGTACCTACGTTAGAGTATCAAAACTTATTTCATGAGATCGATATTTGAGAACCGGATTTTTTTTAAATAAACACTATGTTTCTCATTATTCGCCATTATTTTTTGTTGTCAATTGGGAGTTTATAAACAGAAACGTAATGATTGCTCATATTTTTAAATAGGTAAAACAAGTCGTAATTTTAGACTTTTCTGAGTTCGCAAACCATTTCTTTGAAAGAAATCATTCATTTAATAAAGATAATGGCGTTGAAATTTTGCATGTTAATAATTGAAAAATAAATTTAGTCAATCTCAAAATTTTAGAAATAAAAAATAAAGAAAATATTATAAATAATCAAATAAATTTATTTCCTTTGTTTTAAGTAAATACCAAGACCCCGATAAGAACCAAACATTATAATTTTTAATTTATTCATAATATTTGTTATAACAAAAGCATGAACGTTCCGAAATAAATCATTTAAATATCTGTCAAAACTGACCACATTTGTGAATTTTTTTTTATAATATTTTAAATATTTATATACCTACGAGTATTTATAATATCACCGATGAAGGGCTTGTGTATCCGAAACATTTTTATTGTTTAATTTTTTGAGTGTAACATCTGCAACACAGAGTTATGGCGAATATAGAAGAGATGACATTATATTTTCACAACACTTCTTTACACCTTTCACAAACATGTTTTGGGTCACAGGCGTCTTTCTTCTGTATGGCCATCATACCGTCTCCCCAAAGGGGTAGTCGGAAAGAAGAGACCTTTTCCATTCTTTCTTCATTTATTTGTTCCATGTGTCTGAACCATCTTCTTCTTCTTCAAGTGCCCTGTCGGGTCCCCCTAAGGTTGGCGATCACCTCGGCGAACCTGTCCTCGTCTTGCGCCGCTCGGAACAGCTCCTCCACACTTCGGATGCCGGTCCACTCCCTCACGTTTCGCAGCCAGGACATTTGTCTCCTTCCGGGCCCTCGGCGTCCCTCAATTTTCCCCTCCAATATCAGGTGGAGAAGGTGGTACTTTTCCCCACGCAGTATATGACCCAGATGTGAGATCTTTCGAACCTTGATAGTTGATAACAGTTCCCTGTCAACTCTAGCTCGCTTCAGGACTTCGGTATTGGTAACCATGTCTGTCTTTTGAACCACCTTAATGATTATTTAATTATTTTATTCATAATACTTTAATTTGCACTGCATACACATCTGATATTTACATTTGAAACTTTATCATATACAGATTTAATAGACAAGATATCTAAGAGATATCTTTTCGACTGCACATTTTTCTATTTTCATCCTTATTTTGCCAGTTCTTTGCATTACTTCTATACATACGAGTTGGCACCAAATGGTTCAGAAATACTTGAAGAATAATTTTAATCAAACTCTTGCACTGTTGATACAGTAAACTACCCTTTTTGTTATTGAGATTAATTAGTTAAATAAAAGAGATGTTTTTCTATGAATGAATGGAAAATATAAGAAACCGCAATTTTTTCGTATACTGTTATGTATTAAAAAAATATGCGTTTCCTTAAATATTCGTGTGGATTTATGTACGTCTGTAAGTCAACTAACAGGAACAAAAAATATGGCCTTATTTCCATAACGTGATGTATGGTCGTACGTGTAAGGAAAAAGGAAAAGAACGTAATCTTTTGTGGTATCTTTCACTTAGTGAGGGTGATCAGTTATTCAATGACACGACCCCGGGAAGTTTGCTGTATCAATACACACTTGACCCCGATACATCATGAACTAAGGAAACCCGATCTAGGTATACGGGAATTGAAGAAAACAAATGAATAAGTATAAGGAAATGCCTCAAACCATTTATTGTTTCAAACAATTATTGTTTTTCACAATTGATGAGAAACAAACTGGGGGTCGTACCCCTAGTTATAACCGAGATATGTGTTCACCATTTGCAATAGCATAACTTTATCATAGAAAATCCAAATGCTAGACAATTCAGTAATTTTATTAAAAAATATTTTATACCTCAATATTAAATAATTTAGTTTGTTTTTTAGAAGTTTAAAAAAATTTCTTTATATAGAATAATGCTTTAGAAAGGCGAAACATATCTATCCCATAAAATATGATAAAACTTCTAGAAAACAGACGTTTTAATTCAAATAAATTGCCAAATACCATATATTTTTTTAATTACAAAAAACTAACTACTAGACCATTACGCCATCTTCCCAAAGGGGTTAATAATACAAGACCGCCACACTGTTTTTTCTGAAATACTCTTTTCACTATAATTTGCTTTATTACCATTATTTCTTCATTCATTCTTTCGATGTGTTCAAACCATATTCTTGAATATTTCATTAATTTGTTCATAACACTTTCATTCGCACTGCGTTAACTTTTTATATTTATTTAAAAAAATCATAAACATTACAGACATATAATTCCAGATCGTTTGCAATTACATTATAAGAATTTGTAAGAGAAGCATTAACATTAATATTAAGGAAGTAGAAAGAATCATAACATTGATATTGCATCCCTAAAGCAACTGACACTATCACGAAATATTTCGACCACCGAGGCGATCCGATTAACCAAAAAGATTGCCCTACTCACAGGCATAACCATTGGCAGGTTGATTCTGACGAAGGTAATTATCAGGGACAATTAGACCTACAGCACTCAGGACATCCGAGTTTTGTATTTAAAGAAGTGAACTCCCAATTGGATATTCCTCCTCTCCAACGATTGGTAGCTTAGCATACCTCGCAAGAATTCAGTCAGAAAGAGCCACGGGTAATAACCGCGCTCCCTGAGGTAAAGAAAGCGCAGATTTTTTTTCTGCACTCGTTCCAGCATCAGAGAATATCGGATCCCAGGCGGTGACCAAATAATGGAATTATATTCCAGCCGACTTCTTACCAGGGAAATATACAATACCCTAAGTACCTGTGAAATATCTTGGCATTCCTAAAAACAAATCCAAGCATTTTAATGGAACTATTACATAGAGCAGCTGTGTGAAGATTGAATGATAATTGAGCATCGGTATTTGTACATTATATAAACCTAACTGAAATTGACAATACTATAAGGAAAAGTTTATTTGAAGAAAATGTTAGGAAATAACACATCTGACGATCTTCACTGTCTTAATAGTCCAGAAAGAATCCAATATTAGCTCCATTGGGCAGTCTTAAAAGCGCGATATGGAATAGCTCTGTATAACGGACAGCCTAAGTTTAAGGAAATCCACCCTTCGCTCGGCAAACTGCTCTGCAAGAGGTAGATTAGTTGAGCCGAAGCGAAGCCATAGAAATTTCGGAGATCGATCCTTTGCAGTAAGCTTGGCTATCAGCTTTAACAATCTCCCTTCACACTTAAGGTGGACCAATGTTCCGACGGATTTCAAATCTTAGCTGAAAATACATACGTTTAATATTTTATACCCAATTTACATATTTGTTTTATTACATTATTTTCTATTCGATCGCGAGTATCATGCATGCTCATGATGCAACGCTCTAATTTAAATTTATTGATTTGAAACACGTCTCAATGCGCTCTTATTTATTTGTTTATTATTTAAATAAATGTTAATTTCCAATTTAATAGCTTAAGAGTTCAGTTTTGATAGCACGGTATCATCTGATCAATTGTTAATCTTTGCATTTGAGTCACATTTGAACTCACATCCTAATAACTTCATAGGAGTTAACACCTTTTTAAAACCACAGTTTTATTCAACCATTTTCACTCCAAATAGAGCTTTGCCCAGAGCTTATAGTAAAAACAAAATTTCATATATCATCTTATTTATTTTTAAATATCATGCCAAAAACATGATGTTTTATATGAAATAATTAGCTGTCATATTACAATTCATTTCTGAAATCTTTCCAGATCAGTATAAAAATTCAAAATATAATAAATAACATTTGAGTATGCACATGATAAGATTTTTTGTACAACGACAAAAAGCGATATACAATGTGAATATAATAAATTAAAAATTGCATTATTTGGTACGCACAGAATGTGTACATAAAATTTAGAAAATATGTAATGTTTCAGAAAGTACTGCTTTTTGTGACATTTCCTCCGTTATTCTTTCTCCAATTCATTCAGAAACATTTTTTTACCTTATTTTCATTTTTGTCGAGCATAGCATTCTGTAGAAAATGGAGTTCATATATTCGTATTATAAATAACCAATATATTTTTTATAAAAATCACAATATTTGAATTTAGAATTAATAATAAGTGCGTTTTTAAAAAATGCGTATTTAAATAAATTATGTGTGTTGTAAATTTATATAAATTTTGTTGTAAAAACAAAAAAACGTTGTAAAAACAAATAATACGAGTGTTATTAATTAGTCCTTAATTCGCTTAATTTGGCTTTAAACAATTTAATATGCCCTGCAAATAAAATGTTTAACCAGGAATCGGAAAAATCGACGAACGTGCATGACACGATGTATGAATGCAGAGAAATATAAAGAAGTATGTCAGGAAATAACAGCCTTGTAGTATATTTTTTGGCTACCCCTTCGGAGAGACGGCGTGGTGGATGGTTAGTAAGAAATTAAAATTATGTGTCATTATTCTTTCTTCTTTAACAGTCGTTGTCGTCCACTGCTGGACATAGGCCTCCCCCATACTTCTCCATGTATGATATGTCATACGGGGGGTGGTTGGCATTACATCGCCACGCTTGCCAGACGGGTTGGAGAGGTGTCCTTCCACGTTAGCCTATGCATCAATATTATCCACCGAGGTTATTCACACTCGATCCCTAACATTTTGCATAGTTTCCAGATCAGATCAATCCTCCAGCGTAGCATGGCCATCAACACGGTGATGGATATGCACCGCTCGAAGGGTCAATAGGATCAGAAATTACAAATGGATTAAATAAAATTTGGAGTAGTTCTCAGACAACTAAATATGCCAAAAAACTATTTTTGGTGTTGAAAGCAGAAAAGATGCGCGTGTGTCGTGACCAATTTGAGTTTATTTTTTATCTAATTATGGAGGGAAACATAGAAGATAATTAATCAATTTGAAATCTCCAAAATCCTTAGCTAAAAGACAATCATGGTTGCATTATATTGTAATACTTAACTCTACCGTTAATATGGAACAAGATAATTCTTCTTAAAAAAACAATTCCAGAATTAAAGATATTTGTAGAGTGCCGATTTCATCCTTCATATCAATTCATATTATTGAGGGTATCATGAACTTTGACTTCTTAATGGTACAAAGAAATAAAACATGAATTTTTAACTTCGATAAAATAAATAAAAACATTTTCCCCTAATTTCGTGTTATTTCGATTAAAATTTTATTTTCAAACGAAAACAAAAATCTTGTTCGAACTTTTGAAAATGATTTCTAAAAAATTCACCAACCAATCAGCACTTTTTCTATAAGATTTTCAGCAGTTATTAGATTTGGAGCTTTATCGAATAAATTAATTAGACAAACGAAATTTCTTTATCACCGACGGTCGAAAAGTTGTTCCGACAAAACACATCTCAGAAGTACATGGTTTTTATATTTCTCAACCGGGGTAACCCGTTCTAGGGAGGTACACATTTCCTATCGACCAGTTTTGACATTGTCTGCACCTGGCCATCACCACAAAAAATTATGCTTCTTTCTTCCAACTCTGCTGTATTCTGTCACAACTCTCTACCCCATTCTTTGTCCACATTCATACAGTGAGTCATATACGCACGTCAATTTATCCGACTTTTAACATAGTCGACCTTAAAAATTTGATTAATTTTGGTCATGCTATGTTTTCTTCGATCGTTCTCGACCCAATACTCTTTTCACATCCTTATTATTATTATTTTGCTAAATTTTACGGCAGTATTCTGCTCGATACTGGTATGCACACGTGAGGAGAACGGATCCATCCAGACTCCTCTTCATTGTGTTACACGGCCAGCCCCATGGTAGACGACCCCCGGGCAGCCCACCAAAAGGATGGATCGACAGCTGGGAGTCGACTTCGCAGGAGGCCAATTCCTCTTAAGAAACTAAGCCTTCACTAAGAATAATAATAATAAGAAGAAGCTGTTTACGGCTATCCTTGAAAACTCCAAGGTGGAAGATGTCGTGAGATGGGACAGACAACGCAGAAGATACTGAAATGCGCACGTGCAGAGGATGGATCTAACCAGAATCGCACACGCTGTGACGCATCAGATTCCTGCCGGCCATCGTTCCCTCGGAAGACCACCAAAGAGATGGAAGGATAGCTTGGAGTCGACCTCCTAAGAGAGGCCAGTCTGATTACAGGAACAGACCAAAGGTCTAAAAAAGAAGTTGAAGTTGAAACTCTACAGTGCGAGCTAAATTGATGTAAAGGGTTTGGTATCATATTGATCCTCGTAACATGTGATAGGTAGCTAATCTATCGCCAATTTATTGCCAAGTGAAATTTTACACCAGACCGAAGACAATGTGACAAACACATTGCCATCGCCGAGCATCGAAACCGGGATCTTCGGTATGATATTCAAAATACGTACCACTCGGCCACGAAGTTCGTCTATAATAATCTTAATCCCATCGTCATTTTAAGAGATCTATGCCTAGGACGAGTTAGATTGAATATATAAAAAATAAAAATAAATATATAGGTATATCAACAATAAAATATTCAGATTAAAAAAACGAATATTTCAACATTTTGTTTCAAAGCAACATTTAAGAGTTTTTTTCCTCTAAAACAAAGATGATTTATTTTTACTTTCTTTGTACATATGTGGCAACCACTGTTTAGAAGGAAATTTATTGTCAGCTGTCGAGTGCGTCATTTCATTATTTATTCGTAATGTGTAACGATGTATGGTGCTTTATGGGTGGGCTGCATATACACTGTTTCAAAATGTTGTCTCGGAACTGGGTATGCGAAATGCTATTCAAAAATATGTATTACTCTCGTGTTAAAAATATTTTTTTTTATTTGAATTTTGTGGTAGGAGTTCATTGTAATCAATGAAAATAAATTTTTAAAATGTATTTTTTTAAATATATATTATATATAGTAAAAATCCACAAATGTTTGTGCCTTTGACCGTTTTTGGCAGCTCGCTGACATCTTCTGGTATGAAAGAGATGATTAGAGATGTTTCCAGATGATGGCAGCGAGAGATACAAATTTTAAAAAAATTACGACATTTTATAATTTTCATTATTTACTCTCGTGTTTTTTGTACATTGTAATTTTTAGGTTTATATAATATGAATATTGAGTTTTCGAGATATACAAGAAAAAAGCATGTTTTCAAGTACGCAATTACGTAGGACATTTTTTTTGTACTTCATCATTTTTTTAAACCTAATTGATAGAACCTGAAGTAGTCAACTGCCGAAGCTATCTCGCTGATAAAACGAATTTCTTCACACATTGGAGAGATTTGAAGCGCTCCTGATCAGCAATTTAACGTATTGTATAAGTTGTGTTTTTTCTCACTTTTATTCATTTTATTATTATAATTTTTCAGCATTCTTTGATTATAAATACCTGGATGAAATAGGAGTCAGAGAAATCGACGTTCATGCATGACACGAAGTATGCATGTAGAGAAAGTGAGAGAAATATGTCAGGACAGAACAGTGTGGCGGTCCATTGTTTCTGCCTATCCCTCCGGGGAAACGGCGTGATGTTTAGTTAGTAAGTTAGTTATTAATGACAAATATTTTTATCAGTTGGAATGACATGTTACGCCTTGTTAGGGATTCATTAAATATCATTTGACATTCATATTTTATCACAAGGACCTATATTAGGTCCTTACATACGAAATTGGCGTTTTGCCGTACTGGCAACTTTGATCTCAAATATCTTCTCTTTGGTTAGGAATTCCAAATTCAAATTTATACAGTTATTTACTCAAGTATTTGTGTTTTGAAAATTATAATTCATTTGTTTTTTCCTCGATTGTTTTTTTTCTTTGCGTCACTCAGTTTACAAAATGGAAAACTTGAAATATCGCGTTATTTACGAGTACGAGTTCCACCGTGGCACCAGTGCTGCATAAACGGCTCGAAGGATTAATGATGTGTATGGCGACGGTGCCGCAAAAGAAAACACAGAGCGTTTTTGGTTCCAACGTTTTCGTTCTGGAAATTTCGACCTGCAGAACAAGCCCCGTGGACGGCCGGAGACCAAAGTTGATAATGAAGAATTGAAGGCTATTGTGGAAGCGGATCCATCGCAAACCACGTCCGAGTTAGCTGCAGGCTGCGGTGTTAGTGATAAAACTGTTTTAATCCACTTGAAGCAAATTGGGAAGGTGAAAAAGCTTGAAAGGTGGGTACCTCACGAATTGATTGAAGCAAATCAACAAACGCGCGTTGACTGCTGCGTTGCATTACTCAACCGGCACAATAATGAAGGGATTTTGAATCGAATCATTACCTGTGATGAAAAGTGGATCCTGTATGATAATCGGAAGCGCTCATCGCAATGGCTGAACCCTGCCGAACCAGCCAAACCATGCCCCAAGCGAAAATTGACTCCAAAAAAGTTACTTGTGAGCGTTTGGTGGACTAGTGCTGGTGTCGTTCACTATAGCTTTCTTAAATCTGGCCAGACGATTACGGCAGATGTCTATTGTCAGCAACTGCAAACCATGATGGAAAAGCTAGCTGCTAAACAACCGAGGCTGGTTAATCGCTCTAGGCCACTGCTGCTTCATGATAACGCTAGACCACACACTGCACAACAGACGGCTACCAAATTAGAAGAGCTTCAATTGGAATGTCTAAGACATCCACCGTACTCTCCGGACCTTGCCCCAACAGATTACTATTTTTTCGAAATTTGGATAACTTCTTGCAAGGGAAAAAATTCAACTCCGATGGGGCAGTCCAAACCGACTTCAAAGATTTTATTGATTCCCGTCCGAATGTTTTTTTTAGTAAAGGGATCGATGAACTACCTATGAGATGGCAAAAGTGCAAAGATAGCAATGGTACATACTTTGATGAAATAAATATATTATATTAAAAAAAAATCAACTTTATGTTCCTCCCGTACAAAACGCCAATTTCATATGTAAGGACCTAATACAAGTGTATATTTATGTGTTTTGTTTGTATGTTTTTCAAAATATATTTTTTTCTTAATAAACATATATTAATATGTGAAATTATTTATTTCTGCAACTCAATTTAATACTGAATTTAGATGAATAACCAAATAAAAATGTCCATTGTTTTGGCCGAAACACTATGATACTTTAACATTATAAACTGTTATATTAAAAAACCTTTATTTTATATATCACAATTGTATTGATTTATTATTGTAACGCCTGATGATATCAATATAAGTTGACGAAACAGCTGTCGCGAAAAATAAAAATACAATTGTGATACATAAAACAAAGTTTTTTTATTTTTTTAATTGTATCTCAATAGAGACGAAGAAACAAACTGGAAACTGAATATGGATGATCAAGGTGTTTACAGGACTTATGACCTGTCATTGGTTGGGTTAAGCGCACGCTTTATGTAATTACAACATTTCCCATTCCACCATTGTTATTATGATCATGTATGATACATTTTTGGAAGTTGTATATATACTCCAAATCCATACATATCTTCACGTGGCAGTTCCAGTTAGCCATCTATGTAGATTTGATTGTACTAATTAATTTTTTAAGATCAATCTATACAATCTATCCACTAACGCCATCTATGAAGAATGATTGTTTAATTTAACAGTTTATAAATAAATATGTTATATTTACAAATAAAATTAAGATGACATTCTTAGTGTTATTATTTTCGTAACACCGTGTAGTGAAATCTTAGTTCATAAATTTATTAAAACATAATACGGTGAACATGGAACACGGAGACTGACCTTGTCATTTAATTTAGCATTCTATTGTTCATCATCTAAATATAGACACTTACATAATTGGCATAGCAACAGTCCCATTACATTACCATATTCTGGGAAGGACGATCCAATCTGAATATTTGTTCACGATTATTGCCTATTTAGATAACGCTTCAATATCTATAATATCTATAATAATGGCAACAATTACATATAATAAAACAAACATTAAATCAGTGCAAAAACGTTATTAATGGTTAAAATAGTAACTAACTTGTTTTACCAGTAAGCTGTAACCAAAATTAACCTGACTAGCTTATAAACCTACAAATTTGTATGAGAAAAATAAATATTAAAATTAAAGCCTAACAATCTGTCACGTTTCTCGAGAATTTAATACATACTGAGATACGGTGTGGAGACAATCTACCAAACCCTAACATACCGAAATAAAGATAAAATATTTTTTACAACAACAGCAACAAACCATTACGCCGTTTCCCCGCAGGGATAGGCAGAGGGAATGGACCGCCACACTACTCTATCATGACACACCTCTCTAGATTCCTCCACATTCATACATCGAGTCATACACGCACGTCGATTCTTCCGGCTTCTGACATGACCAACCTTTAATATTTGATTAATTTGGTCATGCCATGTTTTCCTCGATCTACCTCGACTCCTTTCTCTATTTACATCGTTAACGTATACTTTTTTAACCATTCTTTCTTCACCCATGCGCTCCATATGTCCGAACCAACGCAGCGAACCTTTCATAATTTTGGTCACAATACCTTTTTTCGCTCTACATTCCTTCCTAATATCAGCATGCTATATACTTATATGCGATATATGATACTATATTTAAAATATGTTTTAGTAAGAATTTAATAATATAATAAATCGCTCTTAGAAATGCCCAAAAAAAATCATAATTGTAATTTTATAAATTAATATATTTTATTTGTCTTTTTCTTTTTTTGTACAGGTACTTTGTATACACAACACTTTTAAAATTACATATCAGACATGTTTCGGAGAGCCATTCCTTCTTCAGTGATACATATTATAAAGATACATATTTAAAATATTACAAAATTGTTTACAAATATGATCGATTTTGACAGATGTAATAAAGATTAATTTTGGAATTTTTATGCTTTTATGTAACAAATATTATAATATCAATTTAAAATAATAATTTAAAGTTCTTATTGGGATTATAACAAAGGAATTACTTATAACAAAGGAAATAAATTAAAGATTGGACTTGACGTTAAATTTATTTGATTATTTATAATATTTTCTTTATTTTTGATGGCTTTTTTAATTTCTCAAATTTCGAAAATGGTCAAAGTTATTAGAAGATCTATTAAACCCAAACAGAAAACGTTATTAATATGATAATTATATTAAACTTTTTTTATCTTCAATAAAAGCTGCGCTTAATGTATTAACAAGATTTGCTACTGACCGGTTTTGTCTCATTCAAAGCTACGGCAAGTCAAATATATGGGTTAAAACATATGTTTATTGTGTATTAGAAATCAATAATTAATTTGGTATTTTTTATAAATATCAAAGTAAATTGTAGCAGCGATTTGAAACAAAAATAGATATATGGGAATGTTTTTTGCCTCATTCTAGGCTACAACATGTTTAAATTTGGGTTAAAAAAACATATTGTTTAACACTAAAAATGAAGAAAAAAAATTGCATATATTTATATTAGTCGAAATTGTAGAAAATAAAAGTAAGGAAAGCGATTTGAAACGGAAAGAAAAATACGGGAATTATTTGAATGAACTGGAAAAATATTATATCCCGTATCATTTCGGAAAACATTTCGGGATTACGTCGAGTCACGCCAAGGGAACCATTCGCCAAGGAAATTTGCATTTTTAACCCATAAATGTCAAGATTTGTATAAAAATGTCACTTACCTTATTCGAAAGGAAAGAGACCCATTCTAGTTCTCCTGTACACTCCTTTCCAACGCTGTTATGTCACTATTAATCATATCTTTTCATTTATCACGAGAATTATAATACTTATAGTATTATTGTAACATAAATTAAACAATGTATGCAATTTTAAACAACAAAATTCAATAATATTATTTGAATTATGAAATTGTTGTTTATGTTTTATTGCAGATGTTTTAAAACTCAATTTTGAATTTATTTATTTTTTGCAAACTCGAAGATCTAATTGAGAATATTTATAAATTTTAAAAGGATATTAACATTTTGACACGTCCTTAAGCAATTTGCAGTCAAATATTATAAATATGTTTCCGTCAAAATCTCAACGACTTGACCTGTATAAACATATTGGCATGAGATCAACACACGTTTTATCGTATCACTCTTCTATAATCTTGAATCCAATGAAAAGATTTGTCAATTAAACAGCCACAGACGGTTTGCCGATAGCGAAAATAACGACGATACCGGTATCATGCTTTTTGAAAACAAAAACACGTCAATTTGCAATTCGATTTTTGGAGAACACGACCGTTCTCTCTGAGGCAACTTTCCCGAATGGCAGTATGCCACATGAATTTCAGCGAAGGGAGAAACACATTTTCATTTGGACCCGCTGCGCATGATCGGGAAAAACGCAAAGCTCTTGTACTGACGTTTCATATTTTATTTATTTAAAACAGTGTAAATGACAGCACTTATACAAATATGCATAAAAACTCTGCTTTTTTAACATACAATTAAGTGTTATTCGTTTGCCACTAGGAAAAGTAGAAATATCTGAAAATTCATACATAAATATTGGATTCGGCATAACAGCTGTTCGGGTTAGCGCATGCGTTCTTTAAACAAACCGTTTGTTTTGACATCAATTGATAAAAGACACAGAATTAACACTTGCATCCAAAAATTTGAAAATCTCTCGAAATACAAATGTTTTTTTTTACGTTTTAATATTCTTTCCTTTTCCAAGCAGAGAAAGAAAAAATGTAAATCGTTATATAGAAAATAAACTGAGGTACTGATGAAAATTTATCAAAGCAATCTGAAATCAACCCGTTTATCGGTATTCTATTCTGGTTGTGACATTTTTATTGTCTCTGATGTTTTCTTATCTCGTGTCATCAAAAAGGGTTTGTCTTATATTAGTAAGATGAACCTTTTCCGTGGTTTCCTATTAAATAACGCAATATTAGAACAATTAAATAAAAAGTATTTAACTCATTGAAAGCTAAAGCATTAACACTGTGGAATTCCATAGTAATACACTTAGGATATTAAAAAATGTTTTTTATTATCTTTTTTAGTCTCCCAAGCTCACATTCCCAATCATATGCAAATAAATAATTTATTAATTTCTTTATAAATTATGTATTTTCAAATGTGTGTTTTTTCTAAATTATTATACAATTTTATATTTTTATATTATCATTATGTATTATAATGGTTTAATATTATATATTAGTTCTTGCTGATAAAAAATAAATATTAGTACTTATAACAATTAGACTAGGTTAATTTTTAAATTTAAATAATTGTATCGAATTTTAAATGCGTTATTTTATATTGGTCTTTCTTTGTTTAGTTTTTATCATATATTTACACCTGAAGATGGAGGTATCTGTATTTTAATATTTTGTGTATAATAAACAAAGTTATTTTCAATTTCCTAAAAAGCATTTGTTTTAGAAAATCAAACAAATCAACAAAAACTACGGTTTAATTAAAATGATTAAATACACAACAATATATAAAATAACAATCATATTTTTGCAAAATAATTTTATAATAGTATTAAATAGTAAAAAAATATTATTTGAAGTGGTAACGAACTGGACATATAGCCAGACAGGACAATGCCAAATGGGCACCTAGAATCTTCAATGAGGGCCTTGGACAAGAAACTGAGTGTTAAGAGGCTAACTTAAAGATGGACTGATGAAATTGCCAAAATAGCTGGGAAAACCTGGATGCGAAAGGGACAAAACAGCTTGACAATATCTTATTATTCAAAGCATCCTACAAATGTGGCTTTATTCGGTCTGGTTACGTTAAAAAATATTGCATAATTTTTGGTTTAATAGTGAAGTTAAGCAATGCAATACCAATATCAATTCGCTTCAGAATATTAATTCAATAAAAATTTCTTGGCTTCCGCTTATACCACATATTAACCATAAAGGCAGGTTCGCATAACGTTGTTTCTGGTTGCGGGAATCAAGTACGTCCAGACGTAATGCCGGATTCATATTGCGCAATTACACTTCGGTTCATATTCACAGAACGCATTTGGTTGTGTTACTAACCGACATTATTCCCACATGATGACAACTGAACCCGCATCCACGTTTGGTTAGCAAATAACTAACAGTTTTTTGTAGTGGTAACTATTACTCGTTCCGGTTAAAAAAAATATCATTTAGAATGGAATAAATATAAATTTGAAAAGAATTTAGTAAGGAAGCTTATTTGTTAAAAAAAATTATAATTTACCTCAGTTGAATACTCAACGAAGTATTTAATATCCAAGCATATAATTTTTCACAAATTACTAGCAATTAACCATCACATCGTTTCCACGAAAGTTTATGCAGAAAAATTTGAGACAGCCACCCTGTTCTTTCTTGACACACATCTTTGACTTCCTCCAGATTCTTACAACGAGTCATGGCCGACATTGGTCTTCCCCGATTCTGTAATCCATTCCATTGTTAAGTTATTCTTCCTGAACTCTTTATACATTAGTCTTCATTATTTGTTATTCGAGTACGATATTGAAATATTCAATAAATTTATAATAATTTTTTGGAAGTAAAAAAAAAAATCCTATTAAAAGTGTCATTTTATTCCAAATGTGTCGTTGTAAAATATACCGCGTAGCAATGACAGACAGAGTAACGTTTGCTTGGAGGTCTAAGGGTTAACCCTTCCTTCATGCATGGGTTCCATATAATGTAATAACAAAAATAAAAATAAATTGAATAATTTTTAGAGCGTGAATTATTCATCTCAAGAGTGCTGTAGAAAATGATCCATTTAGCAATGTGACGGCAAACGTTCGTAAACATAATGAATAGAAGAGGTCCCAGCATAGATCCTTGAGGAACTCCAGATTTGACGATGAGGAAAGGGGACACTTCACCTGCGACCTGAACCATCTGTGAGTGGCTCGATTGGTACGAGGTTAGTCAGTTTACTGTCGAAACCAGCCGTACCGTTGAAAGTATATGTAATCACATGAGAAAGGAATGATCGATGGTATCAAATGCAGCACTCATGTCTAGTAAGGAAAACTGCTTATTTGTCTGATTCATTCGTCAGTATAAGATCTGATGTGATACGTAATAGTCTTGTTTCAGTGGAACGAAACGATCTATACGTATGTAGATTGCAGATTCGACAACAATTCATTAGATGGGAAGAAATTTGAGAGGTTACTATTACATAAATGACTGACTATAAACTAATAATGATAAACTAATGACTACTACTACATAAAAAAAACGCCGTGATTTGGACATACAATCCTTCCTGATTTCCAATTCTGTCGTACATCGTTCTACCAGTCTCCCATAATTTAATTAATATGAAAGTACTAACAATTTATTTGAAATACATTGTAAAAATCGAAGTCTATGCTCGAGAGTTTCGTGTTTTATATTAAATCGGAGTGCGTAAATATTATTGGCTTGTTATCAATAAAAGGAAATTAATTTCAGCATAATTTTGACTTTCACTGAATTTTATATTATGAAAAAATCTCGACTTACAAAAGATTTATTAAGTTTATTCATGGTGTGTGCACAACAAAATTTGTAGATATTAGGATTTATTTTAGGGAGGCATGTTGTAAAAACCATCTTAGAGAGGCGGACCAGATGGATAGACTACATGTAACATGATGAAAACCTCCTCCATACTGAATTGGAGGGGATGACTGAGGGGACGAACTCCAGAGGACTCCCTCGACGAGAATACCTGGCACAAATTTATGAGGACATGTGCTGCGCCCTATACGTGGAAGTGAAGAGGGCTGGGGAGGATCCAAAGAGGTGGAGAACGAGATGCAGATCGTTGCTACAAACCAATCCCTAGGATTGAAACCAGAGAAGAAAAATCGTTGGAAAGTAATATTTATTTGAATATATACAATTGAATAATTTAGCATAGAATTTCACCATCAGATTTCAGAAACACAATAAATTATTAGGTTTTATAAATTGTTTCTTTTTAATTTCTTCTCTAATCACCATAAATTTGTATTGCGGATTTATCGAATAATGTATATAACTTTGTAAACACACTCACCTTATTTAAACATATGAATAAAAACATACTTTGGACACATAAGCCCTTCATCAGTGTTTTGTTAGTTTTTGTATATACGAAATAAATATTTAAACAAAATTTTCATGAATGTGGTCAGATTTGTAAGATATAAATTTATTTTTTTCCGAACATTTGCGCATTGTCATAACAAGAATTTCTTTAAATAATAACGCTATTTATTTTATTCTTTAATTTATTAAAAATTTATACAATTCAAGTATGAAAACACGATTAATAATCACTAAAAATTACGAGGATTCATAAAAGTGGGGGAAAACCATATTTAAAAATCAAAACAATACCCTGGAAAAATACGTAATGTAAATAAACTTTGAAAGGCGAAACATGTTATATGCATGTATGTAATACATATATCCCATAAATTATAATAAAACTTTTAGAAAACGGACGTTTTCATGAGTTCGAGTATTAATGATTTAGTATGATGTATTACATCATCAATCAATAAATAAAACGGATCATGTAAAAATTTATATAAAATAAATATGAATTTTTAATGTTGGTATTCTATATGTATGAAGGAACCCGTGAACTAGTACGTGGTTAAAGGTTAACTCCAAACATCACGTGATCTAAGGTTAATGGAAGTTTGTGATTCATAGCTTCTCTTATATTCCGGAAGCAGGATATATTTTTTGATTTCCTTTCGCAATCGGAAGTGGATTTTGAATGTCTGATTCGGTATATTTCCTCATTAAACTATCATGCGATTTTTCATCCAAAATTAAATATACGTAATTTCATCAATCAAGTATTAATGTATTCGTTCCTCTTCATAGGAATTCAAGAATTAAATGATTTTACTGAAATCTCTTGATGGAAGTTCATTTTAAATAATGATTAAATAAAACGATGTTTTTTTTACTACTTCGACTTTTGTCTTTATTTAGACAGCGAGCCTGGCGAAACCGGTTGCTGTCTAAATAAAAACAAAAGTGTAAGTAGTTAAAAAAACATCGTTTTATTTAATTATTAATTCAAGAATCGTTAACAAAAAAAAAATAGCTCTAATAATATGTAAATGTGTTGATAAATAAATGATTTATACAATTTACTATTTTCTTTATATAGTTATAGTTATAGTTATAACAGGCTTATGATAGTATCAGTAGAGAGAAACTGTATGATGTACTCTTGAACTTCAAAATCCCTACGAAGTTAGTAAGACTGGTAAAAGCAACCATGGATAATACAAAATGTAGAGTCAAGATAGGAGGAGAGCTCACAGATGAATTCATGGTATCACAGGGCCTCAAACAAGGTGATGGTTTAGCCCCAACACTTTTTAACCTGAGTTTGGAATATGCCATAAGGAAAACTTACCACCTTAACACGAATCCCAACACATACTTTCATAGCAGCCAGATCATAGGATATGCAGACGACCTTAACATTGTAGGAAGATCCCTAGCAGCCATACACCAAGTATTTGAGCCTTTAGAGACAGCAGCCAAGGAGGTGGGTTTAGAGATAAACGAAGAAAAGACACAAATAATGAAACAAACCAGGAATGCAACCCATAACCCAAGGCGAACCATCAGATTCAAGGACAGATACGACTTTAAGATGGTGGAGGACTTCACTTACCTGGGTTCGTCTATAACAAAAGAAAACGAAGATCACAAGGAAATCGAAAGAAGAATCACAATTGGTAACAAAACATTCTTCTCTCTACTACCAGCGCTCAAATCAAGAAACGTACACTGGAAAACCAAAATCACCCTGTATAAAACAATCATCCGAACAGTAGTGACCTATGGGTGTGAGGCGTGGACAATGACAGCGAAATCTGCAGAGCGACTGGATACTTTTGAGAGAAGGGTGCTGCGCAGAATTCTGGGGCCTGTGAATGACGGTGAAGGCTGGAGAGTGCGGCATAATGACGAGCTGTACAATATTTACAAAGCTCCCAGTCTCTCCACACAGGTCAGACTGAATAGACTGAGATGGGCCGGTCACGTGCAGAGGATGCCGTCATCGCGAACCCCAAAAAGATTGCTGGAGTGGCACCCAGGTGGTAGAAGACCAATTGGACGACCAAGGCTGCGATGGGAGGATGAAGTTCGGAGAGATGGAACAAGATTGTTAAGAGTGTCAGATTGGAGGGTCGAAGCGGAGGACAGGAGGAGTTGGAGGCGAAGAATACTGGAGGCTAAGGCTCGATATGGGCTGTAGGGCCATCGAAGAAGAGTTATAGTTATTAAATTGACTGTTTTAATTTTGAAATAAAGTTACGATACGTATCACAATCAATAAATTAATTTCTATTAAATTGTCGCGACAGATTTTTCGTTCGATCTTTGCACGTGTTACTTTTGAAGTGGATTTTATAATGATATTTTAGTTTAAAGTTTATTTGTAACCCTGACGAAGCTGAGGCGAGAGCGAAACCGGTTGAAAAAATTCAAAAACGGTAACTCACTTTATATTTTTTCAATAAAGTACACAAGTTTAATAAATTATTTTGAATAATGCAACAGCACAAATTTAGTACTTCATACGAGAGCATATTTTAGTTAACCTATTCTTATACTGTGAAAATACGATTCCAGCGAGCCTAGCGGAACTGTTCGCTGTCGGAATAAATACAAAAGTGGAAGTAGTTAAAAACATCGTTTTATTTAATTATTATTTTAAATGAACTTCCGTCAAGAGATTTCAGTAAAGTCATTGTCTGACTAACTAACCTTCACGCCGTCTCCCCAAAAGGGGTAGGCAGAAAGAGTAGACCGCCACACTGTTCTGTCCTGACATACATCTCTCGCTTCCTCCACATTCATACGTGACCGACATTTAATATTTGATTGATTTGATCGTGTCAAGTTTTCCTCAGCCTTCCTCTATTTCTAGCTCCATTCACGTCGTTTGCATATATACCTTCTTCACCATTCTGTCTTCACTATTTTTTTCCATGTGTTCAAACCATCTTAACGACCCTTTCATTATTTTGTTCATAACACTTTCATTCGTACCACATTCACTTCTTATATTTGCATTTGACACTCTATCATATACAGGTTTACTACACTTTCGTCTTAGAGATCTCATTTCTACTGCATTTATTCTACTTTCATCCTTTTTTGCCAGTTTCATGCTTCACATCCATACATAAGGGTCGGCATAAGAACACCATTGTCCACACACATCTTAGCTTTCTTGGATAGGCTTTTTTTGCGATCACAATTTTAAGTGCGCCATTTACTCTGTTGCCTGCCCCAACCCTTCATTTTATATCCTTCTCCACTCTCCCATCTTTTGTGAACATACTTTCTTAATAAACAAATTTGTTCACTTGTTCCAGATATTCACCGTTCACACTAATGTTACGGACTGTCATATTTCCTTCTTTTTCGAAAATCATTACCTTGGACTTATTCACATTCATCATTAAATCGTATCTCTTGCATACCAAATACATACTAGATACTAGGGCTTGTAGTCTATGCTCGTTACCGACATACCGTTCATTTTGTACCTGCATCCATCCCCTTTCAGCTCTTTCGTGCACTTGTCCATATGTAGATTAAACAACCATGGGGCAATTACACACCACTGTTTGACACCTTTCTTGATATCAAACCAGGCTGCTAGATCCCCATTTACTCTGACCCTAGCGGTGCTTTTCGTGTATAGCGATATAATTGTCGTGATCAGATTTGTGTTTATTCCATATTCAGATAATATTTCCCACAACTTAACTCTTCTTTTTGCAAATCGACAAATGCACAAAATATTGTTTTTTGCACAACAACGTTTTTTGGCCATGAACTTTTCTGTCACTGTACGAAGTGCAAGCATTTGATCCATACATCCTCTGCCATTTGTAAAGGTGCCTTGGATATCCCAAACTCTGTCACTCGTTACCTTTCTTAGTCTTTCTATCGTGTATTGTATACTTAAGTGAACACAATTTTGTTGATTAATTTAAAGGGTATAAAAAATTGGTACGTAATACGATTCTGATATGAAACGTGTCCGATAACATCTCTTTTTGATATAAGGATGATGGAAAGATTTTTAAATTCCTCGCAAACATTCGCAATAGCCGATCGCCCGCTCTGCGGCTCCAAATAGATCAAGAAAATGGCCGTTTTCCGAATACCCGCCACTGCTACGCCTAATGCCATCCCGATGTTTAAACTTCGTAAATATTCTACCCAATTACCCTTCCTATCCGAACGAGAAAAACTAAATAAAAGATCGGGAGTTTCCTCTGAAAATTCCTTCGAAGATAAGGAAAGCAGCGTGACTTGAATGGATTATCCGCGGTATCTAAAATCCTATTTGTACTTTATCCGGTTAATATTGCTTTAGAATTTAATACTGTCTGCACGCAACATTGACTTACTATATATTCGAGTGTTTCTTCTCGAAAAACGAATGCACGATTTTACAGAATATTAGACGTTTTAGTGTTTATCTAAAAATGCGATCATCCCATAAAGTACATCAACATCTGTAAATTTCGTTCAGTTTGACGTATAAATCGATTGGAAATTCAAGTAAACTTCAGATCAAACGCTTTTCTGGGAAAGTTAACCCAAAAGAAATGTTTATTTATCATTTTCATATTACATCTTGTCTAAACATACGATACGGTGGATATACGAATTTTTATCACTAGAGTGGTATCGTTTTTATGCGATACTTGCATATCAAAATTTATTTCAGAAGTTTGTTTTGAGATCTTTACAAGGTTTTTTTTTGCTGCAGGTACTAATTATTTATTTTAATATTTCAAATAATACATTATTGCGCTTTAACAAGTATCTTATATTACTTCATAAATAAACTTAAGTTCATTTTTAAGAATGACCTTAAGTTTCACCAAAATATATCAGAGTTTTATAATAATGTATACCAAAATTTATTGTATTGGTTTCATTATTTGTAAGTTGTATATACTTAAAAAAATATCAATAAGATTGGAGAATTTTATTTAAAAAATATTTAAGAAGAAAATAAATGGTTATCTTGTCATTCTAGAATTCCGCTGTATTATCGCCTAAAGTTTATCAAGAAATAAATACAAATTTATAAAAAAAACGAAAGGCATTAAGCTATACAAAGTTAAACATGTCAATTGTATCTTGAACAATGATGTAAAGCTCAATATTAATAATGTGGATCATAAATCATAAATCCGTGGATGGCAACAAAATTGAGAATGTAAAAGAATATACATACCTGGGACTCAATATTCAATTGGACCGAAATAACCAAACCACAGAGCTAAAAATATGAATTGGATTAAGCTGGGCAGCTTTCGGAAGCATGGGTTACATCCTTAAAAACCGGAAAATACCGATCTACCTGAAACGAAAAGTCTATGAAGCCTACGTTCTGCCAGTTGGTACTTATGGTCTTGAAACTGTAACATTGTGCAAACAAAGTGCCGAGAAACAACGAGTGACCCAAAGAGCCATTTTAGGAATAACCCTAAGAGACAGAGTCAGAAACGATACGGTGAGAGAAAAAATAAAGGTCATCACCGCCAAACATCGTCCACCGGGTGGCGACTCTAAAATGGCAGTGGGCAGGTCACGTAGTCAGAAGCTCAGATGAAAAATGGACAAGAAGACTGCTGACTTGGAGACCGTGGACGGCAAAGATAAGTGCAGGGCGACCGCAACTACGGTGGATGGATGATCTGAACAGACACGTCGGAATAACCTGGATGCCGTCTGCACAAGACAGAGTGACATGGAAGTGAATGGAGGAGACCTTTGTCCAGGAGTGGACGGGAATAGGCTGAGGAAGAAGAAGAAGACGAAGAAGAATCAAAATGCTTGTTTTCTAGAAGTTATTTTATGTTTTATAGGAATGACTTGTTTCACAAAACACACACAAAAAGTTATCAAGGTCGAAACATAATATCTGTGACATGAAAAGTTGTATATTTTATTTTTTTGCCAAGTCTTTCATTCTTTACATTTTTATAATCTACTCTTTTACCATAAAAGCACAAAATATAGTCCTCAATTATCCTTATTCCATGTTACCATTTTTCTAACCAACGTTTACCTTATTTTTGGCTTTTGAAAACGTGTTCTCGCAACAGCAGTAATAGAAGAAGATCGAGATAGAATTATTTCTAATATATACCAGTTGTAAGATGCTTGATTTTGTACGAACTTGCATATAACCTAGCTCGCCTTATTAGACAGACAAATGTCAGATGAAAACAAGATTTGGATATTAGCCTTTCAAATATATTTCTATCAATCATATTATATTGGTTTCATTTCCATTCTATTTGGGCACGTGCAACCCACATTGCAAAACCCTTATCAAATGGGAAGTCTATGTCACCTTGATGAAGAAATTTTCAATTGAAAGTTTTTTAAAGGCAATGTGTAATGAATTAAAATATTGAAAGAAAAACAATATGAAGTAATCTTATAAAGTAAAAAATATTTTGTTTTTCTAGGAATGAAAAATAACTTGTAACAATATTAATAACTGTTTATCTTGTCAATTTATTATCTATTTACAGGAAATTTATGTTTTAATAGACCTTAGACCGAACACTAGACCGTTTACTAGACCAAACTTCAATAGACACAGTAAGGATTATACTTAGGAAATTGTAAAAAAAAAACTTTGTTTAATCCATAAAATGCTTTTCCTTTAATATAAAAAATGCTATTTTAAACAACCGTGAATCCAATAAGGCAAATCAGGTTACTTAATTAAAAAAATATATGCATTCACTTTGATATTCTTCTTCTTCTTCTTCTCCGGCGCTATAACCCTTGGTGGCTCTTAGACTCCTCCAAGAAACGTCTCCATTCTGTCCTGTATCTGGCCGCCACCTTCGAGTCTTGCTGCTCCAGGACCCGAGAGTCTGCCACGACACCATCCAACCATTGCAGTCTCGGCCGACGCTTCTTCGTCCTACAGGATTGTCATACAACACTCTTTTGGGGTGCTCCAGATCCCCCATGCGATGCAAGTGCCCTAGCCAGCGCAGTCTCTTATTATAATTACTTTGATATTAAATGTATCGTTTTATTCAGAATTGTATAAAAACAACAACTAACTATCAATGATAGGCTTAAGATCAGTCATAAAAAATGGGTTGCCACATAATTATATTCTTACATACCTTTCTGGGTTCCTCCACATTCATACAGCGAGTCATAAACGCACGTCGATTCTTCCGACTTCTAGCATGGCCGAAATTTAAAAATGGATTATTGAACACTTTGTCCCATAGATATTATTTGAAGATTGTTTCAGTATAATAACAAATGTAAAAACATATTAGTTTGTGAAGATACCAAACAACGTTATTGTACCAAGTTTATATTTTTACTCAATTTATTAATATATTTTTTTTCATAGAAAATATAGAGATTTACTGAACACTTCAGAAGAATTATTTACCCATTTCCAATATCCGAAAAAATATAATGTTAAAAAAATATTATTCCAAATACTAGGATACCCGTCTGCGTATTTCCGAATATTAATTTAGTTGTTTATGAAGAAGCTTAAAATAACTCTACGGAATTCCTCAAAGTTAATAATCCAAGCTTGTAGCCAATATCAGAAAATTGTTTCCCGAAGTTAAGGCTTTTAAGTTATTTATGGAAGATATTTTTCAATATTTTTAGTCCATTTAACTATTGGTACAGCGATTTTCCATTTCCATAAAAATGTCCATGGCACGATGAAAAAAAAACTTTACGCTTTTCGTTTTATTCAAAGATGTTTCATCATGTATTGGAGGGAACGTTAAGGAAAAACATTGAAACAAGCGTGTTGAAAAACATATTTGACGAACTTTGTGGCAGGTGGCAAGAGCTATGACTGCCTCACCGAAGGTCCTGGGTTCGATTCCCGGCGATAGCAGTGTGATTGTCAAACTGTCTTTCGCCTGGTGTAGAATTCACGCGACAATAAAATGGCGATTGATAATCTACCTATAACATGTCAAGTTGTGAACAGTAATTGAGTTCAAATAACCTGTTGTATACGAATGTGGGAAGCAACGGGAAACTACCTCATTAAAAACCCAAGTTGCAATCCATGAAACAGCAAAAATGTTACACTTTGCTGCAAACCAATCCCTTGGTTTGAAACTATCGAGGAATTGAAATAAAATAAGTTTTCAAATTCTCAGAGTTTAATATTAAATTGCCTAATATTAAATGACGTATGGTTTGGAAACAATTGTCCATAAATTGAAATGCGCGCAACGATCCATGGAGCGGCAAATGTTGGGGATAAGTCTGAGTGATAGAATTATAAATACAGAAATTAGACGCCGAACAAAAGTCGCCGATATCATGGATCGAATCGCAAAATTGAAATGGCAATGGGCAAGACACGTAGCCAGACAGCCAAGTTCAAGATGTACTCCCAAAGTCTTAAAGTGGAGGCCATAGGAAAACAAAAGGGATGTCGGTCGGCCACAAAAGAGATGGGCCGACGATATTGTTGTGGTCGCCGGGAAAAAATGGATTGAAGCGGCACAGGATAGAGAAAAATGGCGACAGATGGAATAGACCTATATCCAGCAGTGGAGGGAAGGCTAGGAAGAAGAAGAATATTAAATTATGTAATATGTTCATAATGAAATGACTCCTTTATTGAAAATGCTTGTATCATTAAGAAAAACCGGTTGATTCGTTAAAACAAATAAAATCGTATTTATATGAATTAAAATACTGTTTTTTGTGGAAAATCAAAAGTGGAAAAAACCGTGTTTTAATTCATTAAAATTCGTTATTATGGAATTCCACTGTGTTAACTACACTACAATTTATGTGCTTCATACGAAAGATTTTTTTTTTATACTTACGAATATATGCTAGATTATTTTATTGTGCATTGTTTTGGGCGAAATACTATGATAATTCAATATTATTACTGTTAAAATTTAAAACATTGTTATAATATCACAATTTATATTTATTCACTGAGAGTGTCGCGACAGCTGTTTCGCCAACCGATGTTGGCATCATCAAGTGTGACAATAAACTATTTATTGTAACACCTGATGATGCCAACATCGGTTGGCGAAACAGCTGTCGCTACACTCTCAGTGAATAAAAAGAAATTGTTATATTATAACAGTGTTTTAAATTTTAATGGATATTTATTGATTAATTTCATACGAATGATTTATTATTAAAATGTATTTATAAGTTTTTTTGTAAAGTTTATAAACTATTATTATACGAGTATACTTTTATTCTTATAACAACACGATTGGACAGATTATTTTGATTGAAATAAAAACTGCAACTGCATTTCGAAAAACGTCGATGTTTATGTAAATTATTAAAAGGTGAAAACAAATAAAATCAAGCTGTTACACTACTCTATTCCTGGCATCTCTTTCTACTTTGCTCGACATTCAGACAGCTTGTTATGTAAGCACGTCAAGGCTTCCGACTTCTAACATGACCGACCTTTAAAATATTATTAATTAGGTCATATCATTTTTCTTCGGACTTCTTAGACTCCGTACTCCGTTCGTATCATTAATGTATACTTTCTTAACCATTATTTCATTATCTATGCGTTCCATGTATAAAAACCAATGAAGTCATTCTTTCATTCAGTAATTTTCCGAATAACATATTTTCAAATGAAGGTTTATACACTAGTGAAGTGTTAGTCTTGGTGTGAATATCGAATTGGCTTCATTATTGAACGGCATAAACTAACTTCAAAGGATTCCATACAATGAGCACCCAAAGTTCCCCCAAGAAGCATTCTGCCACTACCGTATTATTTATACAGCCTTGCCATCCTAACAACACGGGATTATTATTTATTGAAATATAAACGGCTGCGAGGGTTTCAATAAAACTTTTCCGTTTGTTTTTAGATACGAGGCGAATCAATAGAATAAAAAATCATTTATTTATACAAGTATACGCATTATGTATGTACGCTACAAAACAATATTTACAAACGAAACCATGACCTAAATAATAAATGAAGATATCATTTATCCATCATATGTATGGTAAGTAGGGTGGATGAATAGAATGTTGGATGGATTGTATAGATTAATCTAAAAAATTAATTAGTACAATCAAATCTACATAGATGGCTAACTGGAACTGCCACGTGAAAATAAGTATGGATTTGGAGTATATATACAACTTCCAAAAATGTATCATACATGATCATAACAATGGTGGAATGGGGAATGTTGTAATTACATAAAGCGTGCGCTTAACCCAACCAATGACAGGTCATAAGTCCTGTAAACACCTTGATCATCCATAGTCAGTTTCAGTTTGTTTCTTCGTCTCTATTGAGATATAATTAAAAATTTAAATTAACCACCCACAGGTGAAAATCCAGGATTCGTATACAGATATAAGTATACATTTCACAAATATTTGTAAATATTCTGGTCAATTATTTGGCGTATAAAATAGGAGTGGATACTCCAGGCGACTTCTAACAGAGCGATAGGAGGCGGTAGCCTCTTCGCATTGTGTTAATAAAGTAGTTTGCTAAAATGCTAAAAAACAATCATTCTTCATAGATGGCGTTAGTGGATGGATTGTATAGATTAATCTAAAAAATTAATTAGTACAATCAAATCTACATAGATGGCTAACTGGAACTGCCACGTGAAAATAAGTATGGATTTGGAGTATATATACAACTTCCAAAAAATGTATCATACATGATCATAACAATGGTGGAATGGGGAATGTTGTAATTACATAAAGCGTGCGCTTAACCCAACCAATGACAGGTCATAAGTCCTGTAAACACCTTGATCATCCATAGTCAGTTTCCAGTTTGTTTCTTCGTCTCTATTGAGATATAATTAAGAATGTTTCGTTCTTTATTTATCAATTTTTTTTAACAGATTCAAGGTCGCCCCACGCGCCATGGAAAGAGACATGCTTGGAATAACCCTGAGGGACAGATTTAGGAACAAATTATTCGTTAACAAACCTAGGTAACTGAGGTGGCTCTGAGGATGGGCGGGCTGAAGTGGCGATGGGCTGGCCGATGGGGGAGACGGGTTCTGGAGTGGATACCGCGTACAGGATTCCGCAGAGTTTGACGTCCCTCTGCCCGCTGGACCGACGATCTGAAGAGGATTGCTGGACATGGATGGATGGGAGCGGCAATGGATAGGGGGTGGTGGCGTGCTTTAGGAGAGGCCTATATTCAGCAGTGGATGACAGACGGCTGATGATGATGATGATGACCAACACGTGAATCGTACATATTTATCCATCACACTAGTCTGCAGATAAGGAGGGATGGGTTCACTCTTACCCATTTATTCAAACTTATCAGGGGATTCTTTGAGAATTCCGTCATCTTGCGTTAGTACATACTGTTTTATCTCCCAGCGTGTAGAACCAACCTGCATTTGGTAATGCCGGTGGAGAGAGCAAGCTTCGGAGATTGAAGACAAATACTCTTGACTTTGGAGAGTACATTGTATTCCTAATGTCGAACCATCTATCATTTGTTCCTGGTATTATATATTATATTTTACCTGTTCTTAATAGATGCCTTACTATAATTGTTGTTTGTAATATCTTTTGAGAAAATAAACTGATTGGATTTGATCACATTTATGTTTAGGGAAGATAAAGAAAAATATATTGTTTTTTAATCATATATTTTATTTAAATATTACAATTACAATCAACAAGTCTCCGTATACCGTAAACAGTAATGTAGACGTTCTACAAATAGCCAGAGTAAATAGAGAGCTGTTGTCGAGAGTGAAGATTATAATGGAAATGACATGTTCTCATATTTGGTCATGTACTAAGGGGAGAAAAATACCACCTCCTTCGGCTGATGATAATGGATAAAATAGAGGGACGTCAGGAAGTTGGTAGAAGGCAGTTGTCCTGGCTGCGAAATATAACAGAATGGACAGGAATGAACAGAGTTCGGAATCGGCCAACGTTGAGGGGACTTGAGGGGGGACTTGGGGACGGCACCGGAAGAAGCAGAAAAAGGAGGGTGAATTTATCTTTCAAAAATAATCAATTTTATTTAAATATTACAATTACAAAAACTAATGTATGTAACAAAATACTAAATTCGCTTTTCTCTTAATATATTCACGTTCTGGGACGTTTGTAATGCTCTTAAGGGGTGTTTTCGATGTTTGATCTAAAAATACAACCGAACGCTGTTGCGAACCTTTTGTTGATACTTTTTAAATCTTCAAATCTGCTTTGTATTATTTTCTACCCAGTACTTTGACAAGTCGTCACAAATTTATTATGTTTTATTTCCAGGGAAAAAAAATTCTGGGGGTACGAAAAATGTAAGTTGTAAATAAAATATTAAATATAATAAGAATACAATGTTACATCTGTTTACTAGTGCAAGGACCACGAAAACCACCAGGTCTTGGTAAGTACTATATCATTTTAAGTGTTGATGAAGAAACTCCACTATTATTATTTATTATGTGATGTAAAACTCCATATTAAATAATTAATACGAATGAAATCGTCAGTTTTCAAGAAGTTTTATTATATTTCATGGAAATGACATGTTTCGCCCTTCTAAGACATTATCAAATGTCAATCGCACATTTGATAATGCCTTTGAAGGGCGAAACATGTCATTCCCATAAAATATAATAAAACTTCTAGAAATCTGACGTTTTCATTCGTATTAATTATCCACTATTATTACACGAATACATTAATAAGACATTTAAATCGTTTATTTTCAAGGCCTTTACTTAGAATACATCAATATGGTGATGCCGGTGGGGAGAGGAATCAAACTGCTGATTATGATCGCTTCGAAGATCGATGTCTTTCATATTCGTGAAAATACGTTCAGAAGACAAATACTCTTGACTTTGGAGCGTATCTTGTATTCTTAATGTTGAACCATCTCTCATGCGTTCCTGGTATTGTATATTTATTATATTTTATCTGTTCTCAATAGATGTCGATAATAATTGTTTGTAATATCCTTTGAGAAAATAAACTGATTTGATTTGAATACAATTTTATCGATGTAATTAAAACTTTTGGAATTTGTTTTTTTGTATACAAATACTTGTAGACAAATACATATGTTAATATTTTTTAATAAATTTACTGTTGGTAGGTACATCTAATAGATGGCGCTAGTGTAGATGTACCTATCAACAGTAAAATATGAAGGGCGGAACGGTGAATGTTGTTTAACATAAAGTGATCGCTTAACACAACCAATGACAGGTCATAAGTCCTGTAAACGCCTCGACTACCATATTCTGTTTCCAAATAATTTGCATCTTCGTCTCTTTTGAGATACAATTAATCCTTAAAACTTTTGGTTTTAAAGAACTATCGATCTTGATTACATATGATTTGTTTAGGTATAAACACATAAATTTATTTATTTTTTTAGTTGCTTGTATCACACCTGATGATGTTAACATCGGTTGAGGAAACAGCTGTCGCGACACTCATAAAGTGAATACTAAATATTGTGATATCATTACAGTGTTATAAATTTTAATATTTAATATTGTTGAAGTATCATAGTGTTTTGGCCAAAACAATGGACTACACATTTTTATGATTGACATATCAACAGAAACAGTCAAAACTTAACTAAATACATTAAAACATTGTATTATTTATTGCTTCTTGAACCATGATGTAAAACGTCATATTAAATAATCAATACTAATTAAAAATACTATGTTTTAGAAGTTTTCTTATAATTTACGTGAATAACATGTTTCGCCTGTCTAAGACTTTATCAAATGTAACATTACTTTTAATAAAACTTCCACGTATTCATCCATATTAAATAAAAACTCTGTCTTTTTTATTGTTTTAGAATAATGATGTAAAATTCCATTTTTAATAATTACTACGAATAAAAACGTAATTTTTCTAGAAGTTTTATAGCTGTTTATAGGAATAACATATTTCGTAACATGTCATTCCCATTAAATATAATAAAACAAACGTTTTCATACGTATAATTAAAAAACATTGTACTTGCTATTTTTAATATTTCTGGGCATTAAAATGTTTTCGATGTTAACATTCTAATTTATTTAGGGGTATATACGATAAATATTTATATATAATAAAAGTTCCATTTTATTAAGTACATTTCCTATCTGTCATCTTAAGTACGCTGTGAATCTGTCTCGGGACAAATGGATCGGAATTTCCACTGCACCGAATACTGGAGAGAGTGGTGCCTACATACATTAAGGATTAAATCCGATCATCGCAGGACGGCAAACCGCGGAGAGAATCCGTATAATGAAAACGCGGAAAATATATTAAAGTGCTTATGCTAGTAAAATTTTACCAGTGAATATCCTTAAAGGATTTCTCTATCTCTACATAATCTCTCCTACGAAAGGCTGTATTCAAGTTTGTGCTTATTCTTTGTTATATTGAAGTATTATTATTTGCAAATTGAAAAACTTTTTTTTTAAATAGTTCATTGAACTCAAAATTCAAATAAGTTATTTTAATTATATGAGTAGGTATGCCCATGAAAATTTTTTTTTTCTTACCACGTAATTATTTTTTAACCATTGTCAATAAAAGGAGTAATTTTTCGTCACTCTCAAAAACTATTATTATTTATTTATATTTGACAATATTCAAATAATGCAAAATATTTCATCACAAGAAATATAATCAATTTTATAATTCACGTGACCATAAAATGGCTATAGATTGGCTACCTATCACATGTCATAAGAATCAATATAATACCTAAAAATAAATTGTATACAGTAATTGGGCTCAAACGATGTGTTGTATACAAGGAAAAACAAATGTTTAAGTGAACGTATGTTTTCCTAAGCAATTTGGAACACTGCAATGATATCACAATTTATTTATTGATTTTTTTTGTAATTGGCGTGACAGATGTTCCGCTAACCAATATTGACATCATCGGGCTTTACAAACAGTCAACTGTAACACCCAATGATGTTTATAATGGTTGGCGTAACAGCTGTCGCGATAATTTCATTAAATTGAAATAAATCAACTATGCTATTATAACAGTGATATTAAATAAACAGTTAATAACATTGAATCATCATAGGGTTTCCATTAAAATATTGGGTTATCTAAGTAATATTTTATATGTTTAATATAGAGTTATACATGCATTTAAGCAACTTCTTCTTCAGCAAATAAGTTTAATGACTATTTGATTAGATAGATATTTAATCATTAATACAAATGAATAGATGAATAGATATTTAATCATTAATACAAATGAAAACGTCTGTTTTCAAGAAGTTTTATTTTATTACACGGAAATTTACAGTTTTAATGCCTAGTTAGGCAAATCATATCACTATTAATTAGTATATGCCGACCTTTGTGGCTGAGTGGTAAGTGCTATGACCGCCACACCCAAGGTTCCGGGCTCGATTCCCGGCGATGAGAGTGTTTCAATCTCTTTTGTAAAGAAAGAAATAACACATACAAAATTAAAAACGGCGATCTTCATGCCAAAGTGGCAAGAGCTATGACTACCACATCACACTATCTTTGGTCTGGTGTAGAAATTTGTTACAATAAAATTATGATAGATAAACTACTTATCACATGTCATGAGAATGAATTTGATAGCTATAATATTTTCATTGATTTGGCTCGCCCTGTAATGATGTAAAGAGCGATTCAACAAAATAATAACAATATTATAATATTAATAATAATAATAATATTTATAATAAATAATAATAAAGATAATAATGATGATTATGCTCTATTTTTTTTACTTATGTTGTAATTTGTGTTACACATTATGGGGCTTAAAATGAAATATAAAACTTACAAAACAAACAAATATTATCATTAATTTACTGAGAAAAACTCTAAAAGTTTGATGCACTGAAACATCTCAATAACAATGGCACGTCTACTTTTAATATGGACCCATTCTCCACATAAAGTTTTCATCCACTTTTATTTAAAATACGCATCAATATACAATTTGGGGAGACTTTAGAAGTCGAGACTGCTTTTCGGTATGGAGTACTGAAATATGAAGTCTATTATTAAAAAAAGATTCCTCGTTGAATACATGAATGAAATTATTTGGTTTACCGCTACTAGTACCCCCTCCCTTCTATCCCTCCACCCCTTACTTCAACTCTCCCTCCCCTTACTTCTGCAGTTATTACTCGAAGCTGCTCTTTAAAATTCATTTTTTCTTTGTTTTAAGTTATCAAAATAGGCAACGTTCATTAACTTGGAAAAAATTCTGACGGCAGTTTTTTAAAATCGTACTTTAAAAGGATTTAAGATTTATAATGAAACAAACAAAATATATTTACTGCGATATGTTAATTTGAAGAAGGCTACAGAAGACAGAGGATGAGGCGGAATTTTTTTTTTGCTTAAATCAATCCTTAATAAAATAGAGAAGGTAAAGAAGTAGAATTTTTATTTTAAAACAATACCTGACTTTTTTCTATATACCCCATACTTAGTGATGTTATGTTGGTTTATTTCTCTTTTTTATATACTGTGTACATACAAGCAAAACACTTATATTAAAAACATTCAATTACATAGACATGTTTTGGACAAACAGTCCTTCTTCAGTAAAGATTCATTTTTTTAAATATTATTATATAAAATTGTTTACAGAACTGCCAGATGTTATAAAGATTTATTTTGGAACGTCTATGCTTTTGTTATAACAAATATTATGATTCAATTTAAAATTTAAAATAATATTTTTAAGTTCTTATTGGGGTTCAGGTAATTACTTACAACAATTAAGAATAAATGAGCATTATTTGAACATGACCGTACCAGTCTCTTTTTCGCTGTCTGTTCCATCTTTTAATATCCTCAACCTCACATATCTCTCTTATTCTGGTGTTCCTCACGCGATCTCTCAGTGTCTTGCGTCGTCAATGATATCTTGTAAGTATTAAATAAATCCATATATTAAGAGTGTTCTATATTTTGCCAAAACATGAGTTCCGGTACTTATGCGCTAACCATGCCCTTATGCATTTCAAAGGACACTGATCAGCTCTGATATTATAATACCTTACGTGATAATGAAATTGTAACATTAAGTTAAATGTCACTTATTTACGGAAATACAATGTATTACAACAACCAAGATTAAAATTGAATTTAAGCTGATAGTATTCTTTTCGACACGTATATTTTAATTTTCATATGAAGCACTCACTTTGTCGTTAGACATTTTAAACTTAACGTAAAATACTTTGCATTTAACCACGGTATGATTATTATAATTTATTCCAATTAGTTTCGCATGGACCCAAGCTTTATCAGGACTACTTACTTCCTATGGCCATAAAACTCTTTAAGAATTTGAGCCTCCTTGATGATTTTTCGCCAAGCTCCTCGATCCTGCGCTTTTTGCTCCCAGCAGTCCGATTCGCCCAACCTAGCCAGGTCAGCCAGAACATTGTCCACTAGGCGCTGTCTAGGCCTTCCTGGAAGTCTTACTCCAGTCGGTCTAGACGCGTACAGGGTCTTGATTGTTCATCAGGATCAGAACCAAACAATAAATAAACGGAGGTGAAATCAGAAGGGGGGGTGAAAGAGAGAATGGGATAAGCGAAAACATGTTTACCTTTGAAATAGCAAATTACTAGGAGATGCAAATTAATATGATTAGATGTTTTTCCAAATACATTTATTCATATACGCTGGCTTCAATTAAAAAACTGACCGTAGAGTTCTTCTCAAATTAATTCCACTTTTTTTTTCTTTAGATGAATATTACAGTAACCGTTTTAGGGTATCGTTGGGGTTTTAATATAATTTTTACTTTTTAATTAAACTGTGGAGTGTTTCGTATCTCCATACTTTAATTAAGAGCCATTGTGTTGGAAAAGTCATGAAAACATTATGAATATTATTTGTCTAAGCATTTTCACCGCCGTATTCTGCTGTTTTTAATTTGAGAATGGAAACATTTAATACTTTATATATTTTTCAAAACATGTTTATTTGAATAATTGTAGCATACTGTTCATGTATTGATTTTTGAAACATCGGTTGCTTCAAAGAAACAAAATATGTTATCTGTTTATGATTGTATAAAGAGAATTATAAAATGTAAAAGTAATATAAATATTACAAGCTTGTTATAAAGTTAATTCTATAAAGGTAACAATAAGCTTGAAATTGTAAAATATATAATACAATAACCAAAAACATTTGTGAACGTTTGAAATTCGAATCATGTAACGAAGAAAAGCTTTTTTTATGAAAACAATTCTCACTTTTCCTTTTTCTAAAACAGTCAAGTTGGAAAACTTCCAAATGTGTCCTAGGATATTTTATTGGGACCCTTCAAGAATTGGCGAAGGTTTCAATATTAGGGTTCACATTTTTTATTCTGTCATCTTACTCCCGGGTAGATTGGTCCGGCAATCATATTTCCAGCAAATGCTTCGGAAAAATGTTGACTTAAAAAGTTTTAACAAAACGAAATACAATTGCTACACAAAACGTACATTTCTTGTTCTTTGCAACATGCAAGGGACAAATTTTTACATTTAATTAAAACTCATAACACGACAGAAATTCTAACTGTTCTTCTTCTTCTTCTCCGGCGCTACAACCCTTGGTGGGTCTTGGCCTCCTCCAAGAAACGTCTCCATCCCGTCCTGTCTCTGGCCGCCACCTCCCAGTCTTGCTGCTCCAGGACCCGACAATCTGCCACGGCACCATCCAGCCATCGCAGTCTCGGCCTACCGATGCTTCTTCGCCCTACTGGATTGTCATACAACACTCTTTTGGGGGGCTCCAGATCTCCCATGCGGTGCACGTGCCCTAGCCAACGCAGTCTGTTAATCTTCAAATCAAATCAAATCAAATCAAATCAGTTTATTAACTCAATAGACATTACAAACAGGAAAATGTTTAAGGCATTTATTAAGTACAGGTAAAATATCATAAAAATATTACAACAAAGTACCAGGAACGCATTAGAGATGGTTCGACATTAGGAAGACAAGATACTTTCTAAAGTCAATAGTATTTGCCCCCTGAACGTACTTTCACTAACATGAAAGACGTCGATCTCCGAGGAGACCGCGTTCAGCAGACTAATTGCTCTTCCCACCGGTGTCACCAGAGGCAGATTGGTTCTGGCGGCCGGTAGGTAAAACAATCTGTGCTGTCGCTGTCGGAGATATCTATCGGGGACAAAAAGACCAACATCCTCCAGTACGGCCGAGTTCTCGAAGTATCCCCTAATTAATCTGAAGAAATGGGTTATTAGATGTCCATCTCTTCGAAGCTGTAAAGAATTGGTTCCGAGCATTCCCAGAAGAAATGCCGTGGGATAGAGCCACGGATAGCTACCATATTCCCTCATGTAGAGATACCTCAGAAATTTTTTCTGAACCCTCTCCAGCATAACGGAATATCTCGCCTCGTGAGGATTCCATATCACAGAACCACTTTCGAGCCTGCTCCGAACCAATGCGTTGTATAGGACTCTGAGCACATTGGGATCCCTGAAAACTCTTCCGGTCCGGACGATGAACACCAACATCCTCAGTGCAATGCCACAAATCCTCTCGATATGTGCACGAAAAGTCAGCCTACTCTCATAGATGATTCCGAGATCCTTCATCGTAGATACATGTGCCAGTTGCTGGTTGTTCATTGTGTATCTATGATATACAGTTCTCAATGCTCTAGTAAATGATAGCATAACGCATTTGGAGACATTGAATTGCATTTGATTACTGTGACTCCAGTTAACAATCTTATTGATATCCGACTGGAGGCGAAGACAGTCTTCAGGATTTTTAATTTCCAGGAATAATTTCAGATCATCGGCAAATAAAAGAAATCGCGAGAAGTTTATCACCTTCGCAATATCATTTATGAAGATGGTGAAGAGGAGTGGCCCTAAGTTTGAACCTTGTGGCACCCCTGAATATACAAGAAAATGTTCCGATTGAAAAATTCCGTATGAGACGAATTGTTTTCTCCCCTTGAGGTAACTAATGAAAAACATCATCAACTAAGAGGAGAATCCAATTTGAGATAGTTTTTCTATCAGAATGTCATGGTTCACAGTATCAAAGGCCTTTGAGAAATCATTATAAGAACAGTCAACTTGGTGACCTTTATCCAAGACCTTTGATATGCATTCTGTGAATACCATGAGATTAGTTTCAGTAGAACGCCCCTTCCTGAACCCATGTTGTTCTGTTATAATGTGGGGTTCTACTTTGGGAAATATATATTTGTGTAAAATAAATTCAAATAGCTTGGCTGGAGCCGACAGTATCGCTACGGGTCTATAGTTTTCGACCGACTCTTTTGCGCCGCTCTTGAAAATAGGACTGATCCTGGAAAGTTTCCAGAGATCAGGAAAAGTATTTGTACTTAACGATAGGTTAAATAGAAAATACAGTGGAGATAATAGGAGCTCAGAGCAGCCTTTTAAGAAATAGATGGGAAGAAAATCAGGACCAACCGAGTGCGAATTCTTCATAGCCTTGATGGAGGATTTGATATCATTCGCATCTATGTGCGATATGACAAAGCTATTACTACAATAATTGGCACTTAAATTAGTCGCTGAATTGAAATTAAGCCGCGGGGGAACATTGCTATAGACAGATTGAAAGTGCTTAGCGAATGCGTTCGCTATATCTACACCCTCAACCTCTCTATCCCCATGCATCATGGTGTTAAGGATGCTTTTTATATATTTCCAGAAGGATTCGGGGTTATCCATAAGATATTCCTCAATGGTACCCACATATGCTCGAAAGGCTGATCGAACATTGCGTTTCACCACTGAGCGGTACAGACTGAAAAGCTCGTACTCACTCCGAGAGCCAGTCGCCTTCCACTTCACATGATGTGTATGTTTGGTCTTAATGTCCGCGATGATTTCCCTGGAAAACCACCTCGGATATCTCCGCCCACCATTGCTCATGCGTTTTCTGGGAAAGCATAAATCAAATAAATTATAGATGACACTGTAAAAATGTTGCAGGGCATCATTTACGGTGGTCAAGTTGTACAGGTCACTCCAGTCAAGTTGAGTCATCAGCTGGTATAGCTTCAGAAAATCACCCTGGCTGAAGTTCCATCCTCTGAAGATGTCTTTTTTATGGCGCGGTACTCTGGTAATACCAGGATTATCCTTACCAGAGTACTCAAATTCTAGCGCGGGATGATAATCATCTTCAGGTACTAGTGGGGACACTGCTCTTGATACTTGCAATTCGATATTGCTCAAAATCAAGTCCAAGGTTCTGGAATCTGAGTTCAAAACGACATTGTGCTGTGCAAGCCCAAAAACTGCGCATAGGTACTCCAAGTCACGCTGGACATTGTCGATCCCATGAGCAGAGTGCAGGTTAAAGTCGCCCATCACAATGACATTTTTACCTCCGATCAGATTGAAGCTCGTATGCATCGCATCGAAAAATTGGTTATAAATTTCCCAATTAGACCCCGGTGGTATATATGTAACACATATATATGTCACATGATTTACCCCATCTTTATAAACTTGACCACGCTGACGTCCTGGTATAGATCGTAGAGCTCTGTGTTGTATCTCCTTCTCCACGTCTGACCATCCTTAATGGGTCCGAAGATTCTGCGGAGGATCTTCCTTTCGAAGCAGTTTATTTTGTTTATTGAATTCTTACTGTTATTGAATGAAAAACTACTTTTCCGTGACGAGACTCTAATACGTAACCTCGTATTTTGGAATCAATGCTTTTGATCAATTAAGCTGTACAGAGAACACTATTTATTGTGCTATTTACAAAACGTATTTGCGTCGAAAATGTAATTGGAATTTCAATTACATTTTCAGTGTAATATACTTCCCCCTTATTACAAGATAGAAAGCCTCCGATACTGTGTGCTTATTATTTCCTTTTATTTACAAAGGGTTTGTGTTAAGGGTGCGGAGGTGTTTGAGATTAAAAATACCCTTCGTGCCTCGCTAGAAATCATTTACATTTTGATTTAAACAAAACATTATTCGATTATAAAACCCCACGAACAATGAATAAAATGATGGATTTTGGGTAAAAATATTGAGCACGAAATATCATTTTCAGGGGTGGTGTACAGTGGGTTAGGTTTATTATTATTTTTAAAATTGTATATAAAAATATGAGAAAAAAAACACATTATGTCATGAATTATTTTTGTATTATTTATCTTTTTTCTAATATTACTATTAAGATTTTTTAGATAAGTGATAAATCCAAAAAAAAAATGGCAATACACAGAGGTGTTCTTGTACCGACCCTTAGGCATAGAAGCGAAGTATGGAACTGGCAAAAAAAGGATGAGAGTAGAATAAATGCAGAAGAAATGAGATCTCTTAGACGAATGTGTGCGTACTCTGTGTATGATAGAGTGTCGAATGAAAATATAAGAAGTAAATGCGGTGCGAATGATGGTGTCATGAACAAAATATTGAAAGGATCATTTATATGGTTTGGACACATAGAAATAATGAATGAAGAAATAATGGTAAAAAATTATATGTCAATGATGTAAATAGAACTAGAAATAGAGGAAGACCGAAGAAAACGTGGCACGATCAAATAAATCAAATATTGAATGTCGGCCATGTGAGGAGTCAGAGAAATCGACCCGCGTGCATGACACGATGTATGAATGTTGAGGAAGCGAGAGAAATATGTCAGGAAAGAAAATTGGGGCAGTCCATTCTTTCTGTCTTACCCTTAGGGAAGACGGCGTGATGGTTAGTTAGTTATTTAATCATTGAGTTCAAAAAATATAAAAATATATATAAGAGTATTTTGATTTTAATTTATTTCTTCGTCATCTTTTTTAGTTATTATCAGCTTTTATCACTGAAGTGCAGGATGACACATTTAATTAAAAATAAAAAGTAAAATTATAACTTATTCAAGAATTTTTTCGGTTACCGCGGATACACAATTTATGGAAAAAGTAGTGAAATTTGCATGCTTTATTATTTATGTATTCAGTACAAAGAAGTTTTGGGAAGATTTATAAAAAGATTTTAGTACACAATCATATTCCGGGTATATATAAAATTTTGTATTTCAAAGAAAACTTGGCTATACATAAAACATGTTATTTTTCTTGTAGACTTAATTAAAATATCTCTTGAATATATTCATGACCTCAAATTTAGAAAGAACAGCTATGGGTTTTAATGAAAAATTTTAATGTAGTATAAGCATTATCAATTTGAATAAAAACAATATTTTGTATACGCATTTCTACATGATCAGGAAAATTTTCTTTAAGTACAAAACTAATATTTCTATCTTCTTAATCCTATGTAAAATAATACAAAGGTCATAATAAAATGAAACATATAGAATTATTCGTAAACAATTAGTAAAAATATGTTTTTCTTAGAAACACTTTATTTCGTCTCACCCCAAATAACTTATTTATGATTCATATAATATCATTTAGTATTCTCTAACTATGTCACCATTGTCATAAAATTTCCTAAAGAGTCGCAAGAAACACTTTCCAATATTTCTGGACCTATCCAAATAATTCTATGTTAAAAATGTATAAAGTCGCATCAATTTTCGTTAATTACCAAATTCTGCTCCAGTTGAAGTTTTGTCACATTTGATAATGCCTTAGAACGGCGAAACATGGCATTCCCACACAATTTTATAAAGCTATTCGAAAAGTGACGTTTTCATTCGTATTTATTATTTTTGTTTTAGTTTTCAGATCTTTTCAAATTAAAGTAAATCAGGAAAAAAGGTACCATTTTATTATTAATAAAATAAGTTAGCTTATAATAATTCGTTTATAATATTTATTTTTTAAATCCCCAATCACATTCCACCGGAATATAAAAAAATAAAAGATGAATATGGTAACCTATCGGATAGAGATACTTTAATTTGTCGGTGCACTTAGCTTATTACATCCCGGCGTATCCGAAAAACTAAGGTAACCGCTTTCATTCATTTACTAGAATATATTATTATATTACATTATTTACCAACTTTCAAAAAAGTTGTGGGTAAATATAAAAAAAAATAAGTAAGCAATTCGTGGCTCTATGGCACGGTAGTTTTTTACGTATGCTGGGAACGGACGGCGTACGTATCCATTGTATTTATTTTATTCTTCTTTTTAGTTTATGTCGTACGATCTGTTTGTGACGGTGAGCTGTCAAATGATGACGTCCAGTCATTCCTCCATCTCTTCGGCGGCTTTCCTGGTGGTCTCTTGTACTTGATGGACTTCATAGTGATTTATTTTAACTAATTAGGGAAAATTAATCAAGTAAGTGTCATCAAAAATAATTTTATTTCTATTTTGCAGAATAAGTGTTTCTTTTGGGGTGTTAAATTCAAAGAGCAATTTACTGTTATGCATCGCTTCAAATAGTGCTCATCACTTCAAATGCAAGACACATATCAAAATGTCAAAAAGTGAATGACCTTACCGATTTAACATTTGATTCTGGAGCGGATGGTACCGCAGAATGATCTTAAACAAAGAAGATCACACCGTTGATGAACAAAATGGAGGGTGAAGGGATCCTCGACTTCGAGGCCTAGCATCGACCTGAAAACTTGTTTAAATAACCGAAGTATTAATCATTTATGTTGAAACGAATTTTATTACGAATTTATACTTGACATATTTGGAAGTTTTTCACCTTCATCATTTCTGTAGAACGATATACAGTTTATATATATATACAGCTTACATGGAATAAACAGTCATAATTATGAAATTTCACGGTATTAGCTCCTTAAGTATAATATATCAAACATTTGAATTGTAATTTATGTTCACGTAAAAAAATACCCCATTTGGATTTATGTATACTGATTGTTAAAATAAAATTTAATCTTAGATTTCATCATTTCTAATCAGTTAATCGAAGTGGACAGGTAATCAATGAATCAATTAAAACATTCCTGTTTCCAATCAGATAAACTTGTCTCTCGGCGGGAAAAACGATTTGCAAAAAGCGCGCAGCATCCCTTAATTCTGGATTTCCCGCGGGGGGGAATTAGCCGCAGGGGGCGGTAAACCAATCAATCAGCGTCACTTTCTTTGGTTGCCACCTTCTTTCCTACCACATCCATTCCCAAAATTAAAGAGATTGTCAGTATCAAAATACATTCCAGTTTTTTTCATCATTACCTTACATACTATGTTTAATCAATCATAAATTGAGTCCCGTTATGTAATTCAGGTGAAGAATTTCACATAAATATTATTTGACAAGTGTAACAAGGGCTTTAGATATATACATTTCAATTTAATAGCAACCACCTTTTTTGAAATATAATATTTCCAATTCAATTTCTTACTCGATAATAAAATATCTACTGCGCTTAAAAAATAAATCATATAATAATTAATCACAATCAAGTTTTTGATCACACTCTAGACATATTATGTTATTTATGACTTCATAACATACAACAAATTGTTTTATTTGTGATGCTTAAAATGATTAGCACCATTTAACAAGCTAACTTTTGAGGCTGGGTTTTCGTGATGCAATCGCCTTAAGGGCGCAACGCTGCATCTGATATTCGTGACCATAAAAACAAATATACATATTGAATTTTATTTGATTATGAAAGATAAAAATGGTAGGTTATCAGCTTACACCTGAAATCTGTCGGATATTTCGAGAACTTGGCTGTGCTAGAGGGTGTTTTTTTTCCCTGATAGATTTCTCCGACAGCGACAGCACAGATTGTTTTACTTACCGGCCACCAGAACCAATCTGCCTCTGGTGACACCAGTGAGAGTGACACCAGCAATTAGTCTGCTGAACGCGGTTTCCTCGGAGATCGACGTGTTTTATATTAGTGAAGGTACGTCCAGGGTACAAATACTCTTGACTTTAGAAAGTATATTGTCTTCCTAATGTCGAACCATCTCTAATACGTTCCTGGTATTATGTTGTATTTTTATAATATTTTACCTGTTCTCAATAAATGCCTTAAAAATTTGCTGTTTGTAATGTCTTTTGAGTTAATAAACTGATTTGATTTGATTTGATTTGATCATGCATGCACTTAAGGTATGAAGGGATATTGTTCCAAGCTAATGAGCTAGTTACTGCAAAAGTTCAATCCCTGAAATTTTTATCAGAGCAATGTTTCGGCTCAACTAATCTAATTATTGCAGAGGAGTTCACCGTGTGTGAATTTTGTTGAATTTAGGCTGTCCGTTATGTAAAATTTGGATAGATAACTTAGAGTCATTCCATGTAGCGCTTAAAAAAATTGTTACTATTTCTAGACTTTTAAGCCAGCGAATTCATTTGAAATGTAGTTATTATCTTTGTTCTCAATAAATTCTGTATTTGATATACTTTAATATTTATGAATGGAACTGTTTTCAACAAGCGCAATATTTCAAAATTTATAAATCCTTTAAAAAATGTTATTATTGCATATTCATTGTTTCTTGAACAATGATTTAAAACTCCATATTTAATAATTAATACGAATGAAAACGTCAGTTTTCTAGAAGACATTATCACGTTTTAAAATGCCTTAGAAGGGCGAAACATGTCTTTCCCATAAAATAAAATAAAACTTCTAGAAAACTGACGTTTTCATTCGTATTAATAAGTTATTATTGCATATAGTTCGATCCATATATGAAACGAGGAATAATTCTCTAACCCCAATAAATAAATAACATTAGATTTACATTTTAGTGATTACAAATCATCATTTAATATTATATATTAATGTCCCCAACTCAGCATTGGATAGAAAATTATAGCGCAATGTATTAAATATGATTACGAACGATTTTGGTTTTGATTTAATTATACGTGCTAAATCATAATGAATGATAATGAGACACATGTTCAATTTCCCATAATCACATCTTTTGTATTGGAATTTCATTAGTACAATATTATAATTTAAATTTGGGGAAAAAAATCTAGTAAGTTTTAATTGACGTATAAATTTTATCGAATTATAATATATATTTTTGGACTTACGAATGTTTTTACAAACGCTTAATTAAAAAATAAATAATTTAATATATTTAAATATTGGAAAGTGTTTTGATGTTAGATCTTATGGATTTTGAACATTATTAAAACCTACGATTACATCTGACCTATGTCTCTTAAAATTGGTAAATCCATAACTTTGAGAAGAGTAGTAAATAATTAAAAAAAACTAAGATTTACTGTAAAAACGTTTTGTTATTATACTATTCTGTACGCGCTCAGAGTGTCAGAAATGAAGATGCTCAGAAATATATCTGGCAAGACACTGCAAGAGAGGATAAGGAATTCACGGATAAGAGAGATATGCGAGGTCGAGGATGTCGTTAGGTGGAGAAACCAAAGGAGAAGATACTGGTATGCACACGTGAGGATAATGAATCCATCCAGACTCCCCTTCATTGTGTTACACGGCCAGCCCCATGGTAGACGACCCCCGGGCAGACCACCATAGAGATGGATTGACAGCTGGGAGTTGACTTCTCAAGAGGCCAATTCCTCTTAAGAAACAGGCCACTAGGCCTACACTAAGAATAAGAAGAGAAAAAAAAGAAGAAGACTATTCTGTATACTGTTGCTGTTTTATATAAACCTCATACAAGTATTAATTTATTGAAATCCAAAAAAATGTAACTTATATTTTAAGTGCGCCGTTTTGTAAAATCAATTCCTCGTAGGGCGCACTAGGAAATTACTAACCGAACAGTGCAGTCTTTAGAAGTTTCTTAAATTTAGCGTCACTATCCTCATACTTAATACTAACATGGAGGCTATTCCACGCCAATGGACTCGCAACACTAAAAGCACGATCATAGAAACTAGCTTTATTGGCTTTGACTGGAATTGTTATGTTGTTTGTACTTGTTTCTATTGATCGGAGTGAACGTTGCCTTTTCGTTGGCATGGGTGTCACGCAGAGGTCCGATATATACGCTGGCGCTCTCTGGTGTCGAGCCTTAAAAAGTATCTAACACAATTTGTATTTAATAAAAAAATATTCTTCTTCTTCTTTTTCTTCACTTTTGATAGACTCAGGAGTCTGTTATTTGAGTCAGGAGTCTGGCATCGACATGTCAGATATCAGGAGTCTGTCATAAACATGTAGAAAGAATGATATCAAATAGAATACAATACATAGCTCTCCATGGAACGCCAAACGGACAAAAAAATAGTAATTAATAAAAAAGAAAAATATTCTAGAAGTTTTATTATGTTTTAAGGGAAACACATGCTTCGCCTTGCATTATTAAATGCCTTAGAAAAGCGAAACATGTCTTTCGATAAAACATACCTAACATCTTATTTTTCTGCATGTGCCATATTAGGTCTCCCGACATTGGTAATCACTACTGTAAAGGCTTCTCTGTCTTACGCCACTCGGAACTACTCCACGCTTCCTATTCCAGTCCAAAATTTGATGTTACCCATTAACATAATGTAGCTTTATACTTAGGAAATTGAAAATAACTTTGTTTAATCCACAAAATATTTAAAAATATATTTAAAGAAAACACTACATGTTTCGGAGGATACCTCCATCTTCAGGGGTAAAAATATAATAAAAACTAAACAATGAAAGACTAATATAAAAAACGCATTTAAAATACGATACAATATCGATACGTCCTAGTACAATTTAATAAAATTTCCCAAGTATTTACTATGGAATATTCTTAGTGTTAATGCCTTAGCGTTCAATAAGTTTAATAAAGCTTTTATATAACAGAGCTTTTCATTCGTTTTGATTATTTATTATGGAGTTTTAAATCATTTTTCAAGAAAAATAAAATGGTTTATTAAAAATAATCAATGGTACTTCCACTTTCCGGCTACTTTTACAAAATAGTAAGTACTTTTTTCATACGAAAACTCAGTTAATCGGTATTACGTTAAAAATGTACATATTCCAAAAGCGATTCGTAAATTTAATTAAGTCGTCGCAACGCATTATTGGAAAATAATATTTTGGCCATGACAGAACGGAAAATTGAAATACATAAATTGGAAATAAATATTGTGCAAATAAATTAATTCCAGCGTAGTGAGATAAATAAAATCAGAATCAAATGATTCCGGCCAAAGTGGATCGTATCTCGTATGCAGAACGCCATTTTATCGCATTCAATTTCCGGCTGCTAAATTGCGACTTCTGCTCGATGGCGCAATGGAAGATTGTGGCTGGAGAGCTATTTTATGTAAACGGAATAAAAGCGTGTGAAGTCATAAATGTTTCGCGAGTAAAAAAGTACCTATCTGATTTTATTATTTGCTCCTTTCGATACTTTTACAACATTTTGCATATTCTCGAAGAGTTATATTTATATATAAAATTATTGTGAAAAGTATATTATCATACGAGTATATGTCGCCGCCACCTAGTTAAATACCCCGCTCAATTGAACGGCTTGGCCGATAATGAAATGGCGGCCGGTAGTTGAATAAATTTAGATAGCTCAACGTTTTAGTTCTAATTTTTACCAATGCAACGCTAGCAGTCATCTAACAAATTTCAACTGTCAGTCGGCATTCGATAACATGTGTTTTTGTAAAAAGTAACACGATTTTCAAACAAAAAAGAGAGAGAGAGCATGCGTATAGGGGATGTTAGATCTATTATTAAAAAAAAATTAACTCTTACCTAAAGGTTCGATTCTCGGTGAAATCAATAATAATTAAAAAGTGTTTTTTTCTGAAATCTGGGTGATTGTGATGTAATTCCTCTCTGTAATTGGGTTTTACGGTCTGTTTAGGTATTTAAAGTAAAATACAATAAAATAGAAATAAAAATAAAGTTTTTATAAACACGCTATGCGTCAATATTTATTTATTTATTTAGGGTAACATACAGCGATATCAATAACATATATATAAAAGGAACATTAAGAATAATTAAAATAAGGTCAATTACATGCTACCACAGATTAAAAATAATAGTTAACAATCAACAAATGATAGTGAGAAACAAGATTGAAGTTAAACTAAGAACATTATAACCGTACAAGTGCTAAGCCAATGTCAAAACTCGTATGGTAGTAAAGAAGAACAGTACGTTTAGGTTAGAGTTAGTTTTTTTTTAAATAATACATCCCACATCCCCTATACGCATGCTCTCTCTCTCTCTCTTTTTTGTTTCAAAATCGTGTTTCTTTTTGCAACAACACACGTTATCGAATGCCGACTGACAGTTGAACATAATATTGCGAGATGACTGTTAGCGTTGCAGTGGTAAAAATTAGAACTAAAACGTTGAGCTATCTTAATTTATTCAACTACCGGCCGCCATTTCATTATCAGCCTAGCCGTTCAATTGAGCGGCGTATTTAACTAGGTGGCGGCGACATATATATCGTCATCATTTTCTTCAGCGTTGGAACTCTTGGTGAATCTTAGCGTCCTCCAATATACATCTCCATCTCGCTCTGTCTCTCTAGCCGCCACTCTCCAATTTTGTCAAATCAAAGCAAACTATTACTGTAAAAATTTAAAACATTGTTATATAACATCATAAACTCAGTTTATTGTAACACCTGATGATGCCAACATCGGTTGACGAAACAGCTGTCGCGACATTCAGTAAATAAAAAGAAATTGAGATATATAAATAGTGTATTAAATTTTAGCAGTAATAATGTTGAAGTATCATAGTGTTTCGGCCAAAACAATAGACTATCTAATCAAATCAGTTTAATTCATCAATAGACATTACAAATTTATTTTTTAAGGCATCTATTGAGAACAGGTAAAATAATATATTGCGTATACTACCAGAAACGCATTAGAGATGGTTCGACGTTAGGAAGACAAAATACTCTCCAGAATTATGAAGCGGGGGTTGTGTATAATGTATCGATTGGTCATCATTTAATGTTGGTAAAATATCGCCTAACGTTAATTTTAGAATTAAAAAACATCTACGATCTCTCTAAACATAGCTTTTTGAAATTCATCAACCAAAAACTACCTAACTAATGTTAGCTATAACCATCACGCTGTTTTTTGGAAGGGATAGGCAGAGGGAAAAGATTGCCACATTACTCGATCCTGACACACGTCTCTAGATTCCTTTCATAAAGCGAGTCATACACGCACGTCGTAGCTTCCGACTTCTAACATGGCCGACCTTTAAAATTTGATTAATTTGGTCATGCAAAGTTTTCCTCGGTCTCCCCTTAAAAAAGTTTTTAAATATTATATCACATTATTTGTGTCGCACTCAAATTTATTATTTTTATATAGGCTTACCATAAGCTGAGAAACCATAATATTAGTGTGGAAATACTTTCTGGATATTCATAGTTAGAAATACTTACCGCTTCTGATACACCCCGTTAAATGTGCCCCTCGCCGTAAAATATTATATATCGCACGCAAAACTGAAAGAAAATATAAATTTCAATAACAGCGCGTTTCTCCCAATACGAATGGGTGACTACAGTGGGATTTATTGTTTGCTTGTACCCCGGGGTATTTTAATATTTTTGAAAACACACCCAATAAATAATATTTCGTTGTGGGCTAAACAATCCGATAAGCTCTGTTCCATTTTCAGGGACGATTTATGTATGTGGCTGAAACGAAATAATATCTAGGTTTTTTCCACTGATTTCCATAATAATCCCTGCCATATCATCATCATTGGCTATCCCTCGTATACGAGGAAGACTTTCTTTCACTCTTGTGGGTCCTGAACAGTCCAATCCTGGACCCACACACTCTGGGGCATCTAAAGCAAGGAAAGACGTTGGTAGTGGATTGTCTCACATTTTTCTCTCATTCTCTTCAAAGTTTTGTGTGCCTTTATGTACTGTTATTCTCCATCTCGGTCTATCTTCTGCAGTGAAAAACAGGATATGTCTTCTGCAGAAGGGCTTAACAACATTAAAGTCTAACAAGTACACTTTTGTTTACATTTCCACTTTTTTATTCTAGGCTTTGTTCGTCTTGTTGAGGTCACTTAAAAATAAGTAGGTACTTAAGTATATTTTACTATTATTTATTTTTTCTAAATAATATATGGTTTGGGCAAAAAATACATTTGCCAAAAAGTAGTTAAGACGATCATATAATACTAGAAAATGCATATTTGATTCCCGTCGGTATTTTTTTTTAATTGTACCTTTTATGAATTGTGTCATTTAAATATCGTGCTATTGTTTTATTGTACCTGTTATGTATCGTTTAATTGTCTTCTGTCATTGTCTCGTTTTATATAATTTCACCTGAGCTGTATTATATTCTTTATCTCTTCCTTCATGATCTAACGCCAAATTTTACTTGATTTCTTTGTTTTATTTTATATCTCGTGCTATTGTCTTGTTATACCTGATTTGTGTATCTTTAATTATCTTCTGCCTTTGCCTTGTTTTTACCTTAAATATATTCATGCACTTGTCTTAGGCTCAACTTTTACCGTTACTCGTAAAAAATATTCTTAGACTTAATTTAATTATCTGTATAATAAAAATGTAACGGAATATTTTCCAAGGATTAATTGTATCTCAATTGAGACGAAGATGTAAATTGTTTTTTGGAAACAGAATATGGTAGTCGAGGTGTTTACAGGACTTATGTCATTGGTTGGGTTAAGCGATCGCTTTATATTAACAAATGTAGGAATATTTTCGGTATATAACATCAAATAAAAAATAAAATAAAAGCGCCCTTGAGGTGAGCTATTCACGAAAACGCTATACAAATAAGCCTAATTATTATTATTATTATTATTAAATAGATAAATCTTCGAGATGAAGAGGTGTTCTGCATGTATAGAGATAGAAATCTATCTATCTCTGCATATGCAGAACTATATAATATTATATTTGTGTGTGTGTATTCGTAAACACCCGTTGTCAAAATTCAGTCACCGATTTGCTGAATAACTTCACAAAAAGAAACAGTAACACCACATTGAAAATTGAAAAACTTCTGAAGAGAGATATACGAGCTGCACAGGGCATTCACAAAGTTGATAACAGCAACTGCGTTATGTATTTATATATTGATCAACTGATGTCAGTTTGTGACACAATACATAAGAACATGTGAAATGTTACTATCTATAGTGAAATAAGTCCTCATCTTATATGTTGGAAGCACAATAATTTTATATTCAATATTATATAATAATATAATATAAAATGAGAAAGTTTACTTAGACGGACATTTCTAAATTAAGAGTTATACTAAAATGTAATAAATTTATTAACGATATCATTACTACAGTAATGTTTTGTCTTTATGAAAAAAACGTAGTTTTGGAAGCGGTTTGTTGAATAAACAAAAAATCAAAAGGTGATGAAATATATTAATTTCGTTATTTGAAATGTCATGGTAGAAGTTCAATGTAATGCTGCCATGTTCTGGGTCAGAAATGGCAGCGAGCTGCTAAATCCGATCGAAGCCATAAACATATGTGCAGTTAACTAAAAATACATTAATAAACACTTTTTTTAATTTTCATTATTTTGGTTTACTGTTAACAATATGTTTAATATAAAACTCTCATTCTTCTTCTTCGCTTGCCATCAGGTCCCCCTGACGTTGGCAATCACTCCGGCGAAGGCTTCTCTATCTTGCGCAACCCGGAACAGCTCCCCCACATGTTTCATCCCGGTCCAGTCTCTTCTGTTGCACAGCCAAGACGTTTGCCTTCTACCAGGACCACGCTACCCCTCAATTATTTCCATCTAGTTGGAGCAAATTGTATTTATCTCCCCGCAGAATGTGACCCAGATATGAAATCTTACGGACCTTAACGTCCTTTAGCAGTTGTTTACTAACAGTTGTCTCTCCTCAAAACCTCCAAATTGTTGACGAAATCTGTCCACGGTATGCGGAGCATTCTCCTGTGCAACCACATCTCGAATGCTTCCAACCGGTTCATAGTGTGCACTTTCAAGGTCCAAGTCTCCGAGCCATAGAGTAATACAGACCAGACATAGCACTTCAACATTCTCTGTCTTAGTTTCAAGTTCAAGTTGTCATCGCAGAATATTGATCTCATTTTGTTGAATGAACTACGGGTTGCTTCGATCCTGCACTTCATTTCCATATCTGGGTCCATAGATGATAAAATCATAATGCCCAGGTACCCAAAGTGTTCTACCCTCTCCAATGGTTCACCACCGAGTCGTAATGTTAGAGTGGAGTTATCCGCTCATTCTAGTTATCGTAATTATATTAACGATTTGGCCCTTATTACTACACATATTATATATGTATTATGTAAGCGGATTGGGGATCTGGAAACCCCAAAAGAGTATTGTTTGACAATCATGTAGGGCTCAGAAACATCTACAGGCCGAGACTGCGATGGTTGGATGGTATCATGGTAGACTGTCGGATCCTGGGGCAGCAAGACTGGGAGCTGGCAACCAGAGAAATGATAGGGATGAGACGTTTCTTGGAGTAAGCTAAGAACCGCAAAGGGTTGTAACGGTGATGATGATGATGAAAGCGGAAACTCGTGTGTTTTTTCACATTAACATTGTCAAGTGTTTTGTCATTGTGTTAAAGCGCTCTCGAGGTGAGCTATTCACGAAAACTAATTATTATTATTATATTTGATAGTTTCTTGCAATATGAAAAGTGTAATTTTTTCTATATCATAAAACTTCAAGAAAATGTCTTTATAGTTTTTCAATTTCATTATTAAACATATGGTTATAATATTGTACAAAAAACGTCATGGCAAATTGAAAGCGCTGTTCATGTATGGACCTGTAAAAATTGTAGAGAAGTTTTTTAAATTTTGGTTATATAATACAATGCTTTTTGGACTTCGTACATTGACAGAGAAGTTTCTGGCCAAAAACCGCAAACTTTTCTGTGCATTTGTCGACTTGCAAAAAGCAAATGATTACGTTAATAGAGAAAAGTTGTGGGAAATATTGTCTGAATATGGAATAAGTACAAAACTGATCACGGCCATTAAGTCGCTATACACAGAAAGCACTGCTAGTGTCAGAGTAAATGGAGATCTTACAGCCTGGTTTGATATCAATAAAGGTGTCAAACAGGCTTGCGTAATGTCCCCGTGGTTATTTAATCTGTATATGGACAAATGTATGAAAGAGCTGAAAGGGTTGGATGTAGGTGCCAAAATGAGCGGAGTGTCAGTAAGCTGTCTCTTGTATGCGGATGACGCTGTCCTTCTTGCAGACAACGAGCATGAACTACAAGTCCTGGTGAATTGTATGTATGAGGTATGCATGTGAAATGATCTGATGATGAATGTTAATAAGTCCAAGGTAATGATTTTTGAAAAGGAAGAAACCACGACAGTCTGCAACATTAGCGTGAATGGTGAAAATTTGGAGCAAGTAGTTGAATTCGTGTATTTAGGTAGTATGTTTACAAGAGATGGGCGAGTGGAGAGGGATATTGAAAGAAGGGTTGGGGCAGGCAACAAAGTGAATGGTGCACTTAAAGTTGTCATCGCAAACAAAAACCTATCAAAAAAAGCTAGAATGGCAGTGCACAATGGTGTTCTTCTACCGACCCTTATGTATGGAAGCGAAGCATGGAACTGGCAAAAGATGGATGAAAGTAGAATAAATGCTGTTGAAATGAGATCTCTTAGAAGAATGTCTGGATACTCTGTGTATGATAGAGTGCCGAATGAAAATATATTAAGTGAATGCGGTGCGAATGATGGTGTCATGAACAAAATAATGAAAGGATCATTAAGATGGTTTGGACATATTGAAAGAATGAATGAAGAAAGAATGGTAAAAAAATTATATGTTAATGATGTAAATGGAACCAGAAATAGAGGAAGACCGAGGAAAACGTGGCACTATCAAATAAATCAAATATTGAATGTCGGCCATGTGAGGAGTCAGAGAAATCGACGCGCGTGCATGACACGATGTATGAATGTTGAGGAAGCGAGAGAAATATGTCAGGAAAGAAAAGTGTGGCAGTCCATTCTTTCTGCCTACCCCTTCGGGGAGACGGCGTTTATTTTAATTGTGCATAGTTTCGGATTTTTCCGAACAATCCTGTAGCTTTGAGGAAAAAATATGCTACTGCTTTGATAGAAAAACGGGGGAAATTGTATGTTCCGCTTCCATTATTGAGCTTCTTTCTGCTTTGTGATGGATCGCCTATGTATTCTGATGTGTTCTTCCTCTTCTTCCTTCCCGCCCTTCTCGGCCTGGTCTGGGTAGCGGGAGGGCAGTCATGCCCCCTGATTTATTCACAATATTCGATCCATATTCAAGTATGCCGGACTAAGCGGGCTGGCAAGGGTGGTATGTGATTTTAAATTAATAATACACTTATTTTCACTCATTAAATGTAATTTGTATTCTTATAATGATTTGATGTATACTGCCTTTCCTGACCTAACTAACTAACTAACCATCACGCCATTTCTTCGGAGGGGTAGGCAGAGAGGATGCCCTGTCCTGGCATACCTCTCGGGCTTCCTCTACATTCATACATCGTATCATGCACGCACGTCGATTATTCCGACTTCGAATGTGGCCGCCTTTTAGTAGTTGATTCATTTGGTCATGCCATGTTTTCCTCGATCGTCCTCGGCTTCTTTTCCCACTCACGCTGCTTGTAAAAGTAATGTGATTTTAATAATTGTTTTAACAATAATTCCACGAACCGCCCAAGGTGCAATAAACCGGCCAGCCGTGCCGATTGTTCAGATAATGTAGTGTTATTGTTTTTGGTCAGCCACGAAACATTTGATAAATGAAAAGGTGAAGCTATTACCTTTTTCAAGCGTGGGTGTACACTGAACAGCGAGCGTATGTTGGACGACAACTGATTTCATTAAATTAGAATAATATGTTTAAACTAATAACATCAGGCCTAGGAAGAGTACGAGCGAGGCCGATGAAAAGGCGCTGCTGCGTCCTATAACAGCTTGGGTATGTGGTAGGGACCTTTCTGTTTTCTTTTTTACAATTTATAATGTGGGCAGAAATATTATAATTATAATATTATAATGTAAAGAATGAACATACTCGTAACTATAATTAAATCCAAGTCTTTAGGATTAGGAACCAAGCGTTCAGACACTATCCAGATAAATAATAATTGAATAAATAAATAATTAATAAGACCTATAAATATAATAGACGTATATCTTCAGTAAAAGAGCATTTATGTATAATATGTATCGTTTGTATCATATATTAAAGTAAAATAAAACTTATTGAAGTTGCCACTTCACCATTTACGCCATAACCATGTTATTAAAATTTCTCCACCTCATCCGTTCCCATTACTCTGCCTGCAGGTGTGGAAGCGTTGCACATTAAATCCGATGACGTCCTATCCCGGGATCCCGGGCCGGGATAAACGTCCCGGGTTCTCGGGGGGCAGGCCCGGGATATAGTCGCCCATTATCCCGGCCACCGCAGTCTGCACTCGCAATACGAAATGTTCGGAGATTGTTCAAGGGCTACCCACCAGGAGTTAACAGACTAAAGCGAATTGTATGAAACACAGAGCAAAATACTTTTAAAAATCAAATCAAATTATGACGGTGAAGACACATTTGATATAATCTACTCGATGTGGAAACTATACGATTTTAATCAATACGAATGAATACGTCTGTTATCTAGAAATTTTAATACAGTTTATGTGAATGACATGTTTAATTGTTATTTAACTAATAATTATTTATTTCTTCTATATACGCTATACTTTGTGTTGTTATGATTGTTTATTTCTCTTTTTCTTTTTTATATATAATACTTTGTATATCTTCTTTCTTCTTCTTCAGCCGTCTCTCCACTGCTGGATGTAGGCCTCTTCTAATTTCTTCCATTTTTCTCTTCTTTGGGCTTCTCTTATCCACCTGCTACCCGCGACAGGGACAATATCATCGGCCCAACGTTTCTGAGGCCGGCCTATTCCTCTTTTCATGTCCCATGGTCTCCATCCTAGGACTCTGGGTGCCCATCTGTCTGTTCCCTGTCTGGCAACATGACCTGCCCATTGCCACTTTAGCCTGACAATACGATCCTCCACGTCGACAACCTTTGTCCGGCGTCTGATTTCTTCATTTCTGATTCTATCTCTCAGACTTATGCCTAACATTTGTCTCTCCATAGATCGCTGTGTACATTTTAATTTATATATGGTCCTCGCAGTTAAGGTGATAGTTTCCAGACCATATGTAAGCACAGGGAGGATACATGTTTCAAACACTACATACAAAGTGTTTGAAACTTTGTATATAAAATACTTATATTAAAAAAATAAAATTACATATACGAGTACATGTTTCAGTAAAGATACACTTTTAAAAATATTATAAAATTGTTTGCATGATCTGACAGATGTTATAAAGATTTATTTTGGAACGTTTATGCTTTTGTTATAACAAATATTACGATTCAATTTAAAATTTAAAATAATAATTTTAAGTTATTTATTTTAAATTTTAAATTGAATCATAATATTTGTTATAACAAAAGCATAAACGTTCAAAAATAAATCTTTATAACATCTGTCAGATCATGTAAACAATTTCATAATATTTAAAAAAAATTATCTTTACTGAAAAAGGACTGTTTTTCCGAAACATGTCTATGTAATTTTATTTTTTTTATATAAGTAATGTATATACAAAGTACAAAAAAAGAAAAAGAGAAATAAATAATTATTTAATTTGGAGAATAATTATTTAATTTTAATCATTGTTTAAGAAACAAAAAATAATATGATTTTAGTTCATAAACATTAATATTACTACTTAATACTAATAAAAAAAGTATTTTTTCTAGAGGTTTGATTACATTTTTTATAAATTACGTGTTTCACCTTGCCACGGCATTATTAAATGTCCTTTTATCCTGTCCAATATCCTTATCCAACGTGTTTTATCCTTAGGCGTCATGCAATGTTTTAGAAAGGCAAAATTTATAGTTTATTTAAAAATGTATGTATGAATGTTGAGGAAGCGAGGGAAATATGTCAGGTAAGAAAATAATCTTAACATATATACAACTTTCAAAATTTTTTCAGACATGGTGGTCGTAAGAAAGGTGGAATTGGGAATGTTGTATTACATAAAGCGTGCGCTTAACCCAACCAAAGACAGGTCATAAGTCCTGTTAACACCTCGATCACCATATTCTGTTTCCAATTTGTATCTTCGTCTCTATTGAGATACAATTAATTTTTTATAGAGTTATCAACCCTGTCCCATTGCAACAGCCAAGAGTCGGACCGTGAATCATCCCTGAACGTTAGACCTCCGGGAGGAATATTCTGGAATGGACGTTGACCTTCGATGAATATTAAGTTTCACGAGGAAATTTCATTTAATAAGATATGTGGTCACCAGCACTGCCAAAAGGATGAGGGTGATATGTGGAAACAGGAGATATTCTCAGAATTAATTGACTAAAATCATTATATTAAAATGTACTTTTATTTTCTAAATGTATTAATAGTGAAACCTTTTGAAAGAATACAAATACTTGTAGACAAATACTGGATTTAACCCATTGCGAGTTAGTCATTTTTAAGGATTAATTTTATCTCAATAGAGACGAAGATATAAATTGTTTTTTTTTATTTTTTAAACAGAATATGGTGGTCGAAGCGTATACAGGACTTATGACCTGTCATTTGTTTGGGTTTAAGCGATCGCTTTATGTAATACAACATTCCCCATTCCACCCTCCTTACGACCACCACGTCTGACAAATTTTTGAAATATGTATATATGCTAATATGTTGAGGAATACTTCACATATTTTTGCTCAATCTACACTAGCGCCATCTATTAAGATTAAGTGTAAGCATTAGTGTGCTTGTCGTATTTACTTGTACGCAATAATCTTTTAAACTAGCTAACCATCTCGCCGTCCCTCTGGAGATTTACGCAGTAATAATGGACTGTCACATTGTTCTGTATTGACATACTACTCTCGTTCCTCTACATTCATACATCATGTCATGCGCGCACGTCAATTTTTCCGACTCTTACGTGGCCCCATTTTATATTTGATTAAGTTTAAGTTTATCAAATCAATGAAATGTTGAATGTCGGTCGCGTAAGGAGTCGGATAAATCGATGTGCGTGCATGACACGATGTATGAATGTGGAGGAAGTGAGAGAATTATTGTCAGAACAGAACAAGTGGCGGTTCATTCTTTCCGGCTACCCTTCCGGGGAGACAAACAACAAACAACAAACAATTTAAAAACACTCGATGATTCATATAAATATATCAAATTTTCGTAAGCAATTCGTTCAAGGCCACAAAACCGTTTTGTTGCACAAAGAATCCACTTTTATGCCCAATTTCCCGATGATAAATGCCGCAACATAACCGTTATGCCCCGAGATGGATCTCTCTGAGGATGCGAACAGACGACATCACACAGAATTGCAATATCGCGGAGTGCTTCTCTATTGCACGGGAAATGAGGAGACATTTATCATTTCTCTAACGAAAATAAGGAAAACCAACCCAATAATTTTATTATTTTATTGCCCATTAAATCAGATGAAAATTGTGTATAACTACAATATTATTATTAGGTTACATACAGTTTCTACAATATTTTCATTCATAAACTAATAACAGACATAATATTATACATTAAATTCAGATATTAAAAATATCCGGGTAGGTACATAAAGATTTGCTCTTTACCTAGTGGATAAAACTAACTAACTAACTAACCATCACGCCGTCTTCCCGAAGAGGTAAGCAGAAAGAATGGACTGCCACACTTTTCTTTCCTGACATATTTCTCTCGCTTCCTCAACATTCATACATCGTGTCATGCACGCGCGTCGATTTCTCTGACTCCTCACATGGCCGACATTCAATATTTGATTTTTTTGATCGTGCCACGTTTTCCTCGGTCTTCCTCTATTTCTGGTTCATTTACATCATTAACATATAATTTTTTTACCATTCTTTCTTCATTCATTCTTTCCATATGTCCAAACCATCTTAATGATCCTTTCATTATTTTGTTCATGACACCATCATTCGCACCGCATTCACTTCTTATATTTTCATTCGGCACTCTATCATACACAGAGTATACACACATTCTTCTAAGAGATCTCATTTCAACTGCATTTATTCTACTTTCATCCTTCTTTTGCCAGTTCCATGCTTCACTTCCATACATATAGGGGTCAGCACAAGAACACCATTATGCACTGCCATCTTAGCTTTTTTGGATAGGCTTTTGTTTGCGATGACAATTTTAAGTGTACAATTTACTCTGTTGCCTGCCCCAACCCTTCTTTTAAAATCCTTCTCCACCCTCGCCTCCTTTGTAAACAAACTTCCTTAATAAACAAATTCATCCACTTGTTCCAGATTTTCACCGTTTACACTAATGTTGCAGACTGTCATGCTTCCTTCTTTTTCGAAAATCATTACCTTGGACTTATTCACATTCATCATCAAATCGTATCGCTTGCATACCTCATACATACTAGACACCAGGGCTTGTAGTTCATGCTCGTTGTCTGCAAGTATTGTAGCACACTTCTATATAACTACAATATTATTATTAGGTTATAATAATGCAGTTTCTGCAATATTCTTATTCATAAACTAAAAACCGACATAATACATTAAATTCAGATTTTAAAAATATACGGGTACATTACGACTTCCTCTTTCTTCTTCTTCTTCTTCTTCCTCGGCCTATTCCCGTCCACTCCTGGACAAAGGCCTCCTCCATTTGTTTCCCCATGTCACTCTGTCCTGTGCAGATTACATCCAGGTTATTCCGACGTGTCTGTTCAGATCATCCTTCCACCGTAGTTTTGCGGTCTCCCTGCACTTCTCTTTGCCGTCCACGGTCTCGAAGTCAGCAGTCTTCTTGCCCACTTTTCATCTGAGCTTCTGGCTACGTGACCTGCCCATTGCCATTTGAGAGTCGCCACCCGGTGGATGATGTCAGTGACCTTTGTTTTTCTCTCACCGTATCGTTTTTGGCTCTGTCTCTTAGCCCCTTTACCTATAGGATATATTAGGTCCTTACATATGAAATTGGCGTTTTGCCGTTTGATCTCAAATATCTTCTCTTTGGTTAGGAATTCCAAATTCAAATTTATACAGCTATTTACTCAAGTATTTGTGTTTCGAAAATTGTAATTCATTTGTTTTTTCCTCAATTGTTTTTTTTCTTTGCGTCACTCAGTTTACTAAATGGAAAACTTGAAATATCGCGTTATTTACGAGTACGAGTTCCACCGTGGCACCAGTGCTGCAGAAACGGCTCGAAGGATTAATGATGTGTATGGCGACGGTGCCGCAAAAGAAAACACAGTGCGTTTTTGGTTCCAACGTTTTCGTTCTGGAAATTTCGACCTGCAGAACAAGCCCCGTGGACGGCCGGAGACCAAAGTTGATAATGAAGAATTGAAGGCTATTGTGGAAGCGGATCCATCGCAAACCACGTCCGAGTTAGCTGCAGGCTGCGGTGTTAGTGATAAACTGTTTTAATCCACTTGAAGCAAATTGGGAAGGTGAAAAAGCTTGAAAGGTGGGTACCTCACGAATTGAGTGAAGCAAATCAACAAACGCGCGTTGACTGCTGCGTTGCATTACTCAACCGGCCAAACCATGCCCCAAGCGAAAATTGACTCCAAAAAAGTTACTTGTGAACGTTTGGTGGACTAGTGCTGGTGTCGTTCACTACAACTTTCTTAAATCTGGCCAGACGATTACGGCAGATGTCTATTGTCAGCAACTGCAAACCATGATGGAAAAGCTAGCTGCTAAACAACCGAGGCTGGTTAATCGCTCTAGGCCACTGCTGCTTCATGATAACGCTAGACCACACACTGCACAACAGACGGCTACCAAATTAGAAGAGCTTCAATTGGAATGTCTAAGACATTCACCGTACTCTCCGGATCTTGCCTCAACAGATTACTATTTTTTTAGAAATTTGGATAACTTCTTGCAAGGGAAAAAATTCAACTTCGATGGGGCAGTTCAAACCGACTTCAAAGATTTTATTGATTCCCGTCCGAATGATTTTTTTAGTAAAGGGATCGATGAACTACCTATGAGATGGCAAAAGTGCATAGATAGCAATGGTACATACTTTGATTAAATAAATATATTATTATATTGATGGTTAATTATTTTGTAAGTTTATATTTGGAAGATTTTTCGTTCGTAAAATGTCAAACGTCAAATCCTAAACGATATAAGGTTTCTTCTTTTCAGACGTTTCGGGGGAAGCTGCATTTCCTTACAAATCTGGAATGAAAATGTCTCCCGACGTAATTTGCAGGAGATAAGTGCAACTGGATGTGACGGGAACTCTCTTTCGTCCTCGTTCCCCTTTCTTCATTCCTCTACCCCGAGAGTACAATGAAAAACAAATATTTCCTACTTGAATTGTTGTCGAAAGCGTGATAGGAAGGAAATTGAACCAGGTTATAAAATACGATATTTATTTATTGTTTCTTGAACAATGATGTAAGAATCTATATTCCGAATTATAAACTCCATATTAATACGAATGAAAACGTCAGTTTTTTAGAAGTTTTATTATATTTTATGGGAATGACATGTTTGGCCCTACTAAGGCATTATCAAATGTCATTTGATAATTCCTTAGTAGGGCGAAACACCAAGAAAGGCCACGCTTTTCGTTCTTTAAAATCTAACGATAAAATATATATTTGTGTTTCAAAAAATATTATTTCTATTAAAATTTAAAACACGGTTATAATATCACAATTTATTTTTATTCACTGAGAGTGTCGCGACAGCTGTTTCGCCAACCGATGGTGGTATCATCAGGTGTTACAATAAACTCTGTTTATTGTTTCATCTGATGATTCCAACATCGTTTGGTGAAATAGCTGTCGCGACACTCTCCGTGAATAAAAAGAAAGTCTGATATTATAACAGTGTTTTAAACTTTAACAGTAATAATGTTGAAGTATCATAGTGTTTCGGCCATAACAATGGACTATTTAATTAATAAATATAAAAAAACTCTGTATTATTGCTTTTAGAATTTAACGCATATTAGTTTAACTAAAAAAAACTAACTAAACATCACGCCGTCTCCCCGAAAGGGTAGGCAGAAAGAATGGACTGTCACACTTTTACTGATGCGGCACTCCATCCTTCTCTTTTCGCCCCGCGGGAGACGCGGTGTGATGGGTTGCGAACCTCATCGCCACCAATAGGCATCTCCTGCGCACACTTCGATCGTCCAACACCCACAAAATAAATCTCTAACAAATAATATAAAATACAATGATATTACAAAATAAAAATAATTTAACACATAATGTTCTTTTTAGATGGTGCACATATTGTCTATTAAATTTATGTTCCACGAATCCACCGTTTTTTAATTGAGCACAAAATGTAATATACACATAATGTTTTTTTTTCGATGTTGCACACGTTGAAATGGACGATCCGGACTTTTGTGTTTATTTAATTTATGTTACACGTATCCATCGTTTTTTAAATTAGCTGTAATTAGGCACTTAACCAGCAAGAACTTTAAAATAATATTGAAGAAATTATTCAAATTGTTAGTCAATTAATTTATAGTATTTATAGTTAGTTAATTAGTTTATAATACATTATGTATATTTTTACCAATTTACTCATGATCGAATGTGCCTGAAATGTATTATATAAACCAGGATGCAATAAATGTTAGGTACACCTAAGATACCATCTAGTAGTAGTTTTCTAAGTAATAATTGTTTTTCTCCAATAAAAATTGAAATTACAAAGTGTTCCATCGCCGGAGGAGCCGGGTCTAGCGCTGGGGAATTGGTTTGTTTCCCGGTTAAATGATTTATGGACAGGGTATTTTCTATTACTTTCCGATGGAGAGCACGTCACGACATCCACAGATAAAAAGCTCATTAAAAGTTTTCCTCCGCGGAAATTGCCAGCCCGATACAACATGTAATGGCCGCCAACTTTTCCAATAAAATAAACTATTAATGGCTCATAATGCCGCGGTTCTGAGATATTGTTGCCCTCTGTAGGGGCTGCGTCCCGCTCTTAGGGTTGCGTTTTGACGATTGTTAACTTTTTCAGTTGGGAAAGGCTTATGCCAGGATTTTATTGGAGAGTTTTGTAGTCAACTTGCAAAGTTCTTATTACGATCATTTTATTATTGTGTACCCATGATATTAGTAATAGCGCAATTTATGAAGCAAACTTACTTGTGAGGTGACTTTTATTAGGCGCTTGTATGCTTTATTGGATTTGACGAGAGTAAAATTGTTATGTTTTCAGAATTGTTGTGTGTAATTGTCAGCATATGAATGGTGGTAATCTGGCAGTACACTTGACTCCTTGTCTGCGTAGACTTGGATTAGATTCTAGTGATGACTTAGTTTTTACTTACTTACTTATCAGTCGTTGGTCGTCCACTGCTGAACGTAGGCCTCTCCCAAAGCACACCACTGCCCCATATCCATCGCCACTCTCATCCACCCACGTCCAACAATCCTTATAATATCGTCGGACCAGCGGCGAGGGGGACGTCCAACCTTACAAAATCCTGTGCGCGGTTTCCACTCCAGAACCCGTCTTCCCCACATTAAAATAAAATTGCCTAAAAAAGTGATAGATTTATTTATTTATTTATTTAAATAATAAAATTTTATATCACATGCGACATATTTTTGTTCCCTTTATATTGTTCCATGGATTTTATTATCTGGTTGAAAAGGTGCATTTTTTTTATGGAATATAACATTTTTTTCAATTTTTCATGTTTCGAAGGCTTTACACCTTATATAAACAATTAAATGATTTTTCAATTAAATAAAAAAACTTTTTAGTACAATATAAAACATAACAGGAAAAAAACTCATTTCTGTCGAATGGGGGTTTGAAAAATGTTTCACACGCTTATTAGTTTCAAAACTTACGTCAAAACTAAAGCCCGAGAGAAGTAGAGTTACGTTGAAAGTTTTCTAAACTGAATCTACCAGAACGTTTTACGTTACGTGAATAACAAACTTTTACACGAAAGCTGCATTAGTAAATTGAATCATTACTTAGAACTTTCATTCGTTAGTTTTTGTAAATCACAAGCATTCCAGAGCGCCAAAACCACACTCAAATCGAGTTAATAAGGAAAATGGCATTTTTGTTTTGTTAAATTGATGATTTTATTTATGAATTAAAACACTGTTTTTCCAATTTTGAATTTATTTTACTTGACATATTTCGAACGCTTTACACCTTCATCACCTGGAGAACGATATAAACTCAAATAAAAAAAAACAGTGATTTAATTCATTGAAAATTCTTCATTATGGAATTCCACAGTGTTAACGCCTTAAGTTTAGGTATCTATAAGCTTTGTTAAATTGGATAAGTACCACATTAGCCATACTCTTTCTTCTAACCCTTAATTCTTTATGAAGTGATCACTACGTTGCGTTGGTTTGAATGAAGAAAGAAAAAAACTAACTTACTAATCACGCCGTTTCCCCGAAGGGGTAGGCAGAAAGAATAGACTGCCACACTTTAACCGATGCCGCACTCCATCCTTCTCTTTTCGCCCCCGCGAGAGACGCGGTGTGATGGGTTGCGAACCTCATCACCACCAATAGGCATCTCCCGCGTACCTTTCGATCGTCCGACGTTCACAAAATAAATCTAAAACAAATAAAATAAAATAAAATAACATAACACATATGATTTTTTATGGTTATTTCTGAAGAAAGAATGATTTTAAAAAAGATACCTACATTAACCATGTGAATGGATAGCGGAGTCGAGAAAGACCGAGAAAAACTCGGAATAACCAGATCAATTATCTTCCCCAACATTCATACATCATTATTAAGGTTTATATTCGCCTGTACTACGAAAATGATCAACTAATTTATTAATTTATAAAGTTAATTAGAGCTCGATTCGTAACAAAAGTATGCCTATAACCATCGCCAGGTTCCATTTAATCAATCTTGAAAACAACAGCTCGATCAGCTACCGATTTGCCGAGTAAAAAGTCTTCACAATAACACACTTTGAGTTTTATTTACATAGATAATCGATTTTTTCTACAAATTTTGGGGATCGAGCGTTTGCGATAGCTGGTCCATCAGCTTGGAACAATCTTATTTCACACCTCAGATGCATAAATGATCCGACATACTTCAGATCTAAGCTGAAAACCCATTTTTTTTCATACCCAATTCATACCCAATTTAAAACACATCATATTTCATACCCAATTTAAAACATGCATATTTTGTTCTATATGTATTATTCTTTCTAATCGATCGCGAATATCAATCAGATGCAGCATTCACATTTAGATTTAAAACACGTCTTAATGCGCCTTTGAGGTGATTACATCACAAAAACGGCACTTAAAAAGTTAGCATTATTAAGAATAATTATATTATTATTAAGAATAATTATTCTGCAAGTTTTTTCTTTGAAGTTTAAATCCTAGCGATTGGTTTGCAGCAAGTCTAATATTTTTGCTGGTTCTTGGGTATATAATGTAGTAGTTTCCCGTTGCTTTCCACATTTTTGTATACAACAGGTTTTCTTTTCGGCCCTGCATCTAGGTGTGGGATTTAGTTCTCTCTTCGTTATTCAGACCTTTATAATTTATCCTAGTCCTTTTCCATGCAGTTCGCCCATCTTTTTCTTGGTCTCTTTTATGGTTTTGTGACCCCTTTTCCTTTTTAGGTTATTTATTATGAAAAATTATATTTATATACATGTACGGAAAAACATAGTAGTGGCAGTACTCCCATAGAAGTCTAGAAGCCCGGCTTGCGTAAGAAATTTTGAATCAAAACCCCCAAATCTAAGAAATCGTGCCCCCGCATAAACGAACAACCCACCAAATCACCTTCCAACAATGTTCCCATCAGACGTAAGAGGTCTTGATTAAAAATTTCTTAAGCGAGCCGGGCTTCTATGGGAGTACCGCCACTGGAACATATAGGATAAAATAAGGTAGATTAAATGTAGCCTGGGTACCTCATGATTTGTCCTATGTCCCACATAGATGAGGGACGGGCCTAGGGATTGAATGAGCGAAGCTGACGAAAGGCGCCGTAACGCCTGTAACAGTTTCGGGTAAGCAATGGGAACCTTCTCTCTCTTAAGTGGTCTCTTTTAGTGCTGAACCTGTCTGGAAATAATTTTCAGTTTCGCGCGGCAACTATCTGGACATAATTTTTCATTACTTCAACCCAATTACTGTATACAATTATACAGGTTAACAGATTTTTTTATAGTACATTTTACATCCCTCCACTGAAAACAATATTATTACACATAATATTGATATTTAATGATTTACCCGTAGTGGGTAAAATCCAGTATTTGTCTACAAGTATTAACTAACTAACTAACTAACCATCACGCCGTCTCCCCGAAAAGGTAGGCAGAAAGAATGGATTATCACACTTTACTGATGGGGCACTCCATCGTTCTCTTTTCGCTCCGCGGGAGACGCGGTGTGATGGGTTGCGAACCTCATCGCCACCAATAGGCATCTCCCGCGTATTCTCTATAAGTATTTGTGTATATAAAAAAAATAAAATGTTGTATAAAAACTGGTCCAAGTTAAAAGCATAAAAATTGGAGAGTCATCTCCAGGCGTTGTCTAGTAATGTGTGATAATTGAGTTGTTCACATTGCATTAATAAAGTTTTTCTGCTTAATGCTTACAAATAATCTTTATAGATGGCGCTAGTGTAGATTGAACTAAAATATGTGAAGTGTTTCTCAACAAAGTAGCATATATACATCTTCCAAAAATAGTTGTCAGACGTGGTGGTCGTAAGAAGGGCGGAATGGGAAATGTTGTATTACATAAAGCGATCGCTTAACCCAACCAATGACAGGTCATAAGTCCTGTAAACGCCTCGACCACCATATTCTGTTTCCAAATAATTTACATCTTCGTCTCTATTGAGATACAATTGATCTTTAATGATTAACCCGTAATGGGTAAAATCCAGTATTTGTTTCTTAGTATTTGTATACATTAAAAAAAAAAAAAAATGTTTTTCCATGTGCTCAATTTAGGATTAATAACATACGACAATATAAATCTTGTAAAAATATTTTATGCAATTATTAATTTCACCCAATGATATTCGACTATTATGATATTAAATTCTCAGTAACATCTTGTATAAAATTCCCCATTAAAAACTTGCTATTGAGTTCACTGTTTTCATTGAGGCATTAATTTTATTTGGACATTATTGAATCCCTTTATAACTTCAACAGCCAAAAGTAAAGACACCATAAAAAGCATTGTGCTATAAAAACCGCATCTTTGTAACATTTCGAAATATTAACATGGTTATAGAAATTGAATTTTCATCTAGTTCTTATTGGTTTCAGCAGCTGCCGAAATAAGAAGAATTAATGGAATAACACTAAATATTCATTCAATTAAAAATATATACGATAATGTAGCAATAGAAATGACCTTCTACTTCTTTTAACCTTCCCTTCCCTGTGATGGGTATCTTCTACACGTTGCTTCTAATAACCATCAATATATCTATACATTTAATAAATACAAGGTTAAGATTTTAGGTATTCCTCCATAATATATTTACGCATTGATTAAAAAAATAATATTAATAATAATCAGAATTCATCGGGTACATCGGAGGTATTTAGTGAACATCGGAAACAAAATTCGTAGCGCTGAGTACGCGACACTATATTCGCATCTCACTCTTGCATATGTTCTAGCTCAATGTTCTCACTCTCGCCGTGCCGCCGCGCCGGCGGCAGTCGCTTTCGGGCTTGCAACCAGAGCGGGTCTATGCCCGTTCCGTGAGCGTTGCCAGATGTTTTTTTAATGTTTTTAGCAATCAAATCTCAATTATTATAATTTTTGACTTCTATTATAATTATATAAGGGGATTAGCTATGAATGTTCCCATTTTTACGATTTAAAATCGCTAAATTTTTAACGCGTACTGATTACCCTACACCGGAACGCACGTTTTTATTTTAGCACCGCAAGGGAAAGGTTAATAGATCTGAACAAACTGTGACACAGAAATCATGTCTCGTCGGATGATGAGGTCCAGCTGTCCTTCCATCTTTTAGGCGGTCTTCCAGGTGGGGATTTCATAAGCGGCTGTATATGCAAGTCTATCACCATCCATTCGGGCTACATGGTCCCTCCAGTATCTTCTTCTGGATCTACTCCACTGAACGATATCCTCTATTTCACAAGTTTTTCTTATGTCTACGTTGCGGACACGATCTCAGAGAGTTTTTCCAGTAATTGATATTAGGATCTTCATCTCCGATGTTCTTAGTAGCCCCTTGGTTCGCATAATGTCGGCCCGCGTCTCTACAGGGTACGTCATGATAGGTCGAACGCATGATTTATAAATTCTGATCTTGCTGTCGATACGCATGTGCTTGTTATTCCAGACCAGATTCTTCAGACATCCTGACACGGCAGAGGCTTTACTGACTCGTTCTCGTACTTCGGTATAAAGGTCATTTTGGCTGCAGATCTCTACTCCCAAATATCTGAAACTCATTACTTGCTCCACAGGTATATCATCAAGTCAGCTTACGAGTACATCTTGTAGGTTGCCTAGAAATAGTGAAACTTTTTGTATTGTTGACTGATATAGCCGTATTTAACCTTTGTGATACAGTATGGAATCTGTATAACATTCTTTGCAGGTCATCTTCAGACTCGGCTATTAATGCGGCATCGTCTGCATAGCAAATGTTCAGTTATACTGTCCATTTTATAACCTAGTGCCAAGACAAGACCTCTTCTATGATTTTGTACAAAATTGCTTGCAGGAATACCATTGCTTGCAGGAATTTCCCTAGACAGTTCATTGTCAACCTTAATTTTTTGTTTTGCAATTGGTATACAGATCTTGGACAGTCTTTATCAAATCAAATCAGTTTATTTCATCAACAGACATTACAAAATTTATTTTTAAGGCATCTATTGAGAACAGGTAAAATAATATATGATGTATAGTATACTACCAGAAACGCATAAGAGATGGTTCAACATTAGGAAGATAGGATACTCTCCAGAATTAAGAGTATTTGCCTTCTGAACGTACTTTCACTAACATGAAAGACGTCGATCTCCGAGATATCTGTCGGAGATATCTATCGGGGACAAAAAGCCGAACACCCTCCAGTACGGCCGAGTTCTCGAAGTATCCCCTAATTAATCTAAAGAAATGGGTAATTAAATGTCCATCTCTTCGAAGCTGTAGAGAATTGGTTCCGAGCATTCCCAAAAGAAATGCCGTGGGATAGAGCCAAGGATAGCTACCATACTCCCTCATGTAGAGATACCTCAGAAATTTTTTCTGAACCCTCTCCAGCATAATGGAATATCTCGCCTCGTGAGGACTCCATATCACAGAACCACTTTCGAGTCTGCTCCGAACCAATGCGTTGTATAGGACTCTGAGCACATTGGGATCCCTGAAAACTCTGCCGGTCCGGACGATGAAGCCCAACATCTTCAGTGCAGTGCCACAAATCCTCTCAACATGTGCACGAAAAGTCAGCCTACTCTCATAGATGATCCCGAGATCTCTCATCGTAGGATCAATGTATTGGATATTCCTCCTTCCTGTTATTTTCTCACAATATCCCTTAGCAACACCCTGTCAAATGCCCTAGTCAAATTGACAAAACATATATAGGCTACTTTATTATATTCAATTGCTAACCAGTAATAATCATTTAGGTATAATCAATCAATAAAATGTGTGGAATGTTATAAAACTGAGTTGAATTAAAAATATATTAAAAAATAATTGTCGACAACGCATTAAATGCTCATACAGTGTAACTCAGTTATGTATTACGATCGTGGAAATAGCGAGATCGCGGATGTAACGAGGAAACATTCGTTGACATTTGATTTACTAGATCTGGCAATACTTGATGCAGGTATGACATCTTAACACATGTGATGTCAATCTTGAGCACCCTCAAACTTACTACATGCCTCCTCAAACCATCCTCTGAATAATAATTTGATTTTAAATATAATCTGTATGAAGCCTATACCGAAACTGAAAGAGTATAGATAATAAAATGTTTAATCAATGAAATATATTTATTGCAATAAAGATTTATCAATACAAGATGACATCTATGTACCTTTTACAAAACTCATCTCTTTTTTCCCCTTTTAGAGCCACCCTTTTTTCCTTTCTTGGACTTTGAATGTTTGGCCTTTTGTTTTTGCTTCTTGAGCCTATCCTTCAAGATCTGTTGGTTGGTCTTAAGCTCCCCGCTTGTCTTGTGAGCCTTCTTTTGCTCTATTTTTTCATTGTATTTCATCCATCTCGGGCGGAATTCTGACACTAAAAATACAAAATAAAATAAATGTAAGGAATTGCGGTCACTAAAGTAAAGATAATATTAAGGATATTTAGATCAAAGTAGATGTGGACGAACCAGGTTTATTAAGTTTGGGTTGCTGCGGTCCTTCATCGTCATCATCCCCGACTTCTGCTTCCTCACTCTGATGGTTTCTCTCCTTCCAGGCCTCGTATCTTCCGCTGCGGTAGGATGCAGGGATCCTTCCACCTGATTCTGTGCGAATCATCTTACCACGACCACCATCCTTAAAAATATACGGTTCAATCGGTTAACTTACCAAAATGATGGACATGTCATTTACTGTACAGTATTGACTGTATTTACAAAATATATACAAACCAGGTATAAATTAATACTTACAGGGTCAACATGGACCATTTTCTTCCTCTTTCGATCCCATTTAAGAGTTTGGTGTCCTTTCCTGAGATCTTCATGGGTATCTGGGGCTAGTTCTAATTGGGCCTTCTGAACTTCTGATCCAAAGTTAACAGCCAAACTAAAAATGTTAATAAGACATACCATATTAAGAAATTTGTTATTTATGTGTCATGCCAGGTCCTCTCGGTGACGACTATTACTTGAGAGCTCCTCGATTGTTCTAATTCCATCCAATCGTCTATGTTCTGGAGCCAGGAAATCTGTCTTCTCTCCACACCACGATGACCCTCTATTTTCTCCTTTATGATTAGGTGTTACTGTACGGCTGCGAGACTTGGCGCCTGGGCGAAGGAGAGCACAAAAGGCTGGACGCATTTGATATGTGGACCTACCGACGAATTGCCCATGTTTCATGGAGGGACCACATTACAAATGAAGAGGTTCTCAGCAGAGTTGAAGAGAGTAGGCACATGTTGAACACCATAGCGGAGAGGCGCGCAAGATGGATTGGTTATGTGTTGCGACACAAACGTTTCCTGCATGATGTTTTGGAGGGAATGGTCGAGGGATCAATTGGCAGAGGATGACCTCGCCAGGAGTACCTAGACCAGATTTGCCGAGATATGGGCTGCACCTCTTATGCGGAGTTGAAGAGAGTTGCCGGGGACCGAGCGGAGTGGAAGAGGAGATGCATCGCCTTGATGCAGACCAATCATTAGAATGAGACCGGAGAAGAAGATTAGGTGCAGCAGCTCGTTACCCTAGTACAAAACCCAGTCAGCCAGCAATTATTGTCTGTCAACTCTTGCTCTTTGTAGCAATGCGTAGAATTCTACGATACATCCAAATTTTGAATGCCTCTAACCTGTTCATAGTGCTGATTTTGAAGGTCCATGACTCAACTCATGGGTTTAGAGAAGTCTCATGTTTTAGAATAAAAACATTTCATAAAAAGTAAGAACGTCGCCTTGAAAATTGCTCGCGTGGCTTGAGTAAATGGATCTCCTTAAGAGTACAGATTGCTTTTAGAAATCTATGATATAAAATATTTAAATACTTGAATGCTTTATTTAGTTCATTGTTTTGATATGTAGTTATAGAAAATTGTAATATTTACCCTAACTCAGTATGCCGATCGCTAGCATGGTGCGGAATATAATTCGGATCCCTGACCACTTCCTTGACCTTTTTCTTCTTTTTACTGTAAATTTTATTGGCATCAAATTTTGTGTGGCCACCTATTATTGTCGGGAAGGCCTTGGACAGTGCATCTTCATCTTCATCAACATTTTTCTAAAATAAAAGTGAAAAATTATAAAAAAAAATCGCAAATTGATGAAGAAATAACATTGTGAAATAATATGCAATACTCACTTGTGATTTAGTGATAGAATTAGAAACTGAACTCAGTTCGGTTTTAATAATTGGTTTGATCTTGTCCTGATGCCACTGACGCTTTGCTTTCATCGCAATATAGTTTGGAGCGTCGTTTTTAGCTCCTAGCTCTAAAATGGTCTGCAAACAGAGAATAAAAGCATTACTTACGTTATTGAGACTAGTGAAAGCTTCTTGCTTGATTATGTACCTATTCCTGCTACCGTGGGGACCTCCATTCTGTTATAATGGAGATCTCTATTCTATACCTACTCCTGCTACCATTGGGACCTCCATTCTGTACCTACTCCTGCTACCATGGGTACATCCATTCTGTTCCTTCCTACAGCTACCATGGGGACTCCTATTTCGTACCTACTCCTGCTACCATGGGGACCTACATTCTGTACCTACCCCTGCTACCGTGGGGATCTCCATTCTGTTACAATGGAGATCTCCATTCTATACCTACTCCTGCTACCATAGGGACCTCCATTCTGTACCTACTCCTGCTACCATGGGTACAACCATTCTGTTCCTTTCTACAGCTACCATGGGGACTCCTATTTCATACCTACTCCTGCTACCATGTGGACCTCAATTCTGTACCTATTGGTGTTACCGTGGGGATGTAACCTTACAAACTCTTTGTCTACGGCGACTGAGATTCAGATTAATCAGTTATGCATATAGGACCTCGAATGCGAGTTTATTGATTCTTTAATATTCAAGGAAGACACCGAAATAATTCATTATTGTTTTAAATGAATTGGTTTATTTTAAAAGTGCCATGAAAATTTGTCGTGTAGCGATAAAGATATTTGCTTAGCGGTCTAAGGGTTACAAACATATAGTCCATAACAGTTGGGCTAAATGATATTTACCCAACAACTTCAATGAATTTTTTTTAAAGTTAAGATTCAACAAAATCAAATTGTTATACTTACTGCTTTGGATCTAAAGTTTTTCATTCTTGCAATTAAGTCTTCTGCTGCAGATGTAGAAGCGTTTGATGACTTTGCATTAGCGAATAGAGGGTGAACTTTGAGGGGGGCTTGCAAAAGTTTGGCTCGTTTGTTGGACTCAATGGAGGCATTCTCTCGACAGCGCAAGTACTGACCCCAAGCGTTGCGGCAAACCCTGTGCATATCCGTCTGAAAAAGGGAATATCATAAAATTAATTAGATATAATTATATATTTTTAAAATGTCACCATATTTTCATTCATAGAGTCTTACAGATGGTATATATTATAAATATTTACGAGGTGTTACAGATTTACAAAGCGAAAATATAGATAAGCACGGCTCTTTGTGTAATAAAAGTTGATTGGCTTATTTATTCAAAATTATGGAAAATCAAAGAATGCAGATTGTCTCATGAATTATATATATCTTCTTATGCTTGCGCATCAGATAGATCTAGTATTTCATATTTTTATAAAATAAGGATAAAAGTAGGATAAATGCAGTAGAAATGAGATCTCTTAGACCAATGTGTAGATACTATGTGTATGATATATATAAGAAGTGAATGCAGTGCGAATGATGGTGTTATGAACAAAATAATGAAAGGATTATTAAGATGGTTTGGACATACTTGTGATAAGAATGAACAAAGAAAGAATGGTAAAAAAATTATATGTTTACAATGTAAATGGAACCAGAAACAGAGGAAGACCGAGGAAAACGTGGCACGATCAAATAAATCAAATATTGAATGTCGGTCACGTGAGGAGTCAGAGAAATCGACGCGCGTGCATGACATGATGTATGAATGTTGAGGAAGTGAAAGAAATATGTCAGGAAAGAAAAGTGTGGCAGTCCATTCTTTCTGCCTACCCCTTTGGGGGGACGGCGTGATGGTTAGTTAGTTAGTTTTTATAAATATTTATTTAAAAAAATGTAATGCCTTAGAAAGGCTGTTAATTCCAAGCATCACTTTGATACAAATATATTTTTTTATAATTAAAGCCTTGTAAAATATCATGTCAAGAATATATGAAGAAAAAAAGGTTAAATAGGAACTCTAATTAAGTAATTTTAGTTAATAAAAAGTGTTGAATCATAAGAAATGCATACAATATCAGAAGTATCATTTTGCCACTGTAGAACATCCGCCTGTCTCATGTCCAGTAGGTCGGAGGGCAGCATGCCCCATACGTGGGCAGGGCAGTCTCTTTCCGGGTCGGAAAGCTGATCAGCGGGCACGGAGTCCGCCGAAAGCGGGTTGGTGCCTAGGAAGAGGTAAAGGTCCAACAAGTGGGCTACATCATCCGGGCTGACGATGGAGATGGCACGACCAGCGCGACCTGCTCGAGCACTCCTACCTAAAATGGATAATGACAACATTTTCAATTTCCGAATATTCAATTTGCTCAATCAAACTAATTTCTTAATTATTTTAAATGAATTCTTGGAACCGGTTAATTCAAGAGAGTTCCCAGTGCAGCAGATCGGGGAATGCATGTTAAGGGTAGGAGGGAAATAAAATACCTCTTGTGGACCAAAATAGATAGAGAAAACTCATGGTTGTGATGGGCGTCAGGTCGGAATGGACAATAGAGATGTCAGTGGATGAATCTGGGAAGGCCAATGCCGATGCTCAAGTCTTCCAAGAAAAGTACGACCATATTGTCAGATGGCAACCAACCGTAAAATTTAAAAGCCAAATCAAACATATTTATCACGAGGTACAAGAAAAACATCCGGTCCCAAGTGATAAAAAAAAAAGTCGACCTCGAGTAATGGGAAGAGGTGAGGAGAAAGAAGAGAAGAACTTAATCCATCAGCCTAATGGTATTTTTGTTGTTGTTCTTAATTTGAATTGAAGCAGGTTGCCCGATCCAGGGATCGGGTAAGGCAGTGGGTTAACCGCCCTAAAAAAATGAACATATGTGATATGCATACTTTGACTGTACCATTTTGTACTATCCCGTATCACATACGCGCTTGAGAAAAAATAATGCACCTAAAATGTACAAACCGTTAGGGATATGCGCGTGAGCCAACAACACTCGAGTACAAGTCTTCACAAATATTATAGTTTTACAAGGGCAGACAAAGTGTGGTTAAGTTTTTGACATAATTTTAAAAAAATATTGTTAACCTTGATAAGCAAAACAGCTGTCAGGAAAATATCATATAAATTAAATCAATAATTAACTAACTAACCATCACGCCGTTTTTCTCTGGAGGGATAGGCAGAGGATGGACCGCCATACCGTTCTGTTCTGACATACCTCTCTAGCTTTCTTCACATTCATACTTGTCGATTTTTCCGACTTCGAATGTGGCCGCCTTTCAGTATTTGATTAATTTGGTCATGCCATGCTTTCCTTGGTATTCCACGGCTTCTCTTTCCACTCACACTGCTTGTGTACATTAATTCTATATCATTGTATCTATCTATACATCATATCTATGCGTGGAAGAATTTGTTTGCTGTGAAAAGTGGTGACAGTGAAAAGTTTATGAAAGCGAAAGAAATTATATCAATTGTGTTTTTATAACAGTATTTCAATTAACATTAAACATTAAATTTAATTATTAAAAAAACAGATTTTTTTGCTTATTTCTCAGAAAGTAACCTGAAGGTAGAGCGGTCAATAATTAGTTAAAAAAATTAAATCATGGAATATTTGCAATGTGATGTTAACACTCACCAACTCTATGAACAAACAGCTTGGGCTTAGCCGGAAAGTGATAGTTGATGACTGTATCGAGGGCCGGCAGATCGAGCCCTCTCGCCGCCACGTCTGTCACGAGCAGCACCGGACACTTGCGGGAGGTGAACTTGGCCGCAGCTATCTTGCGGGCCGAGCTATCCAGACCAGAGTATATGCAGCATGAGTCTATTCCCGCTCGACTTAATACCTGAACATAATAAAATAATAATAAGACAATAAAGTAATAAGTAAATTCATATAAGTGAAATGGGATTTTCATTAGTAATTATTCAATTAATACGAATGAAAACGTCAGTTTTCTAGAAGTTTTATTATATCTTATGGGAATGACATGTTTCGCCCTTCTATGGCATTATCAAATGCATTTGATAATGCCTTCAGAAAGGCGAAACATGTCATTCCCATAAGATATAATAAAACTTCTAGAAAACTGATATTTTCATTTGTATTAATTATTTAATATGGAGTTTAACATCATTGTTCAAGAAACAATAAATAAGTAATTATTAAATTTTTTAATAATGTAAAACAATATTTTTGGCATTGATATTTGCCTAGGCAAAGTTTGTGGGGGATACATATTTTTCATCCTGTAACCCATTGGCTTAGACGCCTAGATCGATACAAAGTAAGAAGAGATTAAAATATCTGTCAAGCCTATGGGTTAATACATTAGTAAAAATTTATTTCTTATTTTATAACATCTGATTTGTGTGGAAAGTTAAAAGAAAGAGATATAGTAAACATACAAGATGAAGATATTCGCAATGATGCCTAGTAGCTGAGAACACTATAGCCTGTGGAGTAGTTTTCGTGAGGAGTCTGTTAAGAAGGAGGATAAGGGCTGCCTCACGCTGCTCTGTGCGACACCACACGTGTCCCAGCCATAGTTCTGAAGGCAACTTCCATTCAACATCCAGACTGAAAATATGTAATACCAAAATGAGAAAATAAAACAAGTAAAATGAACTTTGAATACAACATATGCATGTGCATTGTGTGAGAATACTCACTAGAGCAATATAAATTCAGTTAAGTCTCCCTATCCTTGGTTAATCTAAGCAAGCTCAAACAAGAAACAAGTTGTGCTTACCGTAGTAGAATGGGATCAGATAATCCAGCTCTCGTAAATTCTACAAGAGCTGAAGGTAGTGTAGCAGAGAATAGGAGAGTCTGGCGGGAAGTTGGAAGACGAGCGAGGATCTCACGAAGCTGTTCACCGAATCCTAACTCAAATAGACGATCTCCTTCGTCAAACACAACAATCTCTAAAAAATTTATTAAAAATGTAAACAAAAATATTACAATTAAAGGGTATTCATTTGAATAATAGAAGGTAGCTTAGAAACATATACAGCAGCGTGTATTTCAGTAACTTAATGATTTATGATAGATATTACTCAATGTCATATTCCTTACCAATGCTAGATAGCTGAAGTTCCATCTCGACACACAAGTGAAGAAAGCGACCCGGCGTGGCCACAATGATGTCAGGTTTTCCCAAATGCATTGTACTGAATTGTTGTTCCATGGAATCTCCACCGAGGACCGCATTCGATTTCAGACCCGTAAACTTACTGAGATCTCTCACAAACCGCAAAGTCTTGAAATAAATTTAAACATGTTAACAGAGGATGTGACACAAAATCCATTTACTGGAGTGGTGCTGGCTGGTGGAGAGGGTATAGCGTTGGATGTGAATTTATACAATAATTTAAGTAGCGTGATGGGTAGTAGGACTATAATGGGGTATTTTTTTTCGAATAGTGAATTTTATAGCGCCATAAAACTGGATTCACCTGGTTAACGGAAGGCAACCCCAACAGAAAATCATTCAAAGAAGGCAAGAAAAAAGCACTCCGGATGTCATTCCCTAGATCATCAATATGAAGAATAATCAATTACTCTCAAAAGACAGTCAAAGTCAGAGGGACCTGACGTGACACCTAGAGAGAGAAGTATATATTCGGATAATTAATCACCGTAAATCAGCTATACACAATGTGTGATAGATAATTAGTGTGAAAATCGACCTCAAAGTGGTGTTCAAAAGACAAAACACAAAACAAATCGTGCATTTAAAAGTTAGTTTACTATTAAAAACATTTGAATGCAATATTTTTAAAAATAAGAAGAAAAAAAAAATACCTGCAAAGCCAGTTCTCTCGTGGGTGTGAGAATCAGAGCTCTGACCGTTCTCACAGCAGATGTCCTTCCGGAAGTACTAAGAAGTTTCTCCAAAATTGGGAGAACAAAACATGCTGTCTTGCCAGAACCTGTCCTCGCCATGGCTACTACATCTCGACCTTCCAAAGCTAAAGGAATGCTCTAAAACATATTATAATAATTAGCATGTCTCACAAAATTTGTATACATATCATTTTAAAAACAAATTTATTAGAACAACTGGCTGGCACTCACTTTCCTTTGAATCGGTGTTGGTATTTTATAACCTCTATTTTTGATACCTTTAAGAATAGCGGGATCAAATCCCATAGACTGAAACCCGCCGCTCTTTTTTGCTTTCTTTTTCGAAACTTCCAAATCCTCAACTTTGTCTCCATCTTCAGCGACCCCAAAACCTGGTAGGTCTTCTTCAGTCATAATGAAATAGACTGAAAATAAAACCTTCGATATCTTTAATGTACAAACGGGAACATAAGATTTTAACGTTATCATAAAACAATGACAATTCGTAAAGAAATGCAATAAAAATAAGTTTAATAAAGTAAGCGTTACTTACCAATTGATCAAATATATTTTACACACATAGTAAGTTTGTTTTTATAACCTCAAACACAGCACACGTGCGATGGTCTGATTGACATTTGTGACAGAACATTTACGATACTAGCGACACATGTTGGTTTAATTTCGAACTGCTATTTTGTTTCCCTTTCTTTTCGATAGATGTCCATAGTTTAGAAAAATATTATGTATCTTATTTAAAAATAATTATATGACTAAAACAAAAATATTTTACAACGATTTAAACATTTCGTAAGATTTAATATTATCAAACATTTCATCTAAATTATGAAGGGCTTCCACCATTCTTTCTCTTGCCACATTTTGCAGAATATTTCCAACTGTTATTTTAAACAACAAAGAAGATCTTTTAAAAATCAGCGAAATTCGTAATTTGATCCGTGGAAAATTTAAATATCGACAGGTCGGAAATATTTTTATTTCGAAGGATGGCCGCAAGATGGTGTTACTGTCGAATGAAATTTCGTATTCGCCGTTTTCGGCGGTAAATTTCTTCGTTTCGAATAAAATTGGAGTCGATACGAACAATACACTGTACTTTTTTCCATTTCCGAACGGCTTATGATCGGCATGGGACACTTTCCTTATCAAATGAAACCACTGGAAATTAAAATACACCATTCATTAATAATGTTAATTGAAATACAAATATGCTATTAAAAATGCTAGTAATAAACGTAAATGGCAATAGCGTGACCTTACCTTATCTATACTATCGGGATTAGTAACAAAATTAAACACATCCAAACTTGAAATGTTAAAAACAACTGTTTCAACACTAGATTTGCTTTGATTGAGATCTACGGGGGTCGAATAAAGATACAGTAGAACTCCGGAAATAACTGTCAAAATTTTTATATCGAACATTACTTCAAAATAAGAATGCTTTAGTTCGATACTCGAAATGACAAGTATCCATATCACTGCAATTTTTTTTCCACGTAACGTTGTTTTTCTCGCCTCTTAAACATTTAATACAATTACGTTTAAAACCAGAGTATTACATACAGTCAATGAAAGTGTAAAATTTTCCGTAAAACAAAATTAATATGAAAACGCTCAATTCAATAATTAATACGAATGAAAATATCTATTTTCTAGAAGTTTTATTATACTTATTGTGAATGACATGTTTCGCCGGTAGAAGGCATTATCAAATGAAGGTAATTATCATTACCAAAATGAGTTTTTATAACTCATGGGAAATACATGATTTATTATGTATTTTTATATAATATATATAAAAAAGAGGATGATAATGCCTTCGACAGGCAAAACATGTCATTCACTTAAAATATAATAAAACATCTAGAAAACTGACGTTTTCATTCGTTTTTATTATATAATTTGGAGTTTTACATCATTCTTCAAGAAACAATAAACTTCAATAACTCTCAATTCCTTTGTTTTTAATCGACTTTATTTATTTTATTAAATAACTAATCGGTTCAATATCACTTTTTATCGTCAAGGTCACAAAATAAACAGAAAAATAAATCAATTAAAAAAACGTACTAACCATCACACCGTCTCCATAGGGTGTAGGCAGATAAAATGGACCGCCCCATTGTTCTGTCCTAGTATACGAATACTTATCGCGATTCCTCTACATTCATACATCGTGTCATGCTTCAATTCAATGGTTCATACAATAGCATACATTTTCAGGTTATAAATTGTACACAATTTTGTTTGATAAAACGTAAATAAAAGTAGAATAAATGCGGTGTCTTAGACAAATAAGAAAATAATTGGACTAGGACTTGGATCTTCTGGCTTACAGAGGTTCAGCTCTAATGGCTATTCTACTTACGTCTGTAGGAAACCTTGTTGGAATGTGATTTGGTAGTTGTTTTATGATGGGGCTAATGTATGGCCCGGAATGTCCCTCCGAAAGAGGGCGAGGGGGGATTTAGGGTTTATGATAAAGTCTTACATTATTGTCAAGGAATGGAAGACCAGTTAGGGTTGGGATTGTATTTATTTAAAAAAAAAAGTCTGTTCCCGAGGGGAAGGTAAGAAGAGCAGTGCCTGGATGGAGTTGTGGTAGGAGATAGCATCCTGCGTGAGACCATTTTGTTTGGCGGAATACGTAGTGGGCTATCGGGGAGGATTTTTTATTTATTTGTGAAATGTATACTTATATCTGTATACGAATCCTGGATTTTCACCTGTGGGTGGTTAATTTAAATTTTTTTTAATTGTATCTCAATAGAGACGAAGAAACAAACTGGAAACTGAATATGGATGATCAAGGTGTTTACAGGACTTATGACCTGTCATTGGTTGGGTTAAGCGCACGCTTTATGTAATTACAACATTCCCCATTCCACCATTGTTATGATCATGTATGATACATTTTTGGAAGTTGTATATATACTCCAAATCCATACTTATTTTCACGTGGCAGTTCCAGTTAGCCATCTATGTAGATTTGATTGTACTAATTAATTTTTTAAGATTAATCTATACAATCCATCCACTAACGCCATCTATGAAGAATGATTGTTTAGCATTTAGCAAACTACTTTATTAACACAATGCGAAGAGGCTACCGCCTCCTATCGCACTGTTAGAAGTCGCCTGGAGTATCCACTCCTATTTTATACGCCAAATAATTGACCAGAATATTTACAAATAATTGTGAAATGTATACTTATATCTGTATACGAATCCTGGATTTTCACCTGTGGGTGGTTAATTTAATTTTTTTTTAATTGTATCTCAATAGAGACGAAGAAACCAGTTTGTTTCTTCGTCTCTATTGAGATACAATTAAAAAAAAGATTTTTTATTTATCCGCATTGATTGCGGGAGGGGTAAAGGACTGAATGATGGTGGATAACTTGGTGGTAAAGGGTCATTATTGATAAGGAAGATGGTAATAATTTAGGTCGTGGTCTGGAAATGAAAGAGATGATGTTGGAGTAGTGCAAGGAATAATAGAGCTGGAGTCGCAGTATTCTTATGTACCGAAGGAGTGTGGTAACGGTGGGCTGTCATCGGGCAAGGACGCTAACATTACTCATAAAATGATATGATCATAGAATGAAATGAAGACTAAGATGGTTTGATATCACGGATTGAATTAAGAAAGTGTATGTACAATATTTAAATAGGATAGAAAATCTAGAAAGGCCACGGAAAATACTGTGCGACCAAATATGTTATGCATGGCAAGATTCAAATTATTGTTTTATTCTTTCGAAAGCAGGTTCCTACCTATTTGCATTTTACTATGTTCATTGATTAGGTGGTTTTTATCTCGTGAAGCCATATATAAGTAGGTCACACTTGTCGGGGTAGCAAACCTTAAATAATTCTTGGGCACACGATTTAATTAAGACACCGGAAAACTACGAATATAAAAAAATTGCATTCGCATGGTGGACATAAAATTTAACGATGTTTTTAACTACTTCCACTTTTGTCGTTTTGTTTTGGCGAAACCGGTCGCTGTCGAAATAAAGACAAAAGTGGAAGTAGTTAAAAAAAGATCGTTTTAATTTTATTATTATTATTATTTATTATTATTATTATTATTATTTTGTTGTAAAAACTCCTTACATCATTACAGCGCGAGCCAAATTAATGTAAAGGGTGGAAAAAAAGAATATCAAAGGAAATATACATAGAAACTTATAAATAGGAAAATGCAAGTTATTTCCTTGCTGCCTTTGTCGTAAGGGTATTCACGAATTCGCCATAATTGCATCCAAAGAGGTCTATCTCTTTTGCAACCTCATTTAAAAGACGAATCGCTTTCAATACAGGAGAACTTCGAAAGGTCTCTGTGCGGCAAAATATATATGCCCCCCTGCTCTGCTATAACTATGGGGAACGTATATATTTAGTTCTGTCAATATTCCTGGATTGTAAATACCTCCGGATAAGAGTTTAAAAAAATGCTTACCCAGAAAGATCATTCGACGAGTCTCAAGAGTGTTGAAATCCAATATTCATGAGAGAAATAGTGAGGGGGCGCTGTCTAGGCTTTCCTAGAGGTCCTACTCCAGTCGGTCTAGACGCGTATAGGGTCTTGATTGCTCTGGTCTCTTCGGCTCGGCATACGTGCGCAATCCATGCTAGGTGACCGGCTCTCACGGTGATCGTTATAAGGGGTTGCTGGGTCATCGTGCAGATCTCTTGGTTGGTCCTATGCCTCTGCTTAATAAATTAATTTAAATACTAACTAACCATCTCTCGTCTCCTCAACATTAATTCATCCGCGGTGGACGCGTGGCTGAAATTTAAGATTCGAACGTGCCACGTTTTACGTATTTAAAAATTTGCGTTATCTAATAAAAAAAAAAAAACACAATCAATATTTTGTTGAATAATCTGATGTTTATAACCCCTGAGTCGACGAATTACTAGAAAAGAAAGCAATGTCACACAAATGAAACTATGTTTTTTCATTTTCATTTATTTATTTAAATGTATCCTAAGCATTACAGAATTATTTTCCAATACACTAAGGATACAAGTTGTAGATACACAATAATAATTGAATCATAATAAATCAAATCAAATCAAATCAAATCATTTTATTTCATCAACAGACATTACAAAATTTATTTTTAAGGCATCTATTGAGAACAGGTAAAATAATATATTATGTATAGTATACTACCAGAAACGCATAAGAGATGGTTCAACATTAGGAAGACAGGATACTCTCCAGAATTAAGAGTATTTGCCTTCTGAACGTACTTTCACTAACATGAAAGACGTCGATCTCCGAGGAGACCGCGTTCAGCAGACTAATTGCTCTTCCCACCGGTGTCACCAGAGGCAGATTGGTTCTGGCAGCCGGTAGGTAAAACAATCTGTGCTGTCGCTGTCGGAGATATCTATCGGGGACAAAAAGCCGAACACCCTCCAGTACGGCCGAGTTCTCGAAGTATCCCCTAATTAATCTAAAGAAATGGGTAATTAGATGTCCATCTCTTCGAAGCTGTAGAGAATTGGTTCCGAGCATTCCCAAAAGAAATGCCGTGGGATAGAGCCAAGGATAGCTACCATACTCCCTCATGTAGAGATACCTCAGAAATTTTTTCTGAACCCTCTCCAGCATAATGGAATATCTCGCCTCGTGAGGACTCCATATCACAGAACCACTTTCGAGTCTGCTCCGAACCAATGCGTTGTATAGGACTCTGAGCACATTGGGATCCCTGAAAACTCTGCCGGTCCGGACGATGAAGCCCAACATCTTCAGTGCAGTGCCACAAATCCTCTCAACATGTGCACGAAAAGTCAGCCTACTCTCATAGATGATCCCGAGATCTCTCATCGAAGATACATGTGCGAGTTGCTGGTTGTTCATTGTGTACGAGTATCTATAATACACAGTTTTCAATGCTCTAGTAAAAGATAGCATAACGCATTTAGAGACATTCAATTGCATTTGATTACTGTGACTCCAGTTGACAATATTATTGATGTCCGACTGGAGGCGAAGACAGTCTTCAGGATTTTTAATTTCCAAAGATTTAAATAAAATAATTAAAAGAGCGAGAAACATAAGATACATGACAAATTAATATAATGAATATACAATTATAATAAGGACAGTGCTTCCCTCAGGTGAGCCAGACTAACACAAAATACGTAAAATTCCGAGGTGATACGATTTAGCAAAGATATTGGTCTACCTACCGGTTTAACCATTGGCAGGTTGGTTCTGCATCGAGGGAGATAAAACAATCTATGGACCCTTTGTTGATCAGTGAATGTCTCGTCACCCACATCACCCAAGTTAATGTCTCGTCTCATCTCGAGTGACTGGTAGCCCAGCATCCCTAGCAATTTTCAATATTAATTTTGAAAAATTTAATGATGGAGCAATTCTAATATAAATAATTGTTTATGTATAAACATTACAAAACGTAAAATAATTTATCCGCAATGGGTAAAATCCAGTATTTGTCTACAAGAATTTGTGTACATTCAAAATGTTACTAAAGGTATATTTTGCTCATGGAATGTGCATGCTTTTGTTTTATAAAATATTTTTGTTCCCTTTCAATTTTATCATAAATGTTGTATTCAAACACATAAATAGTAATTCTTACTGGTCTGAATATAATCGCAGGGTCTAGTATATAGATAAGACTATTGCAAATACAGATAAGGAAAAGAAAGCTTGCACATTGGATAGTTTCTTAAGAACAATGAAATAGTGTACTGATGTGACAGTTATTAATTCCAACAAATAAACCTAATTATTTCTTCATCTTCTACTTTATTTAGAACTGCGTCCTGTTATTTCTCGGAGCCTGTTCCTGGGATGTAGATGTCCAACTGTCTTGCCATCTTTAGGGTGGTCTCCCTGGAGGTCGATTTCCTGTTGGTACTTTATTTGCGGCTATATTTATCACTCTTTCAGAACATACTCTTTCCACATGATCTCTCCAGTAGCGTCTTCTCAGTCTTCCCCATTGCATGACATCTTCCATATTGCAGATCTTCATTATTTCAGAATTTCTTACTCTGTCTCGTAGTGTCGTTTCCGCATCGGATCTGAGAGTCTTCATTTCTGTGGTTCTTAGGAGACTTTTTGTTCTGATGGTGTCAGCTCTCGTTTCTATTCCATATGTCATTATAGGACGAACGCATATCTAGTAATGTTACCTAATTATTTGTGTTTTGTAATACAAACTAATTTATGATAAAACAGAAAACGTTATAGGGGATGTGTAAAATTGGCAATACGGTGATTCAGATAAAACTATACTTACTTATTTCCTATGGCCATACAACTCTTGAAGAGTTTTAGCCTCCTTGATTATTTTTCGCCAAGCTCCTCGATCCTGCGCCTTTTGCTTCCAGCAGTTCGATTTGCCAAACCTAGCCAGGTCAGCCAGAACATTGTCCATTAGGCGCCCTCTAGGCCTTCCTAGAGGTCTTACTCCAGTCGGTCTAGACGCGTACAGGGTCTTGATTGCTCTGGTCTCTTCGGCTCGGCATACGTGCCCAATCCATGCTAGGCGACCGGCTCTCACGGTGCTCGTTATAAGGGGCTGCTGGGTCATCGTACAGATCTCTTGATTGGTCCTATCCCTCCAAGTTCCCGCTGCAACACCTGGTCTGAGTCCCAGGATAATTCTAAGTATTCTCAGTTCAGATAAAACTATGAAAATTATAATTAACGGATATAATATATTACATATATATATATATTACAAACAAAATTAAGATTTAATGCATCTATTGAGAACAGGTATTATAATACCAGAACGCATGAAAGATGGTTTGACTTTAGGAAGACAAGATATTCCCTGAAGTCAAGAGATATATATGTTCTATGAACATGTTTTCACTAATATGAGAGACATCGATTTCCGAGGTGATCATATTCACATGTGCACACTGATTGCTGTTCCTTCCAGCATTATCAGAGGCAAATCGGTTCTTGAGGGCGGCAGATAAAACAACTATGCTGGCGCTGTCGGAGATATCAATCTGTCGGTTAATACTCGTATACTTGTACTCTGTATCATAATATTTAAATAAGATTTTTATATATTAATTATATGTTATGGGAATGATGTGCTTCTACTAGCTAGGGCTTTTTATCCATATACAGGTATGTTTAACGTGTAGTTTTATCATAGGAAGTATATTTTTACAAAGGATGGGCGATTGAAGAGGGATATTGAAAGAAGGGTTGGAGCAGGCAACAAAGTGAACGGTGGGCATAAATTTGTCATCTCAAACAAAAGTCTATCTAAAAATGCTTAAATGGCAGTACATACATGTCTTTTTTCGTCCAGTCCCCAGAAGGGACAATATGTAATACGTTAATTATGTAATACATTTTTCAAATCCAATTAAAATCTTTAAAAAATATGTTTTTTTTTATAAGATTTCATTGTACCTTTGATCCAAATACGTTTATAGTGATCAATAAGCAAATACTAAGGTAGTTACTTAAGCACTAAATATTCTATGTAAGGTAGGTACCTACTCAAATTATAGTACGTAATAAATTACCTAACAAGGGCGACGTCTTTCGAGGGCAAGATATATATATTTTTAGAAGGGGAGTTTTTTCAATAAGTATAACGGTTTATTGACGTCAGTAGGGGAGTGTAGGCTAAACGGTAACTTGTGGTAATATTGACCGTTACTGGTTACGTAACCAATTACGGTAAATAAAGATGAAATAAACTATTTATGTATTGTAATATAACAAAGACTTTAATATAGAATAGTTTCTTAAATACTTTTATTATTTATTGTTTTTCTAATTATGCAACACTTTTTCTTCTTGCTTCTTTTTTAATTGTTCTTAATTGTTTTAAGTGTCTTTTGTCTTTTTACATCTTTTCAAAAAACTTGTTCTAAAATATTTTTTAACTGTAATTATGAACGAATTGGAAAATGCTATATCTGTAATGTCTCATAGTGATGACCTGGGGAAAAATAACCTGAGTGGTATCCTCTTGCCTTCTCTGGAGGATTTGCTGTCGGGGTTACCTTTACTTAGCTGGGTGAATCCAGTTTCATGGCGCTGGAAGCTCGCCATTCGTCCTCTCTCTATCTGCTATGGCACTAAATAATATATGCCACATTGCCCGGGGTTCGCGGGGTCTTTAAAAGACCTCTCGTGGACGCTAGAGAGTTGGACTTGATAGTAGTGTTGCTGTTGTAAATGCAACATGGCGCCTTATGACATTTTGTAGAGGCATACTTTCCAGCAAAGCATACCCCATCGTAGCCTACTACCATTTTGAACCCCTACTAAGCCCTAAAAGCCCTACTATCCTTTTGAACCATATGTGTACACAAAATTAAATAATTACATTATTTATCGGCTAAATACAAATTTTACAAACTGAAAAATGATGTTTCGTAAATGTCATTAATATTCTACTACTGGGGAGATTATAACTGCGCAATGCAACCTTTTTCCTTGATCTCCCCGACGAACATCGAAGATAGTATTCAATTCAAACAATTCATACAATCTTTGCTCCCTTTTCCCTTTTGTTCAGAATTCAGATCAGAGTGAATCTTTAGTTGAGGTAGTTATTTATCATAGGCCTATTGTTAAAGTTCAAGGTACAGAAGAATAACGACTTTCTGAAGATTATCTGTGGATTGGGAGCAGATGGCGCGAGTTGGCGCAAGCGGCGATACAAAAAATAACGCACAAACAATAATAAAAAGTGAGTTTACTCTAGTTTTGTATCGTGACTTAAGAAAACGGACATCTGCCTTCTTATCCATTGATAACATTCTTCACGGGAACTGTCGTACTTTGTAAATTGAAAGCATGTAAATAACTAGATAAGATATGTTTTATAGTTGCCGAAAGTACAATTTAAGGTGTAATAAAATGAAATGACAAATTATCGTCACCTGAGAGTAAGAGGGTTCCAACTAACAAAATTTCACATTTGACTTTTTTTCGTGAAAAGGGTTCTTACTAACCTTATCTATACGTACAATTAAAAAAAAAACATGTAATAGTTCCGTCATTTTGATGTTACGAAAATAATCAAGTTCCATCTGATCACTCAAAACACACGATTCACTGAAGAAGGATTCATTTACACTTAGAACTTTATTATTCAAACTGTCGTCAGAGAAAATTTACACGCTTCTCGGTAAGAGAGTTTCATCTGCTTCAGATTTATTCTTTTATTCCAAGATAAACACCCGAAACCAACAAAAATTTAACTTAATTTTTCTCAGCTTTTTACTTTTGACAGTTGGAACCTTCTTACTCTCAGGTGGCGAATTATTATAGGTATACAGCTGTGATATTGAGTAGATGAAATTGATCAAATCTTCCAAAAAAATATTCTTTAATCAAAAACAGTTTTTTAACTTATTGAATTTATTGCTTTTTGAACAATGATGTATAACTCCATATTAAACATGTATGGAGGTGAAGCTTTGAGTTTGCAGAAGAAGGATGAAAGTGGGATAAATGCCGTAGAAATGAAATCATTAAGAATAATGTGCGGAAAAACAATGTATGATAGAATTATAAAATTAAGAAGTTAGAAAAGAATGTAAGGCGGATAAAGAAAGTATAGGTTTTAGTTTTTTTATTATTTCCAATAATAACTTAAAATCACGTACATTTTTTTGCTCAATTAACATTTGGATGCATAGCAAGAATTAATGTTTTTATCACAATAAAACATTGTAATGTTTTTAGGGAAACTTTTATAATTTTACCAATTTATTTTTTATGATCTTTATTGCTAGTTTCGACATTTTAATGTAAATAATCACGCTATTTAGTTGAATTTAGTTGACGATGTTTCAATTAGACGATATTAGTCCTGGAAACATATAAATCATTTGGTAGAATTAAAAAAGTTGTCATCGCAACCAAAAACCTATCCAAAAAAGCTAGAATGGAAGTGCACAATGGTGTTCTTCTACCGACCCTTATGTATGGAAGAGAAGCATGGAATTGGCAAAAGAAGGATGAAAGTAGAATAAATGCAGTAGAAATGAGATCTCTTAGACGAATGTGTGGATACTCTGTGTATGATAGAGTGTCAAATGAAAATATAAGAAGTGAATGCGGTGCGAATGATGGTGTTATGAACAAAATAATGAAAAGATCATTAATATGGTTTGGACATATGGAAAGAATGAATGAAGAAATAATGGTAAAAAAAGTATATGTTAAAGATGTAAATGGAACTAGAAATAGAAGAAGACCGAGGAAAACGTGACACGATCAAATAAATCAAATATTGAATGTCGGCCACGTGAGGAGTCAGAGAAATCGACGCGCGTGCATGACACATTGTATAAATGTTGAGGAAGTTAGAGATATATGTCAGGAAAGAAATGTGTGGCAGTCCATTATTTCTGCCTACCCCTTCGTAGAGACGGCGTGATGGTTGGTTAGTTAGTTAGTTTAGAATTTAAAAAAAAATCTGAAACAATCAATACGTTGTTGTGGGCATATATTTTTATATGCTCCGTTAGAAAATTATTTTGTTTTATCTCCAAGTAAGCTGGCTTCAGCTGTTTGACAATAAATTTCCTTAAAGGTTATCTCTGTCAAGTTCCGTCTTCAACCAGTACCACCCCTTCCCTTGTTATCTTATCAACTTCCTTTTTTATGTTAGGGCTAAACTCTTAAAATTTTATCAACGTTTGCCGAGGCTCACAAGTAAGATATTGTGAATGTTACAATATGAAATTAGAATAATATTTGGGATGAATATCAAATTGCCTGATAAAAGTCAATCAACTAATTTAAGCGGAATAGTGGAGACTAAGGCTGTAGGGCCATCGAAGAAGAAGAAGAAGATTACCTGACTTTTTTTTATTAACTAATTAACCATTACGCCGTTTCCCCAGAGGGATAGGCAGAGAGGATGGATCGCCACACTGTTCTAACCTGACATAACCTTTCGTGCCTCTTCTACATTCACACATCGTGACATGCATGCTCGTCGATTGTTCCTACTTCGAACATGGCCGTTTTTTAGTTATTGATTAATTTGGTCATGCCATGTCTTCCTTGGCCTTCCTCGACTTATTTCTTCATTCACACTATCTTTTTAACCATTCTTCTTTCATCCATTCGTTTCATATGTTTAAACCATCTTAGTGACCCTTTCTTAATTTTATTTATCACACATTCATCCCTACATTCGTTTCTTACTTCATCATTATATATTTTATCAAACATTGTTTTTCCGCACACTCTTCTTAGTGACCTCATTTCTACGGCATTTATTCTAATTTCATCCTTATTATGCCAATCGCAAGCTTCACATCCATACATGAGGGTCGGCATTTGAACTCCATTGTGCACTGCCATATTTGCTTCACTCGATACATTTATTTTGTTTCCAGCTCCAGCTTTTCTTCCGATATCTTTCTCCATTTTTCCATCTCAAACGTGCTTCCAATCGATCAATCAGCATTGAAATTAAACACTATTTGTAATTTTAAAATTTCATTCTAATTTTTATTGTCAGCATGATAATATGCTTCTTCTTCTTCTCCTTTTAAATCCTTGGTCTGTTCCAGTTGATAGGCTGGACTCTCTTAGAAACTTGATTCCCAGCTATCCCTTCATCTTTTTGCCGGTCTTCCAAGGGTATGGTAGCCAACAGGAATCTGATACATCACAAGTCGTGGGATTCTGGACGGATCCATCCTCTGCACGTGTGCATGGCAGTATCTTCTGCGTTTCCTGTCCCATCTGACAATATCTACCACCTTACGCCACTTTCCCGATAATGCGCATAGAAACTAATATCCCTAAATAACGATGCCTAGGGTTCTTCTTCTTCTTCTTCTTCCTCAGCCTATTTCCGTCCACTCCTGGACAAAGGCCTCCTCCATTCGCTTCCATGTCACTCTGTCCTGTGCAGACTGCATCCAGGTTATTCTGACGTGTCTGTTCAGATCATCCTTCCACCGTAGTTGCGGTCGCCCTGCACTTCTCTTTGCCGTCCACGGTCTCCAAGTCAGCAGTCTTCTTGTCCACTTTTCATCTGAGCTTCTGGCTACGTGACCTGCCCATTGCCATTTTAGAGTCGCCACCCGGTGGATGATGTCAGTGACCTTTGTTTTTCTCTCACCGTATCGTTTCTGACTCTGTCTCTTAGGCTTATTCCTAACATGGCTCTTTCCATGGCTCTTTGGGTCACTCGTAGTTTCTTGACACTTTGTTTGGGCAATTTAACAGTTTCAAGACCATAAGTACCAACTGGCAGAACGCAGGCTTCATAGACTTAGCCTAGGGTTAGGGTGAGTATTTTATTCTAGCAAATAAAATGATTTATACTTTTTTAATATATTCTCCAATAAGAAAATATCAAAGGGACACTTGGGCACGTGCTAAGAACGCTGAAACCTTGGGTGTATTTTTCCTTATACGATTTACGCTATCTACAATGAACGGTTTTCGCTGTGCGCTCCCTCCACAGTACATTCCCTTGTAGTAAAATCAGTTAGCCCCACCTGGCTCGTACAGTCTAACGGCGTAAAAAGCTTCTCTGCGAAAGTATTACTCATCAGGGCACCGAAGTGCATAAACGTTTTTTGTTTTCTGTAACGATTGAACTGAAAGGATTTATGATATCCAAAAACATCAAACCTTCAAGCCGTTTCTCCGCAATTGTAGGCAGAACGAATAAACCGCCATATTTCTCTATATTCAAAACAAATGAAATGAAATGAAATCAGTTTATTTTCTCAAAAGACAGACAACAAACAAAAATTATAATTTAAGGCATCTATTGAAAACAAGTAAAAATAAAATAAAATATTATATATAATACCAGGAACGCATGAGAGATGGTTCGACTTTAGGAATACAAGACACTCTCTAAAGCCAAGAGTATTTGTCTTCTGAACGTGCTTTCACTAATATGAAAGACGTCGATTTTTCCGAAGCGATCATGTTCAGCAGTTCGATTGCTCTCCCCACCGGCATCACCAGAGGCAGGTTGGTTCTGCATGTTGGGACATAAAACAGTCTGTGCTGACGCTGTCGAGGATAACCATCTGGAACATAAAGATGGATACCCTCCAAGATGGCAGAATTCTCAAAGAATCCCCTGATAAGTCTGAAAAAATGGTAAGTGTTAACCCCATCCCTCCGTATCTATAAACAATTGGTCCCCAGCATGCCCAAGAGGAATACAGTGGGATAAAGCCACGGATAGCTACCAAACTCCCTCATGTAGAGATATCTCAGAAATCTTTTCTGAACCCTCTCTGACATGAGCGAGAATCTCGCCTCGTGGGGACTCCATATCACCGAACCACAATCAAGCCGGCTCCGGCTATATTGATATACTCTGTAGCGTACACGCTGAAAGATTGTGCGACTTCTAACATGACTTTTAAATTTTGATAAATTTAGCTATGCCGTGTTTCCCTCCATCTTCCTCGACTTCGTACTCCATTTACATCGTTAACGTTTACTTTGATAATCGTTCTTTCTTCATTCATGCGCTTCATATGTCTAAACCATCGCAGTAATCCTGTAATCCTTTTGTTCATAAGGCTTCCTTCCTAAATTCCATACTTATATCAGAATTACAAATTCTGTCATACATCGTTGTATCACACGTGCGTCTTAAAAGCCTCATTACAACGGCATATTAAATAGTCCATTGTTTTGGCCGAAGCACTATGATACTTCAACATTATTACTGTTAAAATTTAAAACACTGTTATAATATCACACTTTCATTTTATTCACAGAGAGTGTCTTGACAGCTGTTTCACCAACCGATGTTGGCATCATCAGGTGTTATAATAAACTAAAGTTATAAATGAAAAGACTTACTATTTATAGAGCAAAAAACTTAACCACACTTATGAGTTTTTGCCTATAAATAGTAAGTCTTTTCAATTGTAACTTTAGTTAATTGTAAAACCCGATGATGCCAACATCGGTTGGCGAAACAGCTGTCCCGACACTCTCAGTGAATAAAAATAAATTGTGATATTATAAGAGTGTTTTAAATTTTTTCAGTAATATTATAATTATTATAAATAATAAAAACAAATGATATTACTGAAACCTCTTGATGGAAGTTAATTTTTAATAATAATTAAATAAAACGATGTTTTTTTAACTATTTACACTTTTGTCTTTATTTTGACAGCGATTGGTTTTGCCAGGCTCACTGGCATCGACAGACTGGTGACCAGATTAGACACATTTTGAACACCATAGCGGAGAGACGCGCAAGATGGATTGGTCATTGGACGACCTCGCCAGGAGTACCTAGACCAGATTTGCCGAGATATGGGCTGCACCTCTTATGCGGAGTTTAAGAGAGTTGCTGGGGACCGAGCGGAGTGGAAGAGGAGATGCGTCGCCTTACTGCAGACCAATCATAAGATTGAGACCGAAGAAGAAGAAATAAAAACCAAATTTGAAATTTCAATAATAACTCCACTAAAAAAATTCTTCTACTTTGACGATGTTTTTTTCATAATGCTTTAACCACAATCCAGCAATACGACTGCCAGTACAATACACACAAATTTTATGTACGAGTATGTCTAAGGAACTTCTGAGGACCTGGCCGGTCACAAAGGTCCTTAAAGGGACACGTGTTAACGGCTTGACGTCCTGAATACAAAAAAAATATCGGAGGGATCTAAGAAACCATTGTTTGTGTCCCCTAACTTTCGCATTGAAAGATTCGAGAACGAAGTTTACTACTAGGCGCTTGATTTACAACCGAGACATTTTTTTGTCTTGGGTCCGCGTACCCATTATTAATTTCGTATTTAACCGCAATCAATGACTCGTTTTTTAAACATAAAATTACTGCCATTGAAAGTTTTGAAGGCTGGGTAGGTACCTCTACCTACACATTGAACGAAAATGTTAACGGACTTTTTAAATACCTACATTAATTAACTAACTAACTAACCATCACGCCGTCTCCCCGGAGGGGTAGGCAGAAATAATAGAACGACACACTGTTCTGTCCTGACATACTTCTCTCGATTCTTCTACATTCATACATCGTGTCATGCACGCACGTAGATTTCTTAGACTCCTCACGTGACCGACATTCAATATTTGATTGATTTGATCGTGCCACGTTTTTCCTCGGCCTTCCTCTATTTCTAGCTCCGATCACACCGTTTACATATACACATGCGTGCATGAAAAGATGTATAAATGTAGAGGAAGCGAGAGAAGTATGTCAGGATAGAACAGTGTGGCGTTCCATTCTTTCGGCATATCCCTTCGGGGAGACGGTGTGATGGTTAGTTAGTTAGAAAACAGCGCTTAAAGAATTACCATTTAATTATTATTTTTATATGTTGCTTTTGGCATTTTATGTGATGGTCAACATATTTTTGAATTCATTTCATTATTTTATTTGAATTCTCTTCGAAACCCTTAACAGAAGATAACACATACTTTGTCTATAACAATATTTTACCCTAGATAGTGCAGTGATATTCTTCACCTTAATCTCCAAACCCAGATGGTTATATTATCTGTCTAAACATTTAACTGTAACTTATTGACTAATAGATATAAATCCTTCTATTCACATAATACACAGGCAAGTCTTTCAAACCAATGCGATCGGCATCGCTGATAAGATAACATCGACTCATGTTATTTATAATTTATTTTGTTATGGATATAACATTCCTATAGTTCGAAAACTCTTGTTGATACGCCCCTTGCGATAGTCTTTTGGGGTTGTGAGAGTTATTCATAGATAAGCATGTTAATTTAAATATTTCTGGTCACTGGTGTAACGATGGATACAGGCCCAATTCACTGCATATTTAAATTGACTGCAGGCAATAAAGATAATTAGTCGGTAATTGTATAATTGATTCATAACTAACTAACTAACCATTACGCCATTTTCCCGGAGGGTTAGGCAGAGAGAATGAATCGCCACAATGCTCTGTCCTGGCATACCTCACGGGCTTCCTCTACATTCATACATCGTACCATGCACGCACGTCGATTATTCCGACTTCGAATGTGACCGCCTTTTAGTAATTGATTTATTTGGTCATGCCATGTTTTCCTCGGTCATCCTCGGATTTTATTCCACTCACGCTGCTTGTGTACAACTTTTTAACCATTCTAGTCTCATTCATTCGTTCCATATGTCCAAATCATCTCAAGGATCCTTTTTTAAATTTTATTCATGTTGCAGTCATCTGCCTTACATTTTTTTCTTATTTCAGAGTTCTAGTGCCGACCCTCATGTATGAAAGTGAAGCTTGCAGTTGGCAGAAGAAGGATGAAATTATAATAAATGCCGTAGAAATGAGATCACTAAGAAGATTGTGCGGAAAAACAATGTTTGATATAAAATCGAATGATGAAGTAAGAAAAGAATGTAAGGCGGATGAATGCGTGATAAATAAAATTAAGAAAGTGTCACAAATATGGTTTTGACATATGGAATGAATGTATGAGGGAAGAATGGTTAAAAAGATATATTCAACAGGTGTGAATGGAATAATAAGTCGAGGAAGGGCAAGGAAGACATGGCAAGACCAAATTAATCAATTACTTAAAGGGTTATTAGAAATTAATATTAGAAGTCGGAACAATCGACGAGCGTGCGTGTCACGGTGCAAGAATGTAGAAGATGCGTGAAAGGTATGTTAGGGATAGAACAGATAGAGCCTAGCGTTCTGTAGCCTATTTTTTCTTTACGGCGCAACACGTGTGAGTCCTGCATTTCAATAATTTTGGTACACAAGGTTTGATACTCCTCAACACAGTAGCGTAGTGTGGATAAGCACAATTACGAGAATCATCATAATTATTTTATGAGCACAATTATCGTATAAGTTTAAATAAGATAACCAACTAACCATCACGCTTTTGGATTGCCACACAATTCTATTCTGACATAACTCCATCATCTAATACACCGTGACAGGCACACTCGTCGACTGTTCCATCTTCTAACAGTACGTACGAGTATTAACCGCCCTACCTTTGGGTTATTTTCCGAGAAACATGCAAAAAAAGCAGATTTTTTATTAATGAAATTTAATTATAAGTAATTTTTTTTAAATTACGAAACGTCAAATACTCGGCCGCACACTTTGCCTGCCCCTTGTAAACTATCATATTTATGAAGACCTGTACTCAAGTGTTGATGGCACACGCGCGTATCCCTAACAGTTTGTACATTACTTTTTCTCAAGCGCGTACGTGATACGGGATCAGAATGGTACAGTCAGAGTGAACGTATCACGTACGTTCAAATACGTAGGGTGGTTAACAGAAAATATCCATTGAGTCTCTGGTGAGAAACCGCAATTCGAGCATGCACCAGCTCGAACTTTTAGCTATCAAAGATTCTCAATCACAATCACAATCACAGAAAACGACAATCGATAAAAATATTTGTAAAGCTCTTTCAACTTACAAATTCGTATTTTGCAAGAGTTTAACCCTAGAAGAGTTTTTATTATTATTTTAACCATTCTTCCCTCATTCATTCGATGTGTGCAAATCATGACCCTTTCTTAATTGAAAGATTCGAAAAATCACGAAAATTTGACATTTGATATATTATTGTAACACCTGATGATGTCAAGATTGGTTGATGAAACAGCTGTCGTAAAATAAAATATAATTGTGATACAAAGTTTTTTCATTAACAGTTATAAAATGTTAAAGTATCATAGTGTTTCGGCCAAAACAATGGACTATTTATTATTATTTCCAAATAAGATAGGATTGACTACAAAGTTATTGATAGAAACACGGCAATAAAAAAAGCTTTAGCAAAATATTTCCGAGTCGTCCATGGTAAAATAACTGTGAAAGACCATAAAACATAAACGTGGGTAGGTACATCCCTCCGTTCCAATGAATTCGAGGGGTTGATTCACAACAAAGGGTGCATTTATTATATTTTACGCGCTTTATCCGCGGAAGGTACTTCCACCTGTGATTTTGTCGTTCCCACGGTCGTATCCGGCTATAGGTACGAAAGCTTGTATTAAAATCTGTGAAAGCTTTTTTCGGTCTGTAGTCACCAGAAAGCCATGCATATTTATAAGATTTTCATTATTGTGATTTAACATTTGGGGTTTCATATAGAACAATGAATCGAGTATATAAACATATTGTACATACTTGGAAACGAGTATGGCCATATGCATATACATATACATATGGCACATTCACAACAACAACACCAACACACTACTCTATCCTGACACACCTCAATATGTTCCACAACATTCACAAAACGAGTAATACATGCACGTCGATAGTTACGACTTCAAATATCGCCGACTTAAAATTTTATTAATTTGGTTAAGCCTTCAACAAGTCCGTACTCCGTTCATGTCGTTAACTTATACTTTCTTTACAATTCATATATATTTCGCAATTTTCTATGCAAAGCTTAAAAACTGTCCAAACGGAGCTCGTCGTTACATGGTAACTCACACGTGCACGGAACTAGAAAAAGAAGAAGACCGAGGAAAATCAATAAAATATTATACGTCGGTTATGACTGTTCGGGGAAATCAACGTACGTGTATGACACAATATGTGAATGTTGAGGAAGAGAGATAAGTACTCTATGTCATTCTGCCTATCCCATCAGGAGACGGCTTGGTAGTTAGTTAGGTATCTTTAACTCTCAGTGTATTAACTCATAAAAAATCGTCATAGTGGAATTCTAATACATCGTTATAAATACTACTCGTGACGTATTTATTTCGTTCGTTGCTGATTTATTTATCATGTGTATGTATGCATATTATCACTTTAAAAATTAGTCATTATTATTGATGCCAATTGATCGTTTTGGATAGATTATAAAGGGTCATATGGTTGGAATGTAATACTCGTACATTAAGTAACCTTCGCACCAAAGCATTTGGATAACTCTCTCTTTTCTATATCCATTGTGTCATAACTAAAGTTATACTTATGACTATTGAATGTTTGGGTAAATAGAATAATGTTTAATCACACTTATTTATTTAACTTTTTCTTTTTTATATAGGTACTTTGTATATACAATATTAAAATAAAAAAAATAAATTACATAGACATGTTTCGGACAACCAGTCCTTCTTCAGTGATACATATTATAAAGATACATTTTAAAAATATTATAAAATTGTTTACATGATCTGACAGATGTTATAAAGATTTATTTTGGAACGTTCTAACATGTAAACAAAGTATATAAAAAAGAAAAAGTGTAATAAAGCATCATAACAACACAAATGGCGTATATAGAAGAAACACTTATTTATGTTTACTAAAATAATGAAAGTATATAGAATGGTGAAGAAAGTATACGTAAGTAGGGCTTGTAAGTGTAAATGTGTTTTATATAGCAATCCGCCTTTCGTACCACCTAAAAAATCATTTCATGTTTATCTCCGATCAGGATATCTCTAATCCTTGGAAATAATGACAAATAAATCAATAAATTCCCAAAAAAAAAAACACATTTATTTCAATACCGCCGCCGTATTGTCAATTATGGAGACTATTAGATGCTATCTATTTGAAATATTGATGAGGCGTCACAGATTTATCGAGAGAAACCATAGATAAGCACAGCTCTTTGTGTAATGAATACCGACTTGCTCCTTGAATTAGAATCTTGGGAATTCAAAGAATGCAGATAGTCTCATGAATTATATCTCTCTACTAATGCTTACGAGATAAATCGCCATTTTTGTTTGATGCGTTATTGGCTCGATTTGTTTTTAATATATTATAAACACTATATTCTTAAGACTTGGAAACGCAAAGTTTGACTTGTGTGATTTGTATGATCCAAAATAAATATCTTCTGCAATTTTCTTCATTTGTTTAAATTAAAAAACTTTGTTTAGATTTAAATAAAAATCGTTTTGTAATTTACGTGTGAATTACAACTTTTTTTTTTGCTATTAAGTATATATTTCTGGACATGATTCGAAGGTATTAGACCTTAATCATCCGGAGAAATAAATATACTATTTATTAAGTTCAGTCGACGACGAAGGATTAATATAATATTAAATTGAATAAAAAATAATTGAAAAATATGTATTCTGCAGTGGAAAAAAACGTGTTTTAAATCATTAAAGAAGACACCACCCTAAAGTGCATTAAAAATATATTGCTTTACTACGATTATGTTAAAGTTTAAATTTATGATTTAAAAAATCAAGACTGTTATTTTAATGATATTTATCAGTTCACATGAAATACAATTTATGGACTTATTGTTGATTCATTTAAATAATTATTACAAAAAAGTGCTACCCTACGTTTGTTACCCCGCATTTGACATAAAATTATCATAACACGTGACCCTCATAGCTATAGTAACGTAATATTAATTTTAATATGATAGTGAATTGGGAGATTCCCATTATTAAACCCAAACAGATTGATAGCGCAATGCACCCGCATTCTACACAATATTTTATACAAGCGACCCTCCACTCTTCATTTAAATAGGATTATTCCCTCTTTCGAGGATTGTGTGAGCTAAATTGAGCTATTTTGATATGATTGTAATGTGTGTGCAAATACCAAATCACATTTTCAACAATGTTTCCAGCAGATGTAAAAGGAATAGCCATTAGATCTGAACCTTCGCATGCCAGAAGATCCGTCAAGTTCTATAGCCGATTTATTATCGTTTTCCTAGTAATAATTGGTTTAGAAATGAACCACAGTAAAAACAAAATTATGAGTCCGCCCAACATAAATATAAAAATTGATGACAAAATAATTGAAACTGTTGAACAATACATCTACCCCGGACATAAGTGAAAAACGGGAAAAGAAAACCAAGTGGCAGAAATACCCAGAAGAATTGGACTTGGTTGGGCAGCCTTCGGAAAGCTCAGTCATATAATGAGAAACAAGGAAATCCCCATTAATTTAAAAAGGAAAACCTACGAAGCATGCATCTTGCCTGTGATGACATATGGTTTGGAAACAATGTCCCTGATCATAAAATACTGTCCACAAATTGAAATGCGCGCAACGATCCATGGAGCGGCAAATGTTGGACATAAGTCTGAGTGATAGAATTACAAATACAGAAATCGGACGCCGAACAAAAGTCGCCGATATCATGGATCGGATCACAAAATTGAAATGGCAATGGGCAGGACACGTAGCCAGACAGCCAAGTTCAAGATGGACTCCTAAAGTCTTAAAGTGGGAATGGGGCCATGGGAAAACAAAAGGGGTGTCGGTCGGCCACGAGATGGGCCGACGATATTTTTGTGGTCGCCGGGAAAAAATGGATTGAAGCGGCACAGGATAGAGAAAAATGGAGACAGATGGAAGAGGCTTACATCCAGCAGTTGAGGGAATGCTAGGAAGAAGAAGTAATAATACAAATAAATAATGAAAAAAAAAAACTGCGTAATATGTACATTACGAGCTGCGAAACCAGTCAAATCTATAGAATAAAAGGAATAAAACTAAATATATATTATAAAACTATTTTTTTTTATTTAATTTTATAATTTTCATTATTTACAATGAACTTCTAACAAAATATTTCGATTAACAATTTTAATAATATAAATAATTTTGGTATGGTTATTATAATTGATGCCAACTAGTTTCGCTTGAACCTAAGCTTCATCAGGGTGATATAATAACTTATGTAATACAAATCATTATATGGTATATGATAATAGCAGTTATTACATCACCTTGATGAAGCTTGTGTTAACTTATGAATTAATTATGGGAGCCCTGATAGGTATTAAAGTTATTAAGATTTATTTTTCATATCAATTTATTAATAATATTTTCAAAGAAGAATGAAAGTAGAATAAATGCAGTAGAAATGAGATCTCTTAGACGAATGTGTGCATACTCTGTGTATGTTAGAGTGTCGAATGAAAATATAAGAAGTGAATGCAGTGCGAATGATGGTGTCATGAACAAAATAATGAAAGGATCATTAAGATGATATGAAGAAGAATGAAGAAGATATGGTAAAAAAAAATGTATTTTAATGATGTAAATGGAACCAGAAATAGAGGAAGACCGAGGAAAACGTGGCAAGATCAAATAAATCAAATATTGAATGTCGGCCATGTGAGGAGTCAGAGAAATCGACGCGCGTGCACGACACGATGTATGAATGTTGAGGAAGCGAGAGAAATATGTCAGGATAGAAAAGAGTGGCAGTCCATTCTTTCTGTCTACCCCTTCGGGGATGGTTAGTTAGTTAGTTAATTTTATTTTTCATATCTTCTTCTTTGAGTGCCAATTCAGGTCCCTCCGACGTCAGCTATCACCCTGGCGTAGGCCTCTCTGTCCCGTGCCAGACGGAACAACTCCCCCACCTCCCGAACTCCGGTTCATTAATTGATATTCTCGAGCCAGGACATTTGGGGTATTTTTTTTTTCTTCATATAAAGGCAAACAATTGACAAAATATTTTCGGAATAATCATTGGTCATTTAATGCCTAACGTTATTTTTCTGTTATTTCATACTACAATACGAGTATATAAATAAGCGATGTTTCTTCTGAACCGGTTTTTCATTGAAAGCCATTCAATATCGCGTGTGACGATTTTGCCTCAAGATTTATTATCTTCTAGTAACATTGAAGAACGAGAGCAGTAGTAAACATGTTCTGGTCTCATGTTAATTGTTTATTTTAAAGTTTATAAATCTTACATCTTAAAGGATCATTAAGATGGTTTGGACATATGGAAAGAATGAATGAAGAAAGAATGGTAAAAAAATTATTTGGTAACGATGTAAATGGAACCAGAAATAGAGGAAGACCGAGAAAAACGTGGCACGATCAAATAAACCAAATATTGAACGTCGGCCATGTGAGGAGACAGATAAATCGACACGCGCGTATGACACGATGTATGAATGTTGAGGAAGCGAGAGAAATATGTCAGGAAAGAAAAGTGTGGCAGTCCATTCTTTTTGCCTACCCCTTCGGGTAGACGGAGTAGGCAAAAAGACGGCGTGATGGTTAGTTATTATAGTTAATAAATCTTACACTGACTTTTATATGAAGTTTCTCTAGAGCGATAGAGAAAGAAAATGACACGTTAACAAGCAATGATTTTCAAACTACAATGGATTATACAATCGATTTTTATGAATTAAGACACATTTTTTTCCACTTTTGAGTTCAATTTTCTTGACACATTAGCTGTTTTACATTGTTAGTTCTTATAACGTGTGGTATTCTGGAGGGATCCATCCTCTGCACGTGTGCATGCCAGTATCTTCTGCGTTGTCTGCTCATCTTACAATATCTCCCACCTTGCAGATTTCGCGCATAGCCGCAGATGAAATCTTCAAATGTGTCCAGAAAGCTCAGTCAAATCATCATCATAGAATTTCATAGAATTATCTTGTGAAGTTTATCAAAAAAATTAAATGAACTACATTCATGTAATTTTTAAAGCGGCTTGGTAAAATAATTTTTGTAATATTTCTTATCTAATTGCCTGATAAGTAAATAACTTCACACGTGCGAGTTGATCCCTGATATCTTGATTCATATGCAATCTATCACACGTATTCATGGGGACACCTGGGCCACCCTTCCCAAGGCGCCCGCTCCCCGCGGATTCCCATGGATAGGGATTGTGTAAGGGAAGGCTTTATTTCAAATCCCACGGTACAAGATGTGAGGAGTACCTTCCCCCTCACAGCACACCTTGTTCCGACTGGATTAAAAGAACCCTCTGTAATAGCCCTTCTTTATTTTTTGACCGAATCTAAATGAATATTCTAGAAAGAGGAACTTTTAAAATTAAGTGTTGATATAATAAAAAGCAACATTTCGCGTTTTAGCTTGATCAAAATGATGTTTTAAAATACATGTTCATTGTGTAATCACAAACTCGGTTGTTTTAAAAAAATTATCTACGATTCACTAATTATTAAATTTAGAAAGGGAAAGATTTCAAATATAAAATTTTTATAATAAATATGAATGAAAACATTAGTTTTCACACATCAAAAGTTTTGTTTTATTTTTGGGGAATGATTTTTTTGGTTTGATTTTAATGGTTGCAAATAATTAACTTACAATACAAGTAATGGAATAAGGAAAAAGTCTTCAGGAAATACTGCATTGTGAAATAAACAAACAATTTTCCTATTTATTGTTTCTTGAACAATGATGCAAAAATCCATTTAATAAAAATATTACGAATGACTAGAAGTTTTATTTTATTTTATGAGAATGACATTTTTTGCTATTCTTGACATGACCCCGTAAGACATTTGATAATGTATAAGAAAACTTATTCCCTTAAACTAAAAAAGAAACGATACATAAAACATATGTATTGTTTCTTGAAAAATGATGTAAAACTCAATATTAAACACGAATGAATGAAAACGTCTGTTTTCTAGAAGTTTTATTCTATTTTATGTTAATGGCATATTTTGCCTGTCTGCGGCATATTAAAATATTTATCGAAACTGTAAAAAATAATAATAAAACTCATAAAATAAATAAACAATGAATATTATAGATATTTTTTACTTATATATTGTACTGTACTAATTCGACATTTACTGTCAAGCGAGTATTTTAATTACATAAAATATGTATCATTAAATGTATTTTTTTATATAATTAATTGAAACATAAAACAAAGCACTTATTTTTGATTTTGCAAAAATAATATCTTTGAAACTTTGAAACTTAGCTTTTCTGCACCATTAGAATTAACGGAATTTTCGTATGTGGATAAAATTATATATATTTATACATTAAAATTACTTTTTATTAAATTTTTTATAATTAATTATTTTATATTTATTAGAGTATTCGATTGTGTTCAATTTAAACACGATTTTTATAAATGTATTTATTTATTACATATTGGAACATGTATTTTAAAATGTTTATGTAAATTTATTGTTTCTTGAACAATGATGTAAAACTCCATATAAGATAATTAATACGAATACATTTGATAATGGCTTAGAAGAGCGAAACATGTCATTCCCATAAAATATAGTAAAACTTCTAGAAAACTAACGTTTTCATTCGTACTAATTACTTATAAAGAATTTTTCTTGTGTTATGGGTAGCAGTATTTGTTAATATATCAAAATATATAAAAGTGTAAATATAATAGAAATAATATACCAGAAATTAAAATATACGAAATTTAGCCTAATTATAATTATTATATTTTATAGCAATATTTTTGATTCTAAGATTTTAAACTAAAAAATACAGTATATCAAGAAACAGCGATCTACTTTTAAAAAATGTACAAGTGTCCTCCTTGCCAAAATGTGTAATTCACTTATAAATCTGCACGTTTTTCTCACGCCAAATCTCACCCCTAAATTACGATTGCGCTAGAAATCTCGACCCCTGTGAAATAATTGTATAACGTTACCTAAGAAATCGCAAATGGTGTGTACTTTTATTATTTGCCTTAGATTAGGGTCCAGGTACCGGTTATGGGGACAAAAGGAATTATAATAATATCGGGGTTCCGGAACGGATTCAAAAATCTAAACGAATGGTGGGGGGTGTTTACGAGAGTATATAAGGGGAGCGTCTGTTGTTGGGGATCAGAAGTGATTGGAGTGTCGTGAGGAGCGCCAGCCGACCACTGCCGCTCGGCAGGAGGGTGGCTGGTGTTGAGTTGTGAAACTGACCGTACTTTGCCTCTACGTACTATGTACTTGACGTACTATCATAAGGTAAGAGCAATTTTATAAAACTATTTTTATTATTACTTTCTTTACTGATTTTCCTTTCATTCATGTGCTATAATTAAATTCGGAATTATCCATATAAAATTTTAATAACTAATGAAAGAGTCCGTTTTCTAGAATTCCCATTATATTTTAAAGGAATCGTATATGTTTTGCCAAATGTTATTATTATTTGATTAACTATCATTATTTATTATTTCTTGAACAATGACAAAAAACTACATATTAAATAATTAATACCAATGAAAACGTCCGTTTTCTAGAATGTTTATTATATTTTATGTGAATGACGTATTTCTTGATCTTGATTTTGTAAAAAAAATTGATAATGCCTTAGACAGTCGAAAAATGTCATTCAAAATATAATAAAGCTTCTGGAAGTCAGACTTTTTCATTCGATAATACCTAAGCAAGGCGAAAAATGTAATTTATATAAAATGTAATTAATTTAATTCGTAAAACTTAATTTCTACATTTAAACGATATACTCGTATTATCAGTGACATTTAATTACATTTATGAGTTTTGAAGTTAGAGTCCTTTTAGAAACAAATCAAATCTGGTATTAATATATTTTTTTCATGTAAGTGTCGAAATAAAAAAAGGCAAAACAATATGACAGTCAGTTTTATTATCATTTGTATTTTAATGTAACCTCTGATTTCTGCAAAATTTCTGAAGCAATTATTTTATCATAAAGTATATTAAAATTGGTTAATATTTTTTTCAGGAGTCTCGTTGAAAAGCCGCGAAGAAGTGCTGATAGTTAAAACAAATAAAACCCCGAAAATGTTACCATACAAAATACCATATTTTTCACAAATGCTGGAAACGCATGAAAAACTTTTCTAAAAGCAACTATGTCCAAAAAAACAAACAGAAATAAATATGCATTACACAAAACATGATGAATGAAAATTAATGAAGGATCATAGAAAAAATTGGAACATTTTTGGAGTAACAAATTCATTTGCGGAACTGCGGTTCATGGAAAAACTGTAATTTGACAATGACTATGGACGGAGACACGATACACACCCCTTTTAAATCTACAAGGACTCCACGACTTCATTTCCCGCAAGAGTCGCTGACGGATGAATGTTATCAACGAAGACTATCGCGGCTGGAGTGACCAAGATCCTGGTAAGACTCGCGGCCCGTTGAAATATTTTGTTACGTTGTTAAGTTTTCTATTCTGGCTGTTACCTGTTATTCAATTTCGTTAAATTATTGTGTTAACTCTTGTTTAGATTCGATTTTCATTGGGTTAAGATTTAACTCTATTTAATTTTTTTTCAATATTAGATTTTGATTAGTTAGAGTGCGTTTTACTTCGTGTTTTATAATCTTAACAAAAAAATAACTCTTTTAATATAGCTGCTGTGTTTTAAATGTATGTCGTAAATGTTCCATTATAACCGTCACTTTCCGTTTTGAAATATTTTATTGTCTTTGCGTGTTTCGTTGTATCCGTTTTTCGTATCCTTGTGTCGTTTTTTTAGATCATAAATGTTTTGTATTTTTGTGTGTCGCTTTCGTGTTTCGTTTGTTTGGATTAGGTTAAATAAGAATAAAGAAGCTAGTTTAGTAAGACCATAGTATCATCGAACTCTTGCTCAATACTGATTATGTGCCTTTAGATGCATTCCGCGTGCCTTACATTCTCGGTAAAACCTGTAAATATATATATAATGAATACTTATACATTAAGATCTTAACATTTAAGGACCAGACGAGAAAGTGATTTAATTATAAGATTATTATTTTTATGATGTCCGGGCAGATCGTACCATTTTGAGGATTTCGTTCCATGATTGAGATGATATTTACTTTTTTCTCCATGTTAAATTTACCGTACAGATATACTTATTAAAAACATTTCATATTAACACGATATTTCTAGTAAAAAATATCTGAACAGCTTTTTTAAAATATTGTGAAAATCAACGTTTTCAATAAGCTATTCATATGTGTATCCACAACACAAAGTGGAAATAAATAAAAATTAAATAATTTGATATTACAAATACATATTTTCATATTTAACTTTCATTAAAAATGTTGTTCAGTCAAAGAGAACGATTTTTCTATTAAATCTTTATAAATCTACAGTACTTGCATATGTTTAGTTGAGGATTAGGTTTAAGATTTTGTCTCTCCAAACATATTTACTAAACATTTCCTATGAAACTACCCTCTCCCTTAACTCATCCTGTATCTCAACCCTATTTGCCACATTGGTCCCCACCCAAGACCACCGGCCCACACCCAAGGCCACTCTCGCACCACTCGGTTCTGTAACCAGGACCAACGGCCCTCACCCAGGGCTACTCCCTGTCATCGTCCCTCAGTCTCCACCCAAGACTTCGGCCCTGTCCAAGGCCTCCCCCCACCCCTCCACACTCCTCCCTACCCGGGTAGTTATCTCAACCCTATTTGCCATATTGGTCCCCACCCAAGACCACCGGCCCACACCCAAGGCCACTCTCGCACCACTCGGTTCTGTAACTAGGACCAACGGCCCTCACCCAGGGCCACTCCCTGTCACCGTCCCTCGGTCTCCACCCAAGACCTCGGCCTTGTCCAAGGCCTCCCTCCACCATTCCACACTCCTCCCTACCCGGGTAGTTAGGTCCAAATGACGGACCCAACCCACCACATCCTCCAAGAAACACTCCTCTCACCATCCAATAATATCCAACTTCAACATCCATGAAAGAAATTTCCATCACGGAGGGGAGCAATAGCCTCCGGGCTGGTACTCCCGACAAGACAATATCAAAGATCTAATGAAAGTCACCGAATTTCTTCTTACGCCTTCAAATTTGTTTTTTTGTCGTTGTTACGTTAAAGTTTTTGTTTTTGTTATTTTTTGTTATAATCAACACCATTTGTTATTATGTTGTACACTATGATCATTACAGTTTATTCAACTTATAAAAAAAAATATTTGCTGTGTTTTCTAACGATCCATTTGAATTTTCAACTTAACCGTTTATTTTTTCATACACCAAATTAATACAGTTTTATTTCCTTTATTGATTTACATATACGAGTAATTGTACATGTTATTCTATTTAAAAATTAGTGTATCAATAAAAACAATTCACAACAATAGCAGGGTATACATTCTGATCATCTTTTATAATTACCCCCCTTGAAGATTTTATATCAATGTTATGGCGGTAACCGGTTATGATTTTTGGTTTCCCACTTTGATTTCATTTAGAATATCTGGGATGAATATTTCATGTCTAATTTCGATGATTTGGTGTATAATGTTGATGATTTCATGTTAAACGATCCCAATTTTCCGATTAAAGTCGTTGCTTTTCTGTTATATATCGTTGATTTTCTGTTAAGTGTCGTTGATTTCTTGTTAAATGTCGTTGATTTCCTGTTAAATGTCGTTGATTTCCTGTTAAATGTCGTTGATTTCCTGTTAAATGTCGTTGATTTCCTGTTAAATGTCGTTGATTTCCTGTTGAATGTCGTTGATTTCCTGTTAAATGTCGTTGATTTCCTGTTGAATGTCGTTGATTTCCTGTTAAATGTCGTTGATTCCCTGTTAAATATTGTTGATTTCCTGTTACATGTCGTTGATTTTTGTTAAATTTCGTTATTTTTTGTAAATTGTCGTTGATTTCCCATTTAATATCGTTGATTTCCCGTTGAACGTCATTAATTTTCCGTAAAATGTTATTGATTTTCTGTTAGTCGTCGTTGATTTCTTATTGAATATCGTTGATTTTCTGTTGAATATCGTTGATTTCCTGTTGACTATCGTTGATTTCCTGTTGAATATCGTTGATTTCCTGTTAAATATCATTGATTTCCTGTTAAATATTGTTGATTTTTAGTTTTTTGTCGTTGATTTTCAGTTATTAATCTTTAATTTTCTGTTTACTGCCGTTTTTTTTCGTTAACTGCCATTAAGTTTTTGGTTATTTTGTTGATTTTTGTTTCCTGTATAATTATTATTTTATATTTTCGCTGACTATTCATGATTTTTGTTTACTGTTTAGTTGCTAATTGGTTTCTTTTTATTAATTTTTCATTCATTCTATTTCTTTTATTTGAGAATAATTAATTTATTATGGTTTAATAGTTGCACATTCTTATTATTATTGTATCATCAATTCCGTAAAACAACATTTTCCAACGTTTTTTTTAAACTTTTTCCAAATAATTTGAAAGTCATTATAAATGTTCGGTTTTCTTCAAAAGTTCCACTTGTAGACAGTCAAATTATATTATTTTACTACTAAAATTCAGTAAATTCACAGCTTTTTTAATACTCATTATTATAATTTATGTTTTACTATTAAGGAATCTCATTAAACATTTAGGCTAAAATCTAAGTGGATCAAATCTTTTCAAATCAAACTAGCAAATATTTTTCTATAAATACTTGGTTTTTCATAAAATTTTATCTCCCGTACATATGGCTTTTTAATCCATAGTAATTGACGCACGATGTACCTGTTTTAATTGTATTATAAGTTTAGTAATTAGTCGTTAAGTTTTAATTTATGTATTATATTTTATATGAGCTGGAAGATCTTAAAACATATTTTAATTATTATAAATTTGTTTATTTAAAATTCTGAAACAATCAGAATAAGTTTTACAAAGCGTCGATAAAATAGGTTTTTGTTGATGGCTCATGTAATTTATGACAGTATAAATACAATACTTTTTGTTATTGTTTGTTAAGTGTAATGTTATTAAATGTTATGTCAGTAAAACAGTAACGTTAAGTATATAATATACTTAACGTTATAGTTTCGATTGTTACGTTTATGTTTTGTTTTGTGCTGTGTTGTTCTGTTTTGTTTATGATGTTTAGTATTAGTAGTTACAAAAAATGAAATAAAATAATAAAAATAATTGTAAATACACTTTGTAAATAATCGATATATTTAATTAATTTAGAATAAATAAGTTTTGAAGCACAGGAAAGTGTCCGAAAATATCAAATAGGAGTATATGAATGTATATTATATGTTTCATGTTACGTGTATTTTCTTAATATAGAATGCTTTCAATTGTGAAATAAATAAAACAAAAAAAATATATATATAGCATTTTTTTATTTAAAATATCCGGGTATTGGTCAAGATTTCAAGTTCATACAGCTTTGCTTTAGAGATGACAAATTTCAAGGCAGCAAATATTAAAAAAAAAATATTGGTGTACTATTGCCACAGGCAATGCCGTCTTTAAATAGGCCGCAATGGACGATTCAATGTTGCATCGGATATGGTCGATGATGATAATGATGATTTTTATAGACCCATTTTTGTGACAGATTCACTTCAAAGTTTTAATAGAGCTTTTGAATACTCATTTGTTGTCTTGGTTGCGGATATTGTAGCGGAGCCTGTTCCACGCCGCCGGTTCCGCGATGCCAAAAGCATGACCGCGAAATTTGAAGCTCCTTGACGCCGCGGGAAAAGAATATGTTTGTTGTTTCTTTCTTTGAAGATCGTAGAGTTGACTACTGAGGGTCCAGCTCGATTAGCTTGCAAAGGTCTGTGACGTAGTGGGGTGTTTGTCCATGTAATTCGCTCGCTTAGATTCGCTCAGGTAACCTTAACCAGTGAAGTCGATGGAGCATTGAGGTTACATTCCAGATGGGAAGCTAGTGGCACTGCTAATGGTGACTAGTTATCATGGCACAAAGTGGCGAGGGATAGGAGGTCGTGGAGATCAGGAAGAGAGGCATATGTTCAACACTGGACGAGTAACATTAATAAAGCAAACATTCACTAAAATAATACAAATCTTAAAGGAATAAAATGTTATTTAATATTATTTTCTTGGTAATTTGGGAATTCCTGCGAAGACTTCCCCCTCTATTCCGCATTCATTTTTCCCTCTTAACATTCTGATGAAGCCATTTTCCCCCCAATTTCGACCCCAGCTGTTGGCGATCAACCAGTAAGGCATGCCTCTTTCTTCTCCCCAGCCGATGATCTTGACTGTGTGACGACCTGAAACGCAAGACAGTTGATGTCAGCAAGGAAACTATTATAAAATCACAGCTTCCCTCTCGACAGTCCCACACCAATACAGACCGCGAAATTTCTTAGTATGGCTCATGTAGATTCCACTAGCATAAGCAGAAGTGTCCGTATACATAACCATGCCGGCGGTGATTGGCCCATTCGTATATATTTCATGCATCATTTGAAATTGTCCATCTCTCAGCTTGTAGATGTCAGACGCAAAATATTTGTCTTCTTCGTAAGCAAGCGGATAGTCGCCCACGCAATTTTTCTGACATGCGTCTGAAATATTATTAGAATTTAATTAATTAAATTTCAAATAATAAAAACGATAAAAGAAAATTTGATAAATAGTACAATTTATTTACTTGATTTTTGAGATAATGAATAAGGCTGACACCCTTTTGCCGACAATGCACTCCCAGTGACTACACCGCTTTCATTCCAATAATAGTAAGCATTAACTGTAAAATAAAATAAAATATTTCAATATATTTTTTTTCTATTCGGCTCCCGGTGTCAAATGTTTGTATTATATAATGATGTGGTAGCCAGAGCTAAAAATGGAACGAATAATACTTTATTAGCATGGGCAGAATTATATTCCTCAACCTCCCTAAGATGGGGCCAAACCGCGAGAAAACAGCGTAAAGGTACACGTGGATTCGACGAGGATTTTATAAGTTTTCGTATGTACAATGAATTTTATGTACATTGTATAGTATGCAAAAATCGACTTGCAAAAAGCATATGATTACGTTAATAGAGAAAAGTTGTGGGAAATATTGTCTGAATATGGAATAAGTACAAAACTGATCACGGCAATTAAGTCGCTATACACAGAAAGCACTGCTAGTGTCAGAGTAAATGGAAATCTTACAGCCTGGTTTGATATCAAAAAAGGTGTCAAACAGGGTTGCGTAATGTCCCCGTGGTTACTTAATCTGTATATGGACAAATGTATGAAAGAGCTGAAAGGGTTGGATGTAGGTGCCAAAATGAGCGGAGTGTCAGTAAGCTGTCTCTTGTATGCGGATGACGCTGTCCTTCTTGCAGACAACGAGCATGAACTACAAGTCCTGGTGAATTGTATGTATGAGGTATGCATGCGAAATGATCTGATGATGAATGTTAATAAGTCCAAGGTAATGATTTTTGAAAAGGAAGAAACCACGACAGCCTGCAACATTAGCGTGAATGGTGAAAATTTGGAGCAAGTAGTTGATTTCGTGTATTTAGGTAGTATGTTTACAAGAGATGGGCGAGTAGAGAGGGATATTGAAAGAAGGGTTGGGGCAGGCAACAAAGTGAATGGTGCACTTCAAGTTGTCATCGCAAACAAAAACCTATTAAAAAAGCTAGAATGGCAGCGCACAATGGTGTTCTTCTACCGACCCTTATGTATGGAAGCGAAGCATGGAACTGGCAAAAGAAGAATGAAAGTAGAATAAATGCAGTTGAAATGAGATCTTTTAGAATAATGTTTGGATACTCTGTGTATGATAGAGTGCCGAATGAAAATATAAGAAGTGAATGTATAAGTATAAGGTGCGAATGATGGTGTCATGAACAAAATAATGAAAGGATCATTAAGATGGTTTGGACATATTGAAAGAATGAATGAAGAAAGAATGGTAAAAAAAAAATATGTTAATGATGTAAATGGAACCAGAAATAGAGGAAGACTGAGGAAAACGTGTCACGATCAAATAAATCAAATATTGAATGTCGGCCATGTGAGGAGTGTTGAGGAAGCGAGAGAAATATGTCAGGAAAGAAAAGTGTGGCAGTTCATTCTTTCTGCCTACCCTTTCGGGGAGACGGCGTGATGGTTAGTTAGTTGGTTAGTTTTGTATAGTATGTACCATAAATAAATAAATATAGGTCTGTAGGATTACCTATATGTAGGTTTAAATATGAACCTGGCAAAGACCAAGGTGATGGGCACGGAAAGGCTTGAAATCAACGTGGACGGCAACAGCATTGAGAATGTCCAAGAATATATATTCCTGGGACACAATATTCGATTGGGCCGAGATAACCAAACCGCAGAACTAAAAAGAAGAATTGGACTAAGCTGGGCAGCTTTCGGAAACATGAGTTACATCCTTAAAAACCGGAAAATACCGATCAACCTGAAACAAAAAGTCTATGAAGCCTGCGCTCTGCCAGTTGGTACTTATGGTCTTGAAACTGTTACATTGTCCAAACAAAGTGCCAAGAAACTACGAGTGACCCAAAGAGCCATGGAAAGAGCCATGTTAGGAATAAGCCTAAGAGACGATACGGTGAGAGAAAAAACAAAGGTCACTGACATCATCCACCGGGTGGCGACTCTAAAATGGCATTGGGGAGGTCACGTAGCCAGAAGCTTAGATGAAAAGTGGACAAGAAGACTGCTGACGGAGACCGTGGACGGCGAAGAGAAGTGCAGGGCGACCGCAACTACGGTGAAACGATGATCTAAACAGACACGTCGGAATAATCTGAATGCAGTCTGCACAGGACAGAGTGACATGGAAGCAAATGGAGGAGGCCTTTGTCGAAGAGTGGACGGGAATAGGCTGAGGAAGAAGAAGAAGAAGAAGGATTACCTACTCGAGTTTCGCAAATAATGTATAATACAATATAAATTTTTCATTTTGGTAAAATACATTTTATTGCACTCTAAGGCATTAACACTGTGGAATTCCATAGTAATTTACTTATCAAATTGAAAATAACTTGTTTAATCCGCAAAATATAAAAAAAAACACGACATGTTAAATCACGTATCAACGAACACAAACAAGCTTTCACCAAACATACTATTTTTTTCTGAGATGGCTAACCATTGTATTGAATTTGACCATAGTTTCGATAAAAATGACACAATATTTCTACACACAGTTAACAATAGCAATAAATTAATCAAACTTGAAAATTTTTAAATCTTAAGTCGGCGAAATTGGGTGAAAACATAATAATCAAATTCCTTCTTTTACTCCTTTCTCCTTAAATACTTTGTCTACATTTAATCTCCCAAGTACCCATTCCCAATCAAATGCCAATTAATCATTTAATAATTTCTGTATAAATTATGTCTTTTCAAATGTATGTTTGTTCTTAATTATAATTTTTTATATTTTTTTATATTATAATCATGTATTATTATTATTATTTATTAGTTCTTACTGATAAAAAAATATTAGTACTTATAACAAATAACCTAGGTTAATTTTTTAATCTGAATTATTCTATTGAATTTCAATTGCGTTTTTATATAAGTCTTTCTTTGTTTATTTTTTATTATATTTTTACACTTGAAGATGGAGGTATCCCCCGAATAATGTCGCGTTTTTTAATATTTTGTGGATTAAAGAATGTTATTTTGAATTTCCTAAGTAAAATACATTTTTATGAAAATAATTTTGATTGCCAATCATCTACTCTATCTACAATAGAAGCAAACTAATGGAATCTAATACTGACCAATAGAACCTCTTTCTCCCAGTTTGTCTCTGCAATCGCTGCAACACGACATCAGGTTCCAGACAGATATCGAGGTGTCAATGTTTTGGTCCGAATGGACACAGAGTCTATCGGATATTGTGTTGGTAGTGGCAAAAGCCCAACAGCAGGTGGGACACACCTACAATCAATTGACATTAACTAATATTAGCTGGGAGAATAGCGATCAGACCAACGATTTTTCAGATTTCGAAAAAACAAGATCCCATTCTAAAAAGATCTTGCAAAAATAGGCCAAGGTTTTTAATCTAGATGTTTTCTTAAGCCATACATGGGATTAGAATTATTGGCTCCTTAACATGTAGCAATGCATAATTAACCAGTATTAGAGCTTATGCAGGAGTGTGTCAAACATCATCGGAAGAGTGGCAGCGCTAATATGGCGTTGGGCAGGCCTGATGATAGATGAACAAAGCGCCTCCTTTGCTGGTGTCCTAGAACTGCCATCTGAAACCCAGGACGTTCATAACTTCGTTGGAGGGACGACATCAAAGAGACCGCCAGTACGACATGGAAGCAGATGGAGGAGGTCTACGTCCAGGAGTTGACGGATATAGGCTGATGATGATGATGATGAATGCATAATGACCGCTTAAACGTCCCCAGATGGTGGATAGAACGGGTCATACACACGTGTCACAACATATTTACGCTCACGCAGCGAGTCAGGAGGTTTCAACTCATGGACAATCATAATCTTGTAGGGGTGGAATGATAAGTCTTGATGCAAAATCCTCCTTAGTGAGCGGTCAGCAATGCGCAATGCATTTGCATGCTTCCGGGCAGAGCGCCGAGGCGACAGTTCAATAACTTCTCTCACTCTCGTTAAATTTTCGGGTGTTTTTACGGTTTTGGGTCTTTTTAAACCCCTAGGTATTAGTGTGGAACCAGTTCCTTCTAATGTACGCACCCAAGTCACGATTAAATTACGGTGAGGGACGGTATCACGACGCCCAAGATTGTGCAGCCGAAAGCTCCGCTGGGTGGCGATGACAGAAGGCCATTTTCAAGAAACGTGCGGACGTCTAAGCCCCGGTGTTGTCCGGTCCAAACCATGGCAACGACTGAAAACGGCAAGATCCTCCCGATACAATGAGACCACTCCCAGGTTCCTACCCCCACCACACGGGATGTACCGGCCTTTCAAAACTGCACTGTCTGCTCTGCCGCACTCTGTAACTAACTTGTAGAACACAGCGCATCACATTGCAGGCGATACGGCACAGCGTAGAAGGAGTTATACATACACGACTCACTATATTTATAACCATCCTGAAGATGGAAACTGCAAGGATCTAGAATCGGCTGTCAGGAAACAAAAACAGAGACTATATTATCTAGTCAATATTATGGTGACATGTTAACTAGAGTTACTCACTTGTCTACTTATTTGTTGTATTGATGAGCATTTTGGCCACTTTTCTCTGCTATCGAATTGCCTGGGTAGATCTATTGCAGATGAATTATCCCAAGTTTTAAAAGGAAATACTTCAGCTGATCTAAAGTCTGGTATATCCCTGTAATATATTGAACAAAGAAAAGTTTAAGTAAGATTTCAACATATAATGGACGAAATCAGAGAAATCGTGCCTGGATTTTTTATACCGAAGTTCGAGATGTAATAATTAACTTTATACTGAAGTACGAAAATAATTCAATGAAACCTCTGCCATGTCTTAAGAATCTTACAGCAAGGTCAGAATTTATAATACGAGTAGATGCGTGCAACCTATCATGAGGTATGCTGCTGAGACGCGGGCCGACACTGTACGAACCAAGGGTCTGCTAAGAACATCTGAGATGAAGGTCCTTAGATCCATTACTGGAAAAGCTCTCCGAGATCGTCTCCATAACGCAGACATAAGATAAACTTGCAAAATAGAGGATATCGTTCAATGGAGTAGATCCAGAAGAAGATACTGGAGGCTAGAATGGAAGCTGCTTACGAAATCCCCTCCAGACACCGTCCATCTGGAAGACCACTTAAGAGATAGAGGGATAGCTGGTCCCCGTCATCCCAGGAGACATTACGCTGGAGATGCTCATGTTAGAGAAGGTTCAGAAAAGATTTCTGAGATATCTCTAAATGATATAGTTTGGTAGCTATCTGTGGCTTTATCCCACTGCATTCCTCTTGGGCATGCTGAGGACCAATAGTTTGCAGATAATAAGAGATGGGTGCACACTTACCCATTTCTTCAGACTTATCAGGGGATTCTTTGAGAACTCCATTATCTTGGAGGCTATCCATCTTTATGTTCCAGATGGTTATCTTCGACAGACTGTTTTATCTCCCAACATGCAGAACCAACCTGCCTTTGGTGATGCCGGTGGGGAAAGCAATCAAACTGCTGAACATGATCGCTTCGGAGATCGACGTCTTCCATATTCGTGAAAGTACGTTCAGAAGACAAATACTCTTGACTTTGGAGAATATCTTGTATTCCTAATCTCGAACCATCTCTCATGCGTTCCTGGTATTATATATTTTTATGTTTTACCTGTTCTCAATAGATGCCTTAAACTAAAATTGTTGTTTGTAAAATCTTTTGAGAAAATAAATTGATTTGATTTGATATGATTATTTCTGTGCCACAGATCAGTAGATCTATTAAAATAAGAAGAAAACGATGAAGATTTCAATGTTTAATTCAAAAATATATTTAAAGAACTAACGAATCCTCGTTCCACTAACACTTATCCAAGCTCATACATTATTATATTATAATATATTAGCTAATGCCCAGCATGCGTTGCAATGCCTTTTTCATTTATTTTTGTTATTTATTTGAAGTGGATACACATATCGCACGCTTAATAGAACACTGGCTTAACTCAAAAAACCAAGTTTTGCTCAATATGACATGAGGTGGTGTTTTAACAAAAGCAGTCGAAAAACACGTACGAATGGATAGCGTTAACATTGTGAACGATTATCGTACGTACGAATGGATAGCGTAAACATTGTGAAAAATACATGGATAGTGTTCACACAAGCCTCTGTCTAATGTTAAATCAATTATGACCTAAACCACAATCGGTCAGTTTACTATGAAGCGTGCGATATACAAAGCACACATTTGCAAATACAAAATAAATAAATGTCAATGATTTTTTTGTTTGTTTCGTAAACCAAAGTTGAAAAAGTTCTTTTGAGTGCTTTGGGATATACAATATTTTTAGTACTCGTATTTCCGTCTTCTGTATCATTTTTCGGCTGTCTTTCTCGGGAACATGCAACATGCAACAAAATAGAATGAATTTTTCAGATTCAATCCACAGACATGAAGCGATCGACCTTATGCCTTGTGGATGGTCATTGAGAATGCAAGGCGAATGGGATACTACAATTGTTTGAAATCAAATTATTATTATTATCTTTTTTTTAATTTTTATACTATTACCTTACGTCGCCTGAGAGTAAGAAGGTTCCAACTGTCAAAAGTAAAAAGCTGAGAAAAATTAAGTCAAAGTTTTGTTGGTTTCGGGTGTGTATCTTGGAATAAAAGGATATCATCTGAAGCAGATGAAACTCTTTTTTACCGAGAAGCGGAAATTTTCTCTGGCGACAGTTGGAATAATAAAGTTCTAAGTGTAAATGAATCCTTCTTCAGTGAACCGTGTGTTTTTAATAATCAGGTGGAACTTGATTATTTTCGTAACATCAAAATGACGATACTGTTACGTGTTTTTTTTAGTTCTACGTATAGATAAGATTAGTAAAAAAAGCCAAATGAGGGTATTAGTTGCAAACCTGGCAAACTCCATCATTAGATATTTTGAGTAAATCGCAAAAACTGATACGTCAATAAAATGCGCTTTTTTACGATATTTATTTTTTTCATCTCAACCAGTTACTATTTTAAAAGTAATCAGTCATGAAATAATCATCATTATGTTGATAATTAAAGTTAAATAATGAATTTCATTTTGGAGTTAGCCAGATTTGCAACTTTCAAGTGGAGGTTGCCATGTTTGCAACAAACCCTATATTTTAATAGAAAAATTCTTCAGAATGAAGCCGAATTTGAAACTGAAAATTAATAAAAATTGTGTGCAAATGTATTATGAATAAGACCCAATTCATATCTCACTTTTGATTATTGGTGGAGTTTGCCGGGTTTGCAAATAATACCCTCAAATGTGAAATTTTGTTAGTTGGAACCCTCTTACTTTCAGGTGACGCTTAGTTAGTTTTATCTTGATTTTAGTTTAGTTTAATCTCGTTTCATAAGTCTACAATGTTAACCGTGTTCATTCATTTATATTTGTGGTAACTTGTAATTGAACTTATTTGAGTACTTCTTTGTGTTTTTTTATATATAATACTTACTTAGACAGATTCACCTGCAATTTATTCGTGGATTGTTTAGTTGGTTGCATTGACGTTGGATGGTTTTGCTGCCAAAATAGCACATTCGCAAAGCCGTTAGTCATTGTTGTAATTGTTGGTAATTTAAGTTTATCAGGTGGTGTTGATTTATACTTACTCGCTGTTTGTTTCCCTAAAACAAATAAATAAATCAAATGGCATGTCGATGGGAATACGAGGAATCAATACATCTTTTTCTTTTGAATTGCGATTAAGAATTGTAACTTCGATGACGTTTTGTATCAATTTTTGACAGCGAGCATAGTTACACAATCGCGGTAGATTAATGTTGCGAAGAAGACGCCGTAGAAATGAGATCACCACGGAACGATGAAATAAGAAAGAAATGTAAGGCAGATGACTGCTTCATGAATAAAATTAAAAAAGGATCCCTGAGATGGTTTGAACATATGGAACGAATGGATGAGAGTAGAATGGTTAAAAAGTTGTACACAAGCAGCGTGAGTGGGAAAAGAAGCCGAGGACGACCGAGGAAAACATGGCATGACCAAATTAATCAATTACTAAAAGGCGGTCGGAATAATCGACGTGCGTGCATGGTACGATGTATGAATGTAGAGGATCCCCGAGAGGTATGCCAGGACAGGGCATTGTGGCGATCCATCCTCTCTGCCTACCCCTTCGGGGAAATGGCGTGATGGTTAGTTAGTTAGTTAAGAAGACAATTATTAGAGCGCTGATTTTGAGTGATAATTTGTGCGGTGGCACATCAGGAAGATCCAAAGAATTTGAAAACTCAGACAGATTCACCTGCAATTTATTCGTGGATTGTTTAGTTGATTGCATTGACGTTGGGTGGTTTTGCTGTCAAAATAGAACATTCGCAAAGCTGTTAGTCATTGTTGTAATTGTTGGTAATTTAAGTTCATCAGGTGGTGTTGATTTTGGTGTTATATTACTGGTAGATTGTATCGGAAGTAACCAGCTAATAAAATGAGAGCTCAATTGAATAATGCTGTATTCGCTTACAAATCTCGAAGAGTTCGAACGAGCGGTTTGAGCATTTGTGCACTTAAAGTTGCCACCGCAATCAAAAACCTATCCAAAATAGCTAGAATGGCAGTGCACAATAGTGTTCTTCTACCGACCCTTATGTATGGAAGCGAAGCATGGAACTGGCAAAAGAAGGATGAAAGTAGAATAAATGCAGTAGAAATAAGATCTCTTAGACGAATGCGTGAATACTCTGTGTATGAAAGAGTGTCGAATGAACATATAAGAAGTGAATGCGGTGCGAATAATGGTGTTATGGACAAAATAATGAAAGGATCACTAAGATAGTTTTGACATACGGAAAGAATGAATGAAGAAAGAATGGTAAAAAAATTATATGTAAACGATGTAAATGGAACAAGAAATAGAGGAAGACCGAGGAAAACGTGGCACGATAAAATAAATCAAATATTGAATGTCGGTCATGTGAGGAGTCAGAGAAATCGACGCGCGTGCATGACACGATGTATGAATGTTGAGGAATCAAGAGAAATATGTCAGGAAAGTAAAGTGTGGCAGTCCATTTTTTCTGCCTACCCCTTTGGGGAGACGGCGTGATGGTTGGTTAGTTAGTTAATTTCAATATACGAGTACTTATTCACCTTTGTGAAAGTGTGGTTAAAAAAACACTGATCACTAAATATGCTGGTAAAGTACAATATAAATGAACATTTTACGAGCACATGACGAGGCAATAACTACAACGCATATGCGAACTAACTAACCATTACGCCATTTCCCCGGAGGGGTAGGTAGAGAGGATGGATCGCCACAATGGCCTGTCCTGGCGTACCTCTTGGGCTTCCTCTACATTCATACATCGCACCATGCACGCACGTTGATGTTTTCCTCGGTCGTCCTTGGCTTCTTTTCCTACTCACGCTGCTTGTGTAAAACTTTTTAACCATTCTACTCTTATCCATTGGTTCCATATGTCCAAACCATCTCAGGGATCCTTTTTTAATTTTATTCACGATGCAGTCATTTGCCTTATATTTCTTTCTTATTTCATCGTTCGGTATTCTATCATACAACGTTTTACCGCACATTCTTCTTAGTGATCTCATTTCTACGACGTTTATCCTGCTTTCATACTTCTTTTGCCAGCTGCAAGCTTCACTTCCATACGTGAGGGTTGGCACTAGAACTCCATTGTGTACTGCCATCTTTGCTTCTGTGGATATATTTCTATTTGCAGTAATGACTTTGAGTGCGCCATTTATTTTATTTCCAGCACCAACCCTTCTTTCGATGACTTTCTCCATTTTCCCGTCTCTTGTAAACATGCTACAGATAATATTATGTTCGACATGATTTGTCTTATCACCCCACACAGAGACAAACTACTGGCGTCACTTCAGAGTGCCTAGCGTTTGTTGAGGGTTAAGGCCGTGCCACACTGTTTGAAACAAGCTTTCCACAGGGGTGACCTTGGTGGAGAGCTGTGGAGCCTACGGTTGGTGTTGGTGTTGGTGCGTCAACATACTGTTGTAAGCAAGCTTTCCACAGGGGTCACCTTTGTGGAGCCCACAGTTGGTGTGGCATCCACAGTAGACACCATTTTCGTTCAATACGTCCGCACTCCACCGATAATGCCGCTATGCAGCTGATCTTGACTGGTGGAATGTGGAGCGCCCACATTGTGGAATGCGTGCTTACAACGGCGGGATCCACACGCTACTATGCGCGTCCGTTCACAAAGGTTGTTGAAGGTCAAACGAATTTTTGTTTCAAACAAGTGTCTACACAGTTTTAAACCGCCGGTGGAGACCGAAGTAGAGAGCTTGTTTAAAACAGTGTGGCACGGCGTTTAATACCGTTTATGTAAGTTGCAAGATTTACTTACTCCATTGGACACAAATCCATTATAAAATCGTATTTTTTTGCAATAAACGTTAAGTTGGCGCAATTTAAACTGTTAATGAATTCATCTGTCAAAATATCCTCCCGCAGCCGCACACGTGGGAGAAGTATCGGCAGAATGAGGCACACTGCCGTGGACCAGCTTCTCATCTCGAGATTCTGAAATTATATTCCTCAAATATAAAACCTGTCATGAGACGCAGAAGCAAGGGCAGACCGCAGATGCGCCTGCTGGCCGAATAAGTCAGGGAATCAACCGTCCTTCAAGGACTGTTGGAAGCGGCTCTTGTACACGACTTGAGGGTTTTGATATTTTTATTTGTTAGACTTTTTATAAACTAAAGGTCTTTACGCTGTGTTATGGATGTAATTCGCCTAAATGTAACATTATTTCAAATTGTATTATACCATATTTAGGGTATACTTAAGGTGTGAAGGTTGAAAGGGTTGGAAGCAGTGGCGGCCCATAGAAGCCCGGCTTGAGTATAAAATTTTGAATCAAAACCTCTTCTGGCTTGCAGAGGTTCAGCTTTTGTGGCTATTCATCTTACGTCTGATGGGAACATTTTTGGAAGGTGATTTCGTGGGTTGTTGGTTTATGCGGGGCATGATTACTTAGATTTGGAGGTTTTGATTCTAAATTTCGTACGCAAACCGGGCTTCTGGGCTTCTATCGGAGTAACGCCACTGGTTGGAAGAGGCAACAGAGTAAGTTTTTTTCTTCTTCCTTTTAGTTTAGGTCCTATGACCTGTTTGTGACAATGGGCTGTCTCGGGATGATGATGTCCAGCCATCTCTCCATCTCTTTGGCGGCCTTCCTGTTAATCTCTTGCTGCTTGGGTTTTCATCAACAATTTTTGCAATTCTTGAAGTCTCCATACGGTCCACGTGGTCTCAGCCATCTGCTGCTTCCACATCTTACAATATCCTCAACCTACAGACATACTTTATCGTTTCATTTCTGATCCGATCTCTGAGGGTTTTGCCGGCGATGGAGCGTAGGGTTCGCATTTCTGCTACTCTAAGAAGGTTCTTAGTCCTATTGGTATCGGCTCTGACCTTCATTCCATACGTCATGATGGAGCGAACGCATGCCTTGTATATCTTGACTTTCGGTTAGCATGTATTTGTTCCTCCATGGTGTAGCGCAAGCAGCCAGCCACGGCTGTCTCTTTGTTGGTTTGTGCTCGCACCTCGTCATATAGGTCACCGTAGCTACCGATCTCTGTGCCTAGTTAAGTGAATAGCATGATTTGCTCAAAAGGTGTGTTATCGGTGATCAGTTTACATCTGAGCGGCTCTTTTCATATCGTAGAGCACTTCGTTTTACTAGTAGAAATCGTCATGTTATATTTTTTAGATGCGAGGTGGAATATATAGAGCATTCACTGAACAGAGTAGAGTAAGTGTAATAACACAATAATTAAAGGATCGTTAAGATGGTTTGGACACATGGAAAGAATGATTGAAGACAGAATGGTGAAGAAGTTATATGTAAACGACATGAACAATTCTAGACATAGGGGAAGGTCGAGGAAAACGCGGCACGATCAAATCAATCGAATATTAAATGTCGGTCACCTGAGGAGTCGGAGAAATCGACGTGAACGCGAGGAATCGAGAGAAGTATGTCAGGACAGACAGTGTGGCGTGATGGTTAGTTAGTTAGTAATGTATACTATGTGTGTGTGAAGCGTTAGAATAGGAGTGATATTGAAGATACGTCTGTTCTGTCGCTTGTTGAGGTGGGGGAGCGGGTCGTGACGTAGCCGCCACACATGCTTAGGTTCATAGTATAATAATTAACTAACTAACTAACTAACTAACCATCATTAACAAATATAATAATTATAAATTTGATAATTTATTGAGCGCATTTTTTTAATAAATCATATCAAAGGCACCGTAGAAAATGCTCCGTTTTTTAAATTCAGTCGAACAGTCCATCAACATTGACATCAGGAAAGCATAATTTGAAAAAGGTGCGTTTTGAGTCTTGATCTAACGGATTCTCAATGCACTTGAGGCCTGCTGGTAGATTGTTTCAGGTCGAAGGGCCGGATACTGCGAATGCTCGGTCGCCAAAGTTTGCGTTAGGACAGCGTTTTGGCACAGTCAATCTGCTGATCGCAGAAGACTGTCTGGCATTCAGGTTCTCGTTGATGCAGAGTTAAGATAAATGAGCTGGTGCCATTCCATGCAACGCCTTAAATACCGTCCAACAGAACTTTTATTGTATCCTTTCTAGACATTTTAGCCAACGGAGCTCCATAACTGAACTCCTGTATTAATGTTTTCTTCTTCTTCTTCTTCCTCAGCCTATTCCCGTCCACTCCTGGATTCCTCCATTCGTTTCCATGTCACTCTGTCCTGTGCAGAATGAATCCAGGTTATTCCGACGTGTCAGTTCAGGTCATTCTTTCACCGTAGTTGCGGTCGCCCCGCACTTCTCTTTGCCGTCCACGGTCTCCAAGTCAGCAGCCTTCTTGTCCACTTTTCATCTGCGCTTCTGGCTACGTGACCTGCCCATTGCTATTTTAGAGTCGCCACCCGGTGGATGATGTCAGTGACCATTGTTTTTTCTCTCACCGTATCGTTTCTGACTCTGTCTCTTAGGCTTATTCCTAACATAGCTCTTTCCATGGCTCTTTGGGTCATTCGTAGTTTTTCGGCACTTTGTTTGGACTATGTAACAGTTTCAAGACCATCAGTACCAACTGGCAGAACGCAGGTTTCATAGACTTATTCATGTTTTATGTTTAAAATATTTTTGGTAACTTTATATCTCTTTCTCGATGATGAAGGTGTAAAAACCTTCAAATCATGCCGAGGAAAATAAACTAAAAAGTGGATTTTTTTATCTCCGGCGGGGAAGGCAGAGAGGATAGAGCGCCACATTGTTCTATCCTGTTATAACTCTCGCGCCTCTTCTACATTCACACATTGTGGCGGAGATGGTACTACGGAGAACCAGAGCCAATAGAGAGCTGTTGTCGAGTGTGAATGTTAGAAACTTGTATTTGGGTGATGTTCCGAAGGGAGAAAAATACTACCTCCTTCGACTGATATGATTGGGTAAAGTAGAGGGACGTCGGAGAGTTGGTAGAATGCAGTTGTTCTGTCGCAGGACATACTCGTATATGCTTTTGCTGCAGTGATCGCCAGTGTTGGGGGGATAATAATTGGCGTATCTTGTATTTGCATAAGTTATTGAAGTACTGTTTCCAAATCATACAGATTTGCAATATTTTAATTGTTCTATAAGACATTTAAATTAACATTAGTACGTCAAATAATTGACGTATCTTGTACCTTTATAAGGTATTGAAGTGCTGTTTCGAAATCATACAGATTTGCAATATTTTAATTAAATTAACATTAGTATGTCAAATAATTGGCGTATCTTTTACTTGCATTAGATACTGAAGTACTGTTTCCAAATCATGCAGATTTGCAATATTTTAATTGTTCTATAAGACATTTAAATTAACATTAGTATGTCAAATAATTGACGTATCTTGTACCTTTATAAGGTATTGAAGTGCTGTTTCGAAATCATACAGATTTGCAATATTTTAATTGTTCTATAAGACATTTAAATTAACATTAGTATGTCAAATAATTGGCGTATCTTGTACTTGCATTAGGTTTTGAAGTACTGTTTCCAAATCACACAGATTTGCAATATTTTAATTGTTCTATAAGACATTGAAACATACAATTTGTTTTACAACCTGAAACAACTAGAGCATCCAATAATAATGGTTGAAATAGCGACGTCAATAACAGACATTAAATATGCAAACAAAATATTTTAGAGGGTACAAATGGAATTGCATCCTTCTGCCTCAAAATCATTCTGGTTTTTATAACTTTAAAATTTCTAAAATCTTAAGTATAACGTGTGTATCATTCAAACATCTGCTCCCGAAAGAACACGAATTTGCCATTTTTATTTAATTGAAAAAACATTTTATGAAAAATGTCTTTGCATCCCGTCTGTTTCTGAAGTACAGATATATTATACGATTTACCCTCTCTGTGTGATTACATTAAACGTATTATGTTACTTACCTATAAAGGGTCAGAAGTAAAATGAAACTGAACACAATTGAAAATGCTGTTTACAGATATTTATATGATGTTTACTTAAGAAAAATAATATTAAAAGTTTAATATTTTTTTCTACTCTGGTATATAACTACGTGTAAAAGGGATAGGAAACCCATTATTTTGCTGAGTTTAATTAGTTGTGTATGTATTGTTTATATTATGTTAATAACTGTTTAATTTTGAAGCACTATTATAATACTATCAAAATTTATTAACTAATTTCTATGAAATTATTGCTATAGCTGATTTGCCAAGCCATGTTGGCATTATCAGGTATAAAAAACAATTCAGTAAAAATAAGTTGATAAATACAGCGCCTTTGAGATGAGTAAGTCATAAAAATGGCACTCTATATATTATCCAAATTATTATTATTATTATTATTATAAATTGTGATACGTACGGGTATTATAACAGTGTTAAAAAACGGGTAATGATGTTGAATCATGTATCACGTCATGACGTACGGAGCCGAGACGTGGACACTGACAAAAGGTCTAGTCTACATATTCAAGGTCGCCCAACGCGCCATGGAGAGGGCCATGCTTGGAATAACCTTGAGGGACAGATTAAGAAACGAATTCATTCGTCAACAATCCAAGGTGACTGAGGTGGCTCTGCGGATGGGTGGGGTGAAGTGGTGATGGGCTGGACACATCTTTCGGAGAACCGACGGTCGATGGGGGAGATGGGTTCTGGAGTGGAGACCGCGTACAAGATTCCGCAGAGTTGGACGTCCCCCTGCCCGGTGGACCAATGATCTGAAGAGGATTGCTGGACATAGATGGATGGGAGCGGCAATGGACAGGGGGCGGTGGTGGGCTTTGGGAGAGGCCTACATTCAGCGGTGGATGGCAGACGGCTGATGATGATGATGATGTTGTATAACAGTGTTTCGGCCAAGGCAAGGGATTATCTAATCATGTTTTAATATCATGAATTAAATAATCAATAAATCGCGTATAAATCAATATCATCGCGTATATTTTAGACACTAGTCAAAATTATACAAATACATCTTGCCTTGGCTTCACAGCATGGGTGAAATTACCAGCCATAGAAGGAGAACGGATAATGCAGTTTCGGGCGGGTGAGGATCTGACGCCACACAGGAATAATCTCAATATTTACATCAGACACAGATATCTCTCCTAAAAAACAATAAAACTCCTTGGCGTCCATCTAGAGACTGATCTTTCTTTGAAAATTCAAATCAATAAAATAGTCAGCAATTGCTTCTTTTATCTAAGCAATTAAGATCCATAAAAATAAATATTCCCATTGGCAGTTTTATAACATTAATCAATTCCTTCGTCCTGTCCCGACTAGATTACTGCAATGGAGTCTACACCAACATCCCCAAACAGCAAAAAAAACCTCTAGTCTGCATTCAATGCAGCAGCAAGACTGATAAGAGGTGGGCCAAAGATTTGTCACGTAACACAGCATCTTAAGGAGAGAATGGCACCAGCTTATATATCAGAACTCTGCATCAACGAGAACCTGAATGCCAGACAGTCTACATTAACTTTCTTTCCATGTTTCCAAACCATCTTAATGACCCTTTCATTATTTTGTTCTTAACACTTCGCACTGCAATTACTTCTTATATTTATATTTGACAATCAATCAAAATAAGGATACAAGTATAATAAATGCAGTAGAAATGAGATCTCTAAGACAAATGTGTGAAAAAACTGTATGTAATAGAGTGTCAAATGCAAGTATAAGAAGTGAATGTGGTGCGAATGAAAGTGTTATGAACAAAATAATGTAAGAGTCGTTAAGATGGTTTGGACACATGGAAAGAATGAGTGAAGACAGAGTGGTGAAGAAGGTATATGTAAACGACGTGAACGGAGCTAGAAATAGAGGAAGACGGAGGAAAACGTGGCATGATCAAATCAATCAAATATTGAAAGTCGGTCACGCGAGGAATCGGAGAAATCGACGTGCGTGCATGGCAAGATGTATGAATGTAGAGGAATCGAGAGAAGTATGTCAGGACAGAACAGTGTGGCGTTCCATTCTTTCTGCCTACCCCTTCGGGGAGACGGCGTGATGGTTAGTTAGTTTGTTAGTTATACAATCAATCATATACAGATATTTTCTAAGAGATCTCATTTCTTATATCTTAGTTCCATTTACAAAAATACTTTCTTTACCATTATTCATTCATTAATTCTTTCCATGTGCCCAAACCATCTTAATGATAGTTAAAATCGATCGATCGAATAAAAAAAATGGTTTTCAATCCCTATTTATGGATTTATACAGCGGTGTACAAACAACAATAAATGATTAAAATAAATATTATAACGCTTAAGAAAACATCATAAAACTTGCCGTAAAATACATTAACAATTGCGATTAATTGAGTTTTACTTCAGGTTCCTTGAAGGTAAGTAATATAATATTCATAATAAAATCACATATATCGAAAAGTAAATATTGTATTATATTTTTAAACCTGAATTCCAGAAGTGCAAACAATACATTCAGAAAAATATCGTTTAAATTAAAGAAAACTGTGGTAAATAACGCTCGGACCTCTAGATCCTTATTCAGATAGAAGGATAGCAACAAAAGCCAAAATAAAATAACCCATTATTTTAAAGATTTTTTTATGAAGTAAAATACTATATTTTTTTCCCACTGTTGGATTTATTATTCTCTACAACAGTGGTTCCCAAACTTTTTTGTAGTAGTCGTAGACCCCCTGCTGATTTTTTATTTATTTTGTGCAGACCCGCTACTTTCGTAATATATTATTTTCACAAATTCACCTATAACTATAAAATGAGTTTTTGAAGCTGACACAGAAAAATTAGACTAACAGAAAAATATATCTGGAATTCGTTGTAAATCTTTGTTTTTTCTTTTTCTTTTTTTGTTCATTCGTGATACGATTTACACAAACGAGTAAAAAAAAGGCATCGATGACGAATTCTAGGTTTTCACGAATATTTTTCACTGTCGACCTTTTTTTTGCTCATTTGGAAAAATTGAAAGTCGCGGCTGGCCCGATTTTCACGAATGAGGAAAAAAAAAGTCAACGACGAAAAATATCCGTTTTTATTTATTACAACTTCCATAGGAATAAAAATGGGTCACATGTTTTTGATTTTATATTAAACTTTGCGCGGACCCCCTGACGTTGTTCCGGGACCCTTAAATTAATTTTAATTTTCCACGGACCCCCTGAATGATCCTAGGGACCCCATGGGGGTCGTACGGACTAATTTGGGAACCACTGTTCTCCAAGTTTCGAAGGTTTTAACCCGTTCATAGAGAGCGATATAAATTAACCAAATATATTATTAATAAAATACAAAAACTTTAACATTTTGTAATACATGTTTTAAAAATTAAAATGCATGTTATGTTTAGGCAAATTACATGCTTAGGTGTTTTTTTAATCTATTATATTGATTCTCATGACGTGTGAATTCTACACAAGACCATAGACAGTGTGACAATCACACTTACATCGATGGGAATCGATCCCGGGACCTTTGATATGACAGTCAAAACTCTTACCACTCTGCCACGAAAGTATATCGAAGGTTTATAAAGTGAAAACCTACGACACATGTTGAGAAAATTAAATACAAATATACGTTTTAATTCATAAAAATCGTTAAAGACCTATAGTTTATAAAAAGTTATTGAACGCCGAGGCATGATTAATAATTAATAATTGAAAAATCAAATTACTCCTTTTACTCCTTTTACTCCTTTCTCCTTAAATAATTTGTCTACATTTAATTTCCCAAGCTCCCATTCCCAATCAAATGCTAATTTATTAATTTCTATATAAATTATGTCTTTTCAAATGTATGTAAATTCAAAATATTTTTTTAAAATATTTTTATTTCTTTTATATATATAATTTTTTATATTATCATCATGTATTATTTTCATTTAATATTATTTACTAGTTAGTTAATAGATGCAGTAGAAATGAGATCTCTTAGACGAATGTGTGGATACTCTGTGTATGATGGAGTGTCGAATGAAAATTTAAGAAGTGAATGCGGTGCGAATGATGGTGTCATGAACAAAATAATGAAAGGGTCATTAAGATGGTTTGGACATATGGAAAGAATGAATGAAGAAAGAATGGTAAAAAAATTATATGTTAATGATGTAAATGGAACCAGAAATAGAGGAAGACCGAGGAAAACGTGGCACGATCAAATAAATCAAATATTGAATATCGGCCGTGTGAGGAGTCACAAAAATCGAGGCGCGTGCATGACACGATGTATGGATGTTGAGGAAGCGAGAGAAATATGTCAGGAAAGAAAAGTGTGGCAGTTCATTCTTTCTGCCTACCCCTTCGGAAAGACGGCATGGTGGTTAGTTAGTTAGTTAGTTAGTAACTAGTTCTTACTGATAAAAAAAAAATATATATTAGTACTTATAACAAAGAACCCAGGTTAATTTTTTAATTAATATTATTGTATCGAAATTTAAATGCGCTTTAATATTAGTCTTTCATTGTTTAGTTTTAATTAAATTATTAACTTGAAGATGGAGATCCGAAACATGTGGTGTTTTTTAAAATTTTGTGGATTAAACAAAGTTATTTTAAATTTCCTTAGTATATTTATAAAAAGTCAAAACAAATAAAAATATCAATACCATCAAGTTGCCTATAAAAGTGGCTTCCAAGAGTGACGGTCTGCTTCAGACAGCAGGCCCATTTGCGGTCTGTCCTTGCTTCTGCGTCTCATGGCCATCACCCGACACGCTCAAGACAGCTTTAATATTTGAGGAATATATTTTTAGAGTCTCGAGTCAAATAACGCGATGAAAAGCTGGTCCACGGCAGTCTGCCTCATTCTGCCGATGCTTCTCCCACGTGTGCGGTTGCAGCAGGAAAATGATTTTTTGACTGATGATTTTGTAAACAGTATAAATTCCGCCAACTTAACATGGAAAGCAAAAGTATACGATTTTCTATGGGAATTTTGTCCAAAGGAGTAAGTAAAAATTGCAGCTTACAGAAACGTTTTAACTCTTAAGTAACCTAACGTAACGTTAACTTGCAGAAACCTAACGTAACGTAAACTTGCAGAAACCTAACGTGACGTAAACTTGTAGAAACCTAACGTGACGTAAACTTGCAGAAACCTAACGTGATGTAAACTTGCAGAAACCTAACGTGACGTAAACTTGTAGAAACCTAACGTGACGTAAACTTGCAGAAACCTAACGTAAAGTAAACTTGCAGAAACCTTAGCTAACGTGATTTCGCAGAAACCTAACATATCGTAATCTTGTTGAAACCTAAGGGTACGGCCACACCGGAGTGCCAGAGAAGAGTCAAGATGAATACCTGGCGAACCATCGTATGGCGTACTATGGGACCGGCCACACTATACGCTTCGCGCCACAGTGCGTGAACACACTCCACCTGTGTCTTGACTCAGGCACTCCGGTGATCGCACCGATCACGCTTGCTGTTTGTAATGTCTTTTGAGTAAATAAACTGATCTGTGATCAAATTACTTGCGCAGTATTTATTGAGTATATTCAAGAAAACCACAAACTGTGTTCATAAATGGCTGTTAAGACCATAAATAAGATTACTATCGAGTATGAAAAATAATGTTTTTTTTTTCTTCTTCTTTTCAATATAATCAGAAATCTAAGTGTAGAAGATTTAGAAACAAGGAATATAAGGACAGAAACGTTTGTTATGCCGAAACCCACGGATAAAGCTCTTTTAAAGCTCCCTGGGATAAATCTACCCCGTGAATTTGATAGCAGACTCCAGTGGCCGAAGTGCACATCAGTGTCACTAACAACAAAACAAGTGAGTTTTTATAATTATAATAATAATTAGGCTAATTTGTATAGCGCCGTTTCTGTGAATAGCTCACCTCAAGGGCGCTTTGACAATGTTTTTAGTCATAAGAGCTGCATATGACACCAGGAATCAGATGCGTACTTTGAATAGGTGGGTTTTTAGGTGGGAGGGAGCACATTCCAGGCGGACGCATCCCCCACTGCGAAGGCCCGATCTCCGAAGTTTCTCCGGGGGTTGCGCTTTGGCTCAACTAATCTGCCTGTTGTTGAAGATGCTATTTGAAGCAAAGATTGCCGCAAGGGCAATCAGCAATGCAAAGTTCAGATATATTGGCTGGTGCCATTCCGTGAAGCGCTTTTATATTAGGTTCTTACATATGAAATTGGCGTTTTGCCGTACTGGCAACTTTGATCTCAAATATCTTCTCTTTGGTTAGGAATTCCAAATTCAAATTTATACACCTATTTACTCAAGTATTTTTGTTTCGAAAATTAAAATTCATTTGTTTTTTCCTCAATTGTTTTTTTTCTTTGCGTCACTCAGTTTACAAAATGGAAAACTTGAAATATCGCGTTATTTACGAGTACGAGTTCCACCGTGGCACCAGTGCTGCAGAAACGGCTCGAAGGATTAATGATGTGTATGGCAACGGTGCCGCAAAAGAAAACATAGTGCGTTTTTGGTTCCAACGTTTTGGTTCTGGAAATTTCGACCTGCAAAACAAGCCCCGTGGACGGCCGGAGACCAAAGTTGATAATGAAGAATTGAAGGCTATTGTGGAAGCGGATCCATCGCAAACCACGTCCGAGTTAGCTGCAGGCTGCGGTGTTCGTGATAAAACTGTTTTAATCCACTTGAAGCAAATTGGGAAGGTGAAAAAGCTTGAAAGGTGGGTACCTCACGAATTGAGTGAAGCAAATCAACAAACGCCCGTGGACTGCTGCGATGCATTACTCAACCGGCACGATAATGAAGGGATTTTGAATCGAATCATTACCTGTGATGAAAAATGGATCCTGTATGATAATCGGAAGCGCTCATCGCAATGGCTGAACCCTGCCGAACCAGCCAAACCATGCCCCAAGCGAAAATTGAATCCAAAAAAGTTACTTGTGAGCGTTTGGTGGACTAGTGCTGGTGTCGTTCACTACAGCTTTCTTAAATCTGGCCAGACGATTACGGCAGATGTCTATTGTCAGCAACTGCAAACCATGATGGAAAAGCTAGCTGCTAAACAACCGAGGCTGGTTAATCGCTCTAGGCCACTGCTGCTTCATGATAACGCTAGACCACACACTGCACAACAGACGGCTACCAAATTAGAAGAGCTTCAATTGGAATGTCTAAGACATCCACCGTACTCTCCGGACCTTGCCCCAACAGATAACTATTTTTTTTCGAAATTTGGATAACTTCTTGCAAGGGATATAATTCAACTCCGATGGGGCAGTCCAAACCCGACTTCAAAGATTTTATTGATTCCCGTCCGAATGATTTTTTTAGTAAAGGGATTGATGAACTACCTATGAGATGGCAAAAGTGCATAGATAGCAATGGTACATACTTTGATCAAATAAATATATTATATTAAAAAAAAATCAACTTTATGTTCCTCCCATACAAAACGCCAATTTCATATGTAAGGACCTAATATTATAGAATACACTGCATATCAATATCACTAACATATAAACAAGTGAGTATTTAACGTGTTTTTATAGAATACACTGCATATACATGGCACTAACATATAAACATATGAGTATTTAACGTTATATTTTAGAATACACTGCATATCAATGCCACTAACATATTATAAACAAGTGAGTGTTTAACGTGTTTTTATAGAGTACACTGCATATCTATGCCACTAACATATAAACATGTGAGTATTTAACGTTATATTAAAGAATACACTGCATATCAATGCCACTTACATATAAATATGTGAGTATTTTACATTATTAGTACATTGTAGAATCGAAAGTCCGCATTTCTGAAAATTTCTGGAAGATCTGTTTTAGCACGCATGTATCACCCGTTTTCATATCTGCAAATTGAACAAAAATGTTACGTTTTCAAATGACAAAAAAGGCAAACATTCTATTGTACGTCCATGTGTGCCCTGGTGGTGAATTTGAAATATATTGATTACTTGATTATATGTAATCGAAGTAAACAAATCAATGTATACATAAAACTATTAAAAGCTTAAAAATTGAAGACACATCTCCAGGCGTTATCTAGCACTGTATGATAATTTCAAAGCCTTTCACAGTGCATTAATAAAGATTTTCTGCTTAATGCTTCCCAATCTTAATGGATGGCGCTAGTGTAGATTGAAATAAAAAAATGTGAAGTGCTGCGCAGCATTCTAAGTGTGGTCGTAAGAAGGGTGGAATGGGGAATGTTGTTAAACATAAAGCGATCGCTTAACCCAACCGTGACTTACCCATGACTAAGCTTACCCCCACCACACATTCACAACCCCACCCTCCTTCTTTTGTTCTCTCTCGCACCCTACGGACAGTCAGTCTCCCGCTGTCTCCCCTTCAACGTGTCACCTCGTTAATTTCAACCTGTCATTATTTATTCGAGATTACGTGTGATTATCCGGAAAATTGGTATCCGGAACATCTCCGGTCCCAATTGTATTAAGTATTTGCTAATCTGTTTTAGAACCATCCACACTGCTGTTGGGCTTTTGCAACTGCCAGAACAATATCTGACAGAATTTGTATCCACTCGAATCAAACAATAAATGTCGCGGTATCTGCTTGGCATCTGATGTCGTGCTGCTCTGAATGCAGCAAAAAGATAAGGTTCGGAGGTTTTTCTGGTGAGTAATTTATTTCATTAACCATTGAATGTGTGTGATCACTGTTTCGCAATGTCCCATATTATCAGCACTCACCCGTTAATTGAGAAAATTCAGAAAACTTCCGCCATTTGAATGAAACGATAATTACTGGAAAAACCCTCCGAGATCGTGTCCGCAACGCAGACATAAGGAAAACCTGCGAAATAGAGGATATCGTTCAGTGGAGTAGATCCAGAAGAAGATACTGGAGGGACCATGTAGCCCGAATGGATGGTGACAGACTCGCACATACAGCCGCCTATGAAATCCCTTCCGGACACCGCCCACCTGGAAGACCACCTAAGAGATGGAGGGACAGCTGGATCTCATCATCCGACGAGATATGATTTCTGTGTCACAGATCGTCAGATCTATCAAAAGAAGAAGAAGATAATTAAAGTTGGAGTGAAGGAAAGTGACTATGTCCACACGGAATTGCGTGACCAACTTTGGAGACTGAAGGCCGAAATGAAACAAAATTAAAAGCTTTTATATAAAAAAAATTATATAATTTAAAAATAATATTGATGAAATCCAGTATTCGTATACAAGTATAAGTATACATTCTCAAAAAATATTGTAATCATATCTGGTCAAATGTTTGGCATATAGATAGGAGTGACATCTCCAGGCGGCTTCTAACAATGCGCTAATGGCAGGATAGCCTTTCATATTGTGTTAAAAAAGATGTTCTGCTTAATGCTTAATAAACATAAATCTTCATAGATGGCGTTAGTATGTAGATTATATATAGAGTAATCTTAAAGAGATTAACATATGTAATCAAAATCTTCATAGATGGCACATTGAAACTGACATAGGACTTTTACATATACGAGTATACAACTTCCAAAAATTTGACAGACATGATCATAAACATAGGTGGAATGGGGAATGTTGTAATTACATAAAGCGTGCGCTTAACCCAACCAATGACAGGTCATAAGTCCTGTAAACACATTCAGATTCCAATTTGCATCTTCGTCTCTAACAATTAAATCAACAATTACATTTGTTTATATATCACAATATTATTAAAATCAACCGGTTTCGCTCCCGCCGGAGCTTCGTCAGGGTTACAAAAGACACTGACGAAATTCCGGCTTCTTTTTAATAATGCCACAGCACAAATTAGGTGCATTATACGAATGTATATTATATCATTTAATTTTACAGCAAGGGGGTACAAGTATTGGATTACCAATGGTATAGTCACTGGAGGAGATGATAAGAAAACGGGGTGTCAGCCTTTTAAATTGTATGATCCCAGCGGTAAAAAACATTTTTTGTAATTCTTCAAGTTAAGTTACAACAGTCAATTTCATTTGAAAATTTTCTCTATACTTTGACCTCTCCTTAACCATTTCATCTATTATTTTGAAAAAAGAAATGTGTTATTTCAGGTAAATGCCAGAATAATTGTGCGGAGGGCTATCAGGTTCCATATGAAGAAGACAAATATTTTGGGAGCGAGGCTTACGCTCTAAGAGGAGGACAATTTGAAATGATGCATGATATATATGCACACGGTCCAATCACAGCCAGCTACGTTGTGTTTGAGGACTTCATAGCCTATAAATCGGGAGTCTACAGGCACCTCCATGGTGGTTTATGGGGTATGTATAAAACATGGTTACGGAGTTCTAGTGCCAACCCTCATGTATGGAAGTGAAGCTTGGAGTTGGCAAAATAAGGATGAAAGCAGGATAAATGCCGTAGAAATGAGATCACTAAGAAGAATGTGCGGGAAAACGTTGTATGATAGAATACCGAACGATGAAATAAGAAAGAAATGGAAGGCAGATGACTGAAGAAAATAAAAAAAAGGATCCCTGAGATGGTTTGGACATATGGAACGAATGGGTGAGAGTACAATGGTTAAAAAGTTGATGAAAACATGGCATGACCCAATTAATCAATTACTAAAAGGCGGTCACATTCGAAGTCGGAATAATCGACGTGCGTGCATGTTACGATGTATGAATGTAGAGGAAACCCGAGAGGTATGCCAGGACAGAGCATTGTGGCGATCCATCCTCTCTGCCTACCCCTCTGGGGAAATGGCGTGATGGTTAGTTAGCTAGTTAGTTGGTTATAAAACATGGCTGTTCAGTACTAACGTTGTTATTTCATTTTCCTAAATATGCTTTTAACGTTGCGTTTCAGGTCGTCACACAGTCAGGATCATCGGTTGGGGAGAAGAAGACGGCACGCCTTACTGGCTGATTACCAACTCCTGGGGTAAAAGATGGGGAGATAACGGCTTCTTCAAAATGTTGAGAGGAGAGAACCACTGCGGAATAGAAGGGGAAGTTGTCGCAGGAATTCCTAAAACACAAAAATAATAATAAAAATAAACCACACTATCTTATAAGATTAGTATTAAATAGTCCATCGTTTTGGCCGAAACACTATGATTTTTAAACATGATAAACTGTTAAATTATAAAACTCTGTTTTTATGTATCACAATTTTATTTTTATTTTTCCCGACAGCGGTTTCGTCAACCTGTGTTTCAATAATATATCAACTGTTAAATTTTTGTGATTTTTTTAACCTTTATACCTTTAATCTTTCAAACATGGGAACAAATACACATGAAGGTTCGAAAAATCATGAAAATTTAACAGTTGATATATTACTGTAACACCTGATAGTGTCAACATTGGTTGACGAAACAGCTGTTGCGAAAAATAATAATAAAATTGTAATACAATATAAAAACAGACTTTTTTAATTTAACAGTTTATAAGATTAGTATTATATTATCTCAGTTATCATTTCTTCCATATTGGCCATCACTTTGTGTTGTGGATTCACATTTGAATAACTTTTTGGAAACATTGGTAACATCGTGATATCATAACAATTTTTTGCGTTTTTCACAAACTTGTCTCGGTACACAAACTTCCCTTCTTCAGTGTATGAGTTTTAACAGTTAAATGATATTGAGTAATTACTTATATATTATTATAATGACGAGTGAAAAAGTGGTAGGGAGAAAAGCTAAATTTAGTGGCAGGATAAATTGTTGTATACTTGGAATTATGAGACAGGGGAAAGGGAAATAAATCAATGAAGGGCCTAGAAGTTAAGTTCAGTTGGTTGTTTATAATATATTCTTTGTTTTTAATTGCCTATTTGATTTCCAAATTTTCTATATTATGTAAAGTTATAATTATATTCTTCTTATTCTTCTTCTTCCTCAGCCTATTCTCTAGGTTATAGTGAGCGTGGTGTTGCCTTTGGAGGAATATAATAAATTTTTGACAATTGATGAAGAGCAAAACCCATATTTCATTGGTAATAGAGTACAGGAAGAAATTTCCTGATACATGAAAATCAACGCTTGTATCTCAAATATAAATGATTTAAATATTATAAGGGAATCATTAATTAAAATCTAAACATAAATTTTGCATGTAATATTTTGAATCAATAAATACAAGTTAGTGATCAATACATTGTTTTAATTTTTTTGTTAAAGTTCTAGCCTTGGTAGTGACTCCTAAATATTAAAAAAAAAAACGAATAAGTATTGTTATAGTATAAAATCAAATGATTTCTGTCCGCAACAAAAGAACTGGTATGAACACGTGAGGAGAATGGATCCACCCAGACTCCCCCTCGTTGTGTTGCAAGGCCAATCCCAAGATAGACGACCCCCTGGTAGCCCACCAAAGAGATGGATCGACAGCTTGAAGTCGACCTCGCAGGAGGCCTATTCCTCTTGAGAAACAGACCACAATGTATACACTTAGAAGAAGGATAATATATAAGCACCACCTTAATATACATAAACACAACAGTATAGTATGAATTTTTAAGATCAAACATAAAATACTACGCTAATACTACTATTATTATTAAATGCTAATTTATATTTTAAGTGCGCCGTTTTATCAAATCAATTACTCCAAGAGCGCACTAGGAAAAAACTAGCCGAACAATGCAGTCTTAAATTTAACGTCACTATCCTCATACTTAATACTGACATGGAGCTATTACACGCCAACGGACGCGCAACGCTGAAAACATGATATTAAAAACTTGCTATATTGGCTTTGGGAATAATAATGTTGTTCGCATTTGTTTCTACTAATCGGAGTGAACATTGCCTTTTCATTGGCATGGGTGTCACGCAGAGGTCAAAAATATACGCTGGCGCTCTCTGGTGTCGAGCCTTCACTGTCAAACAAAATTTGCATTTTACTTGCTCCCGGATTTTGAATCCCTCCATCTCTTTGGTGGACTTACGGGGGGACGGTAGCCGGCAGAAATCTGATGCGCCACAGCGTGTAGGATTCTAGTGGGGTTCATCCTCTGCATGCATTCCAGTATCTTCTGCGTTGTCTGCCCCATCTCACGACATTTTCCACCTTGCAGATGTTTCCCAGTCATCTGTTTAATCTGGTCATATCACCGCGTAGGAGATCTGCTTCTACTTATTTGCCTGGAACACTTCTTGTAATAATACTTTTTTCCAGGTTACTCAGCTCTCTCCTGGCAATGTGATCAAAGAAACTCAAAAGTCGCCGAGTACATATTACAGATAGTTTTCCTGCTATTTTGAGCTCACTAAGGACCGAGTCATGTTAGTGATAGTACGTTCAGGGGACAAATACTATTGACTTTAGAAAGTATCTTGTCTTCCTAATGCCGAACCATCTCTAATGCGTTCCTGGTACTTTGTTGTATTTTTTAATATTATACCTGTACTTAATAGATGCCTTAAACATTTTCCTGTTTGTAATATCTATTGAGTTAATAAACTGATTTGATTTGATTTGATTCTTTTTCCATTCGACGCGAACACCACATTTCAAAAGCGTCACTCCTGGCTCGGCCACAATAAGATGAGTCACAATTTTTTTATTGTTCATAATGACAGCTAGAGAAGTCCGTATATTTTTGTTTTGATATATTGATTTTTGTCCGAATGGTGTACTTCCAAAGTTAAACTTGCAAAATTCGCAGAAAAATCGCCAGAAAATTGACAATAACAAATTAACTATGGCATATAAAAAAGAATGGGTATTATTTTGACAATACATTTTTAAAGATCGAGATAAAGTTTAAATAAATTGGTTGAAAATTGTCTGAGTTATCTATCGGTGCGGCCAGCTTGAAAATGCAGTTTTGAGAGTCGCCACCCGGTGGATGATGTCAGTGACCTTTGTTTTTTCTCTCACCGTATCGTTTATGACTCTGTCTCTTAGGCTTATTCCTAAAATGCCTTTTTCCATAAAAACTTTTAGTGGCCTAGCCCCTTAGGGGGTATTTTAGTCTAGAAAATTTAAAATAAATTTTTTTCTCCTTATTTTTAATGTTTGGACCTATAAAAATATGATCCTAAGAGTATTTTGAGAAATTTTGAATAGGTTCGAAATTACAGCTATTTTTGTGACGCACCGACTAAATCGGTCCGGCCGGGACGAATGAAAATAGGTGACAGGCAAACTCTGACCACCTGGAAAGAGCCCACATTATGAAAACTCTGTTGTACTCTACTATAAGGCTGGGTCGCTGGTTGAGAAAATGAAAGTATAACTGACCATTAAACTACTTAGATCGCGCAAAATTCGACTCCAAACTTTAAACGCGTTTTTCCTAAACTTACTTTTTTCGATACGGTTGGCATGATATGTTAAGGAATGGGATAATAGGGTGGTAACTCCGCACTTGCCTAAAGTCAAATGACTAGACACAAGCGAGGCCAGTATTGTTCCCCCTGTTTCTTGTTCCTCTTCATTAAAATGTTTTTATCAGAACGCACGAGGGTTAAATACCAAATGCACCGAGTTTTACAATGAGGTAGCAGGATGTGATTTTGATATAATATGTTTGACCGAGACGTGGCTTAGTGATAGCGTTTTGAGCTCGGAACTATTCACGTCGGATTTTATTGTGTTTAGGAGAGATCGCGCGTCCTCTTGTAGTGCTCACAGGCAGGGTGGGGGGTGTTTGTTGGCCGTGAGACACGGACAATCTATGGATATCCAGAGATTTTCTATGTTGGAAACGGTCAATGAAGATCTTTGGCTTAAGCTCACATATAGAGGTACGATAGTTTACATATGCGTAATATATTTTCCTCCTCAGAGTTCTTTAGAGTCTTATAGATTATTTTTTAATAAGATTCTTTGTAATCTGCTAATAATTGGGGATAAGCGTGTCATTTTACTGGGCGATTTTAATTTGTACTCGGCACAGAGCAGGGATGTCGATGAGGAGATCTCTTTTATGTGTTCGGTGCTGGGACTCGTCCAGTGTAATGGCATTCTGAATACCAAACAAAGAATACTTGATTTAATATTTTCGACAGTTCCGGTATCCGTTTCTCGAGACGAATCTCCCCTCACGAAAGAGGACTCTTACCATCCTGCATTAAATTTTGACTTGATTATAGAGACTTCAAGACCACATTCTAGGGTCCCTACTGCAGACACGGTATCATGGAGGGGCTGGAATTTTTCCAATGGTGATTTCAGTTTCCTCTATGATGCACTTTTTCAGGCAAACTGGGATCAACTTCGCTCTATAACAGACGTGAATGAGGCCGTACAAGTTTTTTATGACATTGTATATTCTTGTTTTGATGATTGCTTCCCTAGGAAACCCCCGGCTACCACTTATAGACGATATCCGAGGTGGTTCACTCGAGATATTATCAGTGACATCAGAATGAAACATAGTTACCACAAAAAGTGGAAGTCTTCTGGTAATTCACATTACTACACTCTCTTTAGTAGTCTTCGAGCTACGGTAAAATGTAAAATGAGATCTTCTTTCAAATCATATATATCCAACATTGGAGCCGATATTTTGAGAAATCCCAATGATTTTTGGAAATATATAGACTCCAAACGCCATGATGGTGGTGTTATTGATACAATGACGTGGCAAGGTCAAGAGGTTCACAATAGAGAAGTTGTGAATGCATTCGCTGAACATTTTAAATCTGTGTTCAGTACTCCATCAAATGAGGCAGTCCATGCTGATTCGCAGAATACGACTCAGGGCGCTCAAGATATTTCCATAGATTTTTTCAGTGAATGTGAAGTCTTCAAGGCTGTTAATCAACTCAAAAACACGAATTCATTAGGTCCAGATTTTGTTCCAACCTTTATATTAAAAGGTTGCAACCACATTTTCAAAAAACCACTGTCCATTATATTTAATCGATCGCTACAAACGGGTGTCTTTCCGGAACTTTGGAAGATTTCTAAAATCTCTCCAGTTTTCAAGAAAGGCACAAAATCATGTGTTGAAAATTATCGACCAGTAGCAATTTTATCTACACCTGCGAAGGTATTTGAGGCGTTAATACATCATTTTATTAACCCAAAGATAGAACCATTCATAATTAATGAACAGCATGGATTCAGATCAGGGCGTTCAACCATTACAAATTTGATGGTATTTACGAACTTTGTCACTAAGTGCCTTGATAAAGGTGCACAAGTCGACTGCTCGTATAGCGATTTTTCAAAAGCGTTTGATAAGGTGGACCACCAACTTTTGCTTCGAAAGCTTCAAAGGATTGGCTTTAGTGACAATCTGCTCAAGCTTTTCTCTAGCTATCTAACATCTCGAAAACAATATGTGTCATATGGACTTTTTCAGTCTTCAGCCTTTCACACCTCATCAGGGGTGCCACAAGGGTCCAATTTAGGACCATTGCTTTTCACAATATTCATAAATGATATTTCTAACGAAATAAAGTTTTCAAATTTTTTATTATTTGCTGATGACATAAAAGTTTTCTCCGAAATAGAGAATCCCTCAGATTGCTTGAAGCTTCAGTGTGACATTCAGAGCATAACCCAATGGAGTAAACGTAACAAATTATTCTTCAACGTCTCCAAGTGCTTTGTTATGTCATACACACGGGCATCGAAAACATTATACTTTCGCTATCTTATGGATGGGGTACAGCTTGAAAGAGCTTCTACATCCAGAGATCTCGGCGTTCTGTTCGATTCTCAATTATCGTTCAATCTTCACATAGTTGCTCTATGTAATAGTTCCATTAAAATGCTTGGATTTGTTTTCAGGAATGCCAAGATATTTTCGAACACACAGGTACTTCGGGTGTTGTATAATTCCCTGGTAAGAAGTCGGCTGGAATATAGTTCCGTTATTTGGTCACCGCCTGGGATCCGATATTCTCTGATGGTGGAGCGAGTGCAGAAAAAATTTCTGCGCTTTCTTTACCTCAGGGAGCGCGGTTATTACCCGTGGCTCTTTCCGACTGAATTCTTGCTAGGTATGCTAAGCTACCAATCATTGGAGAGAAGGAGGAACATTCACTTGGGAGTTCACTTCTTTCAGCTGATTGGCGGCCGTATACAGAACTCGGATGTCCTGAGTGATGTAGGTCTATTTGTCCCTGATAATTACCTTCGTCAAAGACAGCACAGATTGTTTTATTTGCCACGCTGCAGAACCAACCTGCCAATGGTAATGCCTGTGGGTAGGGCAATCTTATTGCTTAATCGGATCGCCTCGGAGGTCGACATATTTCGTGATAGTGTGAGTTGCCTCAGGGATGCAATATCAATGTTATGATTTTTTCTTACTCTTAAGCTTAATTTTTATTTTTTAATGCTTCTCTGTTTATAATGTAATTGCAAACGATTTGGAATTGTATGTCTGTAATGTTTGTGATTATTATCAAAATAAATGAAAATGAAAAAAAATGAAAATGAAATGAAATGATATCTCAAGTTCTAATGTATCAATTTTCTTTTTAAAAAATGTACAGAGATTCTGTATACAATATCTAACTATCGCACTACGTAGTTTTTTTTTTTAAATTTAGTTTTTTACTGTTTCAAAAAAATTTCGAAAGTCTTTCAAATCACCGCCATTTTGCGAATTATTATTTTTATTCAAAATTTCTCTACCTAGTGCGATAACTACACCCTTCTTGAAAATTCTAAAATAGAATTTTAAAGAAACTTATTTTTCAGATCACTGAAACGACTGGAATCCTGCCAACCAAGACATACTATTTTTTTGTGAGCCCCTACTTTGCCGGCCTGCAACTTTTTGGATTTTTTTTTTTTTTTTTTTTTTATATTGTTGAAATATCAATTAATAATTTATGTAAAAATGGATGGTAAAAATATTTACTGTTTTTTTTATAGCGCCCGAAAAAACATCTAAAATTCGGGCGTCTAGACTAGAATTCCCTTTCAAACAGTTAATCATGTTAAAATATCAAATATTTCCGCCAATACAATACATGTTTTGTAGGTGACTCTCCTATTTGACCTAAGGATAGAGGAGATCATCTCCGAAATATATTGTGGATAAATTTTTTTTTCGAAAAAATGTTTAATAAATTAAATGAATTATACAGTATTCCTCTTTTTCTTTTTTATATACTTTGTATATACAACACTAACATCAAAAAAAAAATTACAAAGACATGTTTCAGACAACCAGTCCTTCTTCAGTGATACATATATTATAAAGATACATATTTAAAATAGAATAAAATTGTTTACACGATCTGACAGATGTTCTAAAGATTTATTTTGGAACGTTTATGCTTTTGTTATAACAAATATTATGATTCGATTTAAAATTTAAAATAATAATTTAAAGCTCTTATTGGGGTTCAGGTAATTACTAACGACAAAGGAAATAAATCAAAGATTAGACTTGACGTAAAATGTATTTGATTATTTATAATATTTTTATTATATTTATAAATTTTGCATGTTAATAATAGAAAAAGAACTTTGAGCAATTTCAAAATTTTAGAAATTAAAAATAATGAAATTAAGCGTCTTTCTTCTGCTTCTTGTTCCATGTCTATATGAATATATACCTTCGTGTCAAAGTGGCGAGTACCTACTACTAACTACCTTGAAGATGGAGGCTGTAACGATCTCCAAAACGTCGGTCAAGATGGGCGAGTTACACGCAGTTTCCAAAGATCCAAAATAAAAAAATAATGTATTTCTATACACAATGATTTAAAAAAAAATATGTACGAGTATATTTAGTTAAAGTCCACTAATGTTTGTGTCTTCGATCGGTTTTGGCAACTCGCTGCCATCTTCTGGGAGATCCATCACCAGAAAATGGAAGAAAAGTGATGGGTCTCCCAGAAGAAGGCAGCGAACTGCCGAAACCGGTCGAAGACACAAAAATTACTGGATTTTAACTAAATGTACATTAAAAAAGATTTTTTATATTTTTATTTTATTTTCATTATCTACAATGAACTTCTAACATCAAATTTCAAATAATAGAATTAAGCATTACTATACCTATTCGAATTGGGGTTGGAATTGTCAGTAGGGTCGCGGCGAGTCACATCTTGCTGGAGGGTGTGATTCTATAAAATGTTGCGAAACGCCCAGTTGCATTCCACCGGCAACACTACTGACTAGTCCAACTCGTTAGCGTCCCTGTCGCCAACTCCGGGCAATGGGATCACACTCATAACCGTGTGATCACAGCAGATAACGAGGGGATGAAAGGCGAGTTTCATCCGAACCAGATCCAACCAGCTAAGGGAAGGTAACCCCGACAGAAAAATCCACCAGAGAAGGCAACGGGAAACCACTCTGGTAATCTTTTCCTAGGAATCACTATGGCGAATACCTTTGCTGTAGTGATCGCCAACGTTGGGGGGACCTGGCACGGCACCAAAAGAAGAAGATACCTATTTGTAAATATAAGAAAGTTTTGACAAGTGTGTCGCTTCGGTTATTTAATAATAATAATATATAATAATATGCTAACTTTTAATGCGCCGTTTTAGTGATGTTCAAAATCAAAATCAAATCACTTTATTTCAGCAATAGACAATACAAAATTAATTTTTAAGGCATCTATTGAGAACAGGTAAAATAATATAGTGTGTATAGTATACTACCAGAAACGCATGAGGGATGGTTCGACATTAGGAAGACAGAATACTCTCTCCAGAATAATCTCCTTCTAATATAGAATAATCTCCAGAATTAAGAGTATTTGCCTTCTGAACGTACTTTCATTAATATGATAGACGTCGATCTCCGAGGAGACCGCGTTCAGCAGATAATTGCCTTTTCCACCGCACCGGTGTCACCAGAGGCAGGTTGGTTCTGGCGGCCGGTAGGTAAAACAATCTATGCTGTCGCTGCCGGAGATATCTATGAGAGACAAAAAGCCGAACACCCTCCAGCTCGGCCGAGTTCTCGAAATATCCCCTGAGTAATCTATATAAATGGGTTATGAGATGCCCATCTCTTCGAAGCTGCATAAAATTGGCTCCAAGCAATGCCGTGGGATAGAGCCAAGGATAGCTACCATACTGCTTCATGTAGAGATACCTCAGAACCTAAAGGGCGTAACCTCAAGAGCGCATAAAACGTGTTTTAAATCTTAATAAGAAATCTTCGTATGATATTCGCAATAGGTTAGAAAGTATGGTTTGTTTAATAATGCCAAAGAATTAGCTTCGTCGTGGCTTATCTCGATCAGGAACTATCAAATTAAGTTTTCCAATTCGGAAATATGTTGATAAGTAATGAGCCGTGCCGTTCATTTCCGTATTACTTCACTTTGGGAGTGCGCTCGATATTTTGACTTAAAAAACTACATAAATTTGTAATTTAGAAAATGATTTTCGTCTACTTCTTCTTTTCTGCGCCATACAAGCTTTCCCAGATATTAGCCATTAATTTTGCATATTCTTATTCCGAAACATTCCAGTGTTACTGTGGAATTCCAGTGTTAATGCCTTATAGTTCAATACCATGTATTATAATAAATAAAAAACAACAAAAATAAGTACGTACATATAAGCAATAAAATAGAAAAGGTATAAAACAGATTATCCAATTACATTAGTTGTTGTTTATAACCAAAAAGGATACAATTTAGACTTCTCAAAAAGTTACAAATATCTTCAATGCACAAAATAATCAAATGTTTTCTTACTTTAATATATAATGCCTTAAAAATATTTTTTTTGTAATGTCTGTTGAGTTAAAAAACTAATTCAATTGAAACGCACGTAGAAGGGTAATACTTTTAACGTATTTCCGACTTAAAAACACTTAATTCGAAATATAAACATTCGCGTATTTTCGTGTGACTTCAGGTCTTCCGAAAGGCTTCCACCTTCCTTCAGTCCGAATGTACTTCTCCCCAGTACTAACCGACTTAAAAACACTTAATTCGATATCTAAACATTCGCTTATTTTCGTATGACTTCAGGTCTTCCGAAAGGCTTCCACCTTCCTTCAGTCCGAATGTACTTCTCCCCAGTACTAACCGACTTAAAAACACTTAATTCGATATCTAAACATTCGCTTATTTTCGTATGACTTCAGGTCTTCCGAAAGGCTTCCACCTTCCTTCAGTCCGAATGTACTTCTCCCCAGTACTAACCGACTTAAAAACACTTAATTCGATATCTAAACATTCGCTTATTTTCGTATGACTTCAGGTCTTCCGAAAGGCTTCCACCTTCCTTCAGTCTGAATGTACTTCTCCCCAGTACTAAGACCATTCCGTTCATTAATACTACGGAGCCAGGGTAAGGCGTATTTATACCTGTATATTTTAAAGCCTTGTCTAAATTGTCGCGAGTTGTACATGAGTTGAATTGAATTGAAATCATAATTAAATTTTAAATACTAATTACATACTAAAGTACGGCAGTCACCCCCAGGTCCATCCAACAGGAGCGTCCGCGGCTTGCTCTCCCTGCTGTATTCCATGGTCATAGCTCGACACGCTTAAGATATCCTTTCATATTTGAGGGATACATTTTTGATATCTCAAGTCTTATATCACGACCACAATGAGAAGACGGCTTACAGGAGTTTGGCTAGTAATGGCGATGCTACTTCCACTTGTGCGCTTGGAGGAACTGGACGATTTGGGTGATGAACTAAATCTTCGTAACAGATTCGCTGACTTAACGGGGTACGTAATGCTCACAAATCATAGCAACAGTATTCATATAAGATTAAATAGATGTAAAAAATCCTCATTTATCAATATTCAATCTGATGTGCCAAAAGGCTCTGTACAAGGGCCCTTTTTATTTATCATATATACGAATGACGTCGCCAAAATAATCGAATCTTTTGGGCTCCTCTCACATTGTTATGCTGATGACCAGCAACTTTATTTTTTCTGCAGCCCCGATGGCACTTATCATCTTACATAAATAACTGTCAACTGCATTGATGCTATATCTAAATGGATGGCATCAAACAAACTCAAATTAAATCCATCCAAATCGGAATTTCTCTGGACTTATTCCGCAAAGCATCATATCGATCATTTTCCAATTACAACAGCTGACAATGATATCGTTCCCAAAAACTCCACAGCTTTTTGCCTATTGATGACTCCTCGGTGACTTATGTGGCCTTTAGGACATTTTACAAAAGTTTCCTATCAGTATTGGTTCTTCGACCTCTGAGTTCGTTAACATCTCCATGAAATGAGAAGTAGTCTGCGGGGAAACCACATTTCGAAGGCTTCTAACCGGTTCATAGTATCCACTTTCAAGGTCCACATTTTAGAACGATATAAAACCAACCAAAAATATCACACGATCATACTGTCAATATATTTTATTTACTTATAGCTGTCAACTCTTTCAATAGATAATTGAGTTGTAAGGATAATTTAAAATGATACAATCTCCCGAATGTTGTATGTTTTGTGTTTTTGGCATAAATCGTAAGCCCAAGTTTATCTTCAGCCGTATCCAGTAATGTTGTTACGAGCGGTTTTTACAAATAGTTGGGATTTATACTGTATAAAAATATTCAAGAAAACCGTGTGTTTGAATTTAATTCAAAACGCTGAGAAATTGTACTTCTAAAATTAATTACAGTTACTTATTCAAGTTGATTGATCACTTCGACATTAAATGTAATGTTTCTTTTTCAATACTATTAGAAATCTTACGGATGAATCTGCAAGTATTTCTACTACTACTACTACTTCGGATACATCATATGCGAAAGATCTACCTCTTCACTTTGATAGTAGAGAAGCTTGGCCAAATTGCAAATCCATATCCATAACGAGTAAACAAGTGAGTATTTAACATTAAAAAAATATACATTCTTTAGCTATGGAGGAAATATATTTATAGTTCCTCTGTTGGATCGGGACTGTAAGAATGAAGCTGGAATCAAATCCTAGATCGTCTTTTTGAAAGACTATCTTCGAATAGGATTAACCAAGTTTCTGAATTTATTTATCACGATTGCTTAGTATATACTAGCTTCTAAATCAGTAGTAAAGTATAAATATCATTTTGTTCCTGGTAGATATTTCCGACAGCGCTAGGATAGATTGTTTTACTGTCATATCCATCCACAACATCCAAAAAATCTACACTGCCGTGACACTGACACCGGTGATACTGCCGTGAAGAGCAATCAGTCTGCTGAATACGATCTCCTCGGAGATCAACGTCTTTCATATTAGTGAAAGTGTTCAGAAGACCAATACTGTTGACTTTAGAAAGTATCTTGTCTTCTTAAAGTCGAACTATATTTTATGCGTTTATGGTATTTTACCTTTTCACAAATCGTCCAGCTGACGACAAGTGCACCATCTAAAACAGTGGTTCCCAAAGTGGTCTATATAGACCCCCAGGGGTCTACGACAACTTGCAAGGGGTCTACGACAACTTGCAAGGGGTCTACGACAATTGTAAAAAAATTGGGGGTTCATGAGACGTAAATGGGGGTCCACGAGATGGTTCAACTAAATTGAAGCCGAATATTGAAACGCAAAACGAATATCGAAATCGTTGGCGATCCAAACGTTTCGACCGGCAAATTTTCCCCAATGAGCTAAAAAAAGGTCGACAACGAATTCCGGCTTTTATGTTTCGGATATTTTTCGACCTGAAAAAAAAACTATTTTAGGGAAGCAGGGGATCTACACAAAATAGAAAAAATCGGCAAAGGGTCTACGGGACAAAAAAGTTTGGGAACTTCTGATCTAAAATAACATTATGTGTTAAATTATTTTTATTTTGTTATTTTATTTTATATCGTAGTATTTAGTATAATTTGTTTAAGATTTATTTTATGGATGTTGGACGATCGAAGTGTGCGCGGGAGATACATATTGGTGGCGATGAGGTTCGCAACCCATCACACCGCATCTCTCGCGGGGCGAAAAGAAGGATGGAGTGCCGCATCGGTTAAAGTGTGGCAGTCAATTATTTCTGCCTACTTTTTCGAGGAGACGGCGTGATGGTTAGTTAGTTAGTTAGTTAGTTAGTTAGTTAGTTACAAATAGATGCCTTAACCCTTAAATGCATACTGTTGCATATCTGCAACAATTTATTTAAGCGCTTATAACTCTGTGTACATGCAATAAATGAACTCCAATGCATAGTGTTGCGTAAGTGTAACAAGTGCAACAATACGCCGAGCCATTGTGTTTTTAAATTATTCGAGTAGATATCCCTGTAAGCAAGAAATTGAAATTTTAATAAATAAATAAAAACGTAGGGTGCAGATGTATCACATTTCTGAGAGTTTCGACATTTATTTTCATTGGTGCTACTGGATATAAAATGGAATAAAATAAATTTATATACTCCATAAAGATGAGTCTACCATTGTTCATTAATTTTTGATTTACATTTTTTGTAATGATTGCAAAAAGTAAACAAAACATGCAGTGAATAAAATATGAATAATCTTAACCTTGTAAACAAATAAACTTACGTATTTTTCCCGTTATTTTCAACTTAATTTTAGTATAAAAATATTTTTACTTTTGAATTTGGAAAAATCATGCATTTAAGGGTTAAACTGTAGATATGTTTGTGATGTGTTAATAAGATCCAAATTACTGCGAAGAACCACAAAAACACTATTGTACAAGACCCTGATCAAACCAGTCCTCACATACGAGTATGCCTCTGAAACCTGGGTGATGACAAAACACACTGAAAGGTCCATCGCAGCATTTGAAAAAAGGGTTCTTAGGACAATATATGGCCCAGTGAGAGACCACAATGGTTGGCGTCGTCGATATAACCGAGAGCTATATGATATCTATAAAGAGCCCGATGTGATCAGATCCATCAAAGTAGGGCGCTTGAGATGGGCTGGTCACATAATCAGAATGGACGACGACAACCCTACAAAACGCCTCACGCTCTCAGTACCACAGGGACGTAGAAGACCAGGAAGGCCCAAAATGCGATGGATGGACAGTGTCAACACGGATGCATCGGTGTTGCAAGTGAGAAATTGGAGAATAAGGGCATCAAACAGACAAGAATGGAGGAAGCTCCTGGATTCAGCCAAGGCCCACCCAGGGCTGTCGAGCTTAGGATGATGGATGATGATGTTTGTAATGTATTTTGAGAAAAATTAACTGAAAATGAGTTATCTGAAACCGATGTAACGGCTTGTTTTTATTTATTCCAGTTAACATATATTAACGTTTTAGAAATATCCCCATGCCTGCTGGGCTGTTGCAACTGTCAGAACGATATCTGATAGAATTTGCATCCACTCGAACCAAACCATAATTACCTCGATATCGGCCTGGGACCTAATGGCGTGCTGTTCTGACTGCAGTGAAAAACTGAGGTTCGGCGGTTTCGTTCGTCAGTATTCCTTTCATTAATTATTTTAACTAACGTTGAAGAAATAAGGCTGTTTTGTAACATTCGATTCCATAATTTTAGCTTTTAACTAACTGTCCGGTGGTGTGACAGTACCGGTACTATTGTGCTTACAAATAATTTATTACTCAAATCTTTCCCGAATACCGAACGATACTGGCATCTGTGAACCATTTGTCACAAATGTTCGAGTTTTTAGCAATGTAACTAACTTACCGGTAGAGTATTTCCCATTTTAAATATTCTGTGACGTCATCACTCCCGTGTTTATTGCCAATTTTTTAATGTCAGGTTGCAATTTACGTGTAATTTAAAGTTCGATACTTTCATATGAAAACAATAAACATATTTGAAAGCCTTTTTTTTATCTTAATCCATTAAAAAAAATTGTAGAAAAAATGTTTTGTAATTTTGTATTGTATGATTTGGCAATGAATTATTTTTATTTTGTTAAATTCAAAAAACCCACAAAATAGAAACCCGCGAACAATAGAAGTGATAAATATATTTGGCTTTGACCACTTTGAGTATATTGAAATGAGTATTATATGTAACTTAATAATAACAAGGATGAAAGCAGGATAAATGCCGTAGAAATGAGATCACTGAGAAGAATGTGCGGAAAAACGATAAATGATAGAATACTGAACGACGAAAAAAGGAAGAAATGTAAGGCAGATAAGATAAGTCCTTTTCTTCTCCTTCTTATTCTTAGTGAAGGCCTAGTGGTCTGTTTCTTAAGAGGAATCTTATTCTTAGTGAAGGCCTAGTGGTCTGTTTCTTAAGAGGAATTTGCCTCCTGCGAAGCCGACTCCCAGCTGTCGATCCATCTCTTCGGTGGTCTGCCCGGGGGTCGTCTACCACGGGGCTGGCCGTGCAACACAATGAAAGGGAGTCTGGATGGATCCATTCTCCTCACGTGTGCATACCAGTATCTTCTCCTTTGCCTTCCCCACCTAACGACATCCTCAACCTCGCGTATTCCTTATCTTCTCTTGCAGAGTCTTGCCAGATAAATATCTGAGCGTCTTCATTTCTGACACTCTGAGCGCGTTTTTTGTGATTGTGGTGTCCGCCCTGCACTCGATCCCATATGTTATGATAGGTCGCACGCTAGACTTATAGATTCTCACTTTGCTGCTGATCTTCATGTCAAGTTTTTCCAAATTGAATTCTTTTTCCATCGTCAGTAAAGTTATAAAAGGATCCCGAGATGGTTTGGACATATAGAACAAATGGACGAGAGGAGAATGGTCAAAATGTTGTATACAAGCAGTGTGAGTGGAAAGAGAAGTCATGGAAGACCAAGGAAAGCATGGCATGACCAAATTAATCAAATTCTGAATGGCTACATTCTTACACAAGTTCTACATACATACACAAGTTCTTCAAGGAATCGAAGGAGGAAGGCACCTGTTCAGGACCTTGTCTGAAAGGCGTGCAAGATGGATCGGCCATGTAATACGTCAAGAAGGTCTCTTGCATGCCATAATGGAGGGTATGACCGAAGGGACAAACTCTAGGGGACGCCCACGCCGAGTGCACCTGGAGGACCTGTGGGTGGACGTGCGCTGCTCATCATATGTAGATTTCAAAATAGCCGCACAAGACAGGGAAGAATGGAGGAGAAGAATAGAAAAAATTGCTGCAAACCAATCCCAGGATTGAAATTTTCTAACTAACATTCGATGTCGAAAAAATCGACGAACGTGCATGTAACGATGTATAAATGTGGAGGAAGCTAGAGAGTTATGTCAGGACAGAACGGGGAAATGGCGTGATGGTTAGTTAGTTATGATAAACATTACAAATCTAGGAGACCGGAGGCCAAAAATAAACAAAATCAATTCATATTCACAACTAAGATTGTTTTGCAGAAAAGGCTTATGAATATTGGATAAACGAGGGTATAGTTACCGGAGGAGACGATCGGGAAACCGGATGCCAGCCTTTTGATATCTATGATGCTGTCGGTAAAGAAACTTAATTTGCAGTATGCTTTCAAATCAGATCATTCTTAAAAAAAAAACTATTTAAATTTTCCAATTCATCTACATTAATCATTCCGGGTGGTGGTCTAGGGGATAGAACGCTTGGCTCCTGATCCAGGGGGCATGGGTTCAAGCCTGGACACGACCAGGTTCCTTATTCATAATAATGAGCTATTTTCTGCTCACATTGAAGATTGTAAAATAAATTCTAATATCATTGATATAAATCCTTGATGTTAGTGTTAAAAAAAAAAATCGAAGATTATATTTGACGACATTTGTGGAAGAGTGGCAACATCTATGACTGCCACATCGAAGGTTCCGTATTCGATTCCCAGCAATGACAGTGTTATTTTCTGTCTGGTGTACAATTCACGTGCAGAGGCGGATTTACCCTAAGGCCCAGCAAGTCCGGGCCTAGGGCGGCCAGATATTAGGGGCGGCTAAACGTAGCAAAAAAACGTAGTTTACTGATAAGAAGGGATGGGTGCATACTTACCCATTCCTTCAGACTTATCAGGGGATTCTTTGAGAATTCCGTCATCTTGGAGGCCATCCATCTTTATGTTCCGGATGGTTATCTTCGACAGCGTCAGCACTGACTGTTTTATCTCCCAACATGCAGAACCAACCTGCCTTTGGTGATGCCGGTGGGGAGAGCAATCAAACTGCTGGACATAATCGCTTCGGAGATCGATGTCTTTCATATTCGTGAAAGTACGTTCAGGAGACAAATACTCTTGACTTTGGAGAGTATCTCGTATTCCTAATGTCGAACCATCTCTCATGCGTTCCTGGTATTATATAATATATTTATTATGTTTTGCCTGTTCTCAATAGATGCCTTAAACTATTATATAAAAATGTTTGTAATGTCTTTTGAGAAAATAAACTGATTTGATTTGAAAAAAATATATATAATAAGAAAATACGGGCATACGCGGGGAAGGCGTCATCGGTCTCTCGCACCCTCGCGCACGCTCGAGTGTTTCCGTGAAATAATTTTTTGGTTTTCCAATCACAAAAAATAAAATTAAAATAACGTCTAGATTTTTTGTAAACGCACTGTAATTCATCCTATTACTTAGTATGCAAACGATCTCCCAGTCGTGAACGGACTCTACTGCACGGCCTAGGGCGGCCAAGACTGCAAATCCGCCACTGTTCACGTGACAATGAAATGGCGATAGATTAGCTACCTATCACATGTCAGGAGAATCAATATGATAGCCATACCTTTTTCATTGATTTGATTTGTAATGATGTAAAGAGCTAATCAACAAAATAATAATAATAAAATTTTAATATTGGGTTATTTCAGGGAAATGCCAGAAAAATTGCATTAAAGGCTATCCGGTTACGTACGAAAATGACAAATATTTTGGAAGTAAAATGATGCCTCATTTTACTAGAGAGGTTCAATATCAAATGATGTTAGAAATAATGACGAATGGTCCAATTACAGCCGGCTTTGTTATCTATGAAGACTTCCTTTCATATAAAGGTGGAGTCTACCAGCACCTGAAAGGCGATTATTGGGGTGTGTGTCATACATGGTAATGCAGTTCTGAAGCTGTGAATTGATATTCCTAAATTTGCTAAATGATGATCATTCCAGGCCATCACGCAGTCAGAATCATCGGTTGGGGAGAAGAAAACGGCAAGCCTTACTGGCTGGTTGCCAATTCCTCTGGTGAAACTTGGGGAGATAAAGGCTTCTTCAAAATATTAAGAGGAAATAACCACTGCAGTATCGAGGGAGAGGTGTTCGCAGGAATTCCAATAATAAAATAAATAAAACTCACAACTAACTAACCATCACGCCTTCTTCCCTAATGGACTTTCACACTTTAACTGATGCGGCACTCCATCCTTCTCTTTTCGCCCCGCGGGAGACGCGGTGTGATGGGTTGCGAACCTCATCGCCATCAATAGGCATCTCCCGCGCACACTTCGATAGTCCAACATCCACAAAATAAATCTAAAACAAATAATATAAAATACAATGATATAAAATAAAATAACAAAATAAAAATAATTTTACACAAAATGTTGTTTTTAGATGGTGCACATATTGTCTATTTAATTTATGTTCCACGTACCCACTGTTTTTTTAATTAATAGTAATAAGGCACTTAAAAAAACCAACACCATCAAGAACTTTAAATTAATATTGAAAAATTATACAAATTGTCATTGGAACAAAAGAAAAAAAAATTACACCTGTCAAAAAGCTTTATATAAACGAAAAAACTTGTATAATTTTAACATCAAAACAGTACAAACATATTACATGTCACAATTAACTATTATAAAGTAAATAAACCACATTATCTCCTGACATTTTAATTATTTTAGTGAAGAACAATTCCATCATTTTATTACTACTATATTGTATAGGACCAGTGCCGTGCCTAGGGTCAACCAGTAAATTTGTTAACACCGAAATACGAATTAAAAATAAATGTTCGTAAAGAAATGACATAATCTTTCTTGTCATAACATTTCTGCACATAACGTAAATGACAGATAACATTATGGCAATAGAAATGAAGTTCGTGACACATTGAATAGTAACATACTTCAGAGTGACAAAGCCCGGCTTCAAATACATACAAATCATTGTATATATCTTCTGGTATATTTGCCCCTAGCTATATGATTACAAGCAAAAAATGACCCTGCGACAAAGACCCTTTTACATTTTGCAAGCCCAATATGAAGCCCATCGAAAACATTTAAAAAAAACATGTGGACGTAGGCGATTTTTTTTCTGAATCCTATTCGGCTCCTATACCTAATTATTTTTTTACGTGGATGATGTAGTCACATCTCATGACATTCGGAACATATATAGTAATACGTACAAGTACATTTTGGAAGTGAATCGTCAGCTATCTCGCCATCTTTTCGGTGGTCGGCTACATGGTCGGGAACCCTTCGGTAAACTGTCTCAAGCAATCTTTGGGATCCTATTTTCTTGCATACGAGAGACATCCTCGTTCCAGTATCTTCTTCTTTGGTGCCTCCATCTGACAATGTCTTCAACATACTGACATAACTCTCGTGCATCTTCTACATTCATACACCGTAACATTCTCGACGCTCGCCGATTGTTCCTACTTCGAACATGCCTGCTTTTCAGTACTGGATTAATTTGGTCATGCCATGTCTTTCTTGGCCTTCCACGATTTCTTTTTTCATACACAGAGCAGACAGCGAAAAAGGAACTGGTACGGTCATGTTCAAAGAATGGACACCACCAGACTCCCTTATATTGCATTGCATAATCAGCCTCATGGCACTCGTCCTCGTGGAAGACCTCCTACAAGATGGAAGGACAGCTGGGAATCTACCTCACAGGAGGAGCAACACTCTGGAGACAGACCACATAGGTTTACAACAAGGAAGAAGTATAAGAAGAAGAAGACTGCTAATGTATATCTTTTAAACTATTCTTCATAAGTCCTAACCATCTTAGTGACCCTTTGTTAATTTTATTTATCACGCATTCATCCACCTTACATTCCTTTCTTACGTCATCATTAGATATTCTATCATACATTGTTTTTCAGCACATTCTTCTCAGTGACCTCATTTCTACGGCATTGTTAAGAGGAGAAAATCATTGTGGAATAGAGTGGAAAGGTTACGCAGGAATTCCAAGAATAAATTAAAATAATTCATAAACAAAATTATTTCCCTAAACATTTTTGATTTTTTGACCAACAATGACCATTGATCATTTAACCAACAGAAAATAAAACTCCACTGAAACAATGATACTAGTTATGCATACTCATAGACAATAAAATAATAAGTAGGTACCTAGTCTAGACCTCCCGACTTGTATCAACATGAGCGTGGTTTTAAATAGTGCCGATCATAGAATTCGTAAAGACCCAGATCAATGCCGTCTCGAATCTATGTTATCAAGCCGCAATGTTAAGTTTATAACTCTAGGTCCACCGATCTGACAGCTGTCAAATGTCAGACAATTTTGGTAAAAATATCGCGAATTTTTCGAAACAATTAATAAACATTAACATTTTTAACGATATTATTGCATTAGGCATTATTATTATGAATTTTGAGCTTTCTGTGCTACAAATTTTGAAGTTAATATATCATGAATTTTGAGGTTATATCGAAAGATTTTTTGAACATAATACATACCAAAGTTGGACACAAACTATATTATACAATTCAATGTGTGTTCAATATATTACTAGTACTTTTATAAAGTAAACACCCTGAAAAAAATGCATAGGTATATATACTTTACAAATGGCCCGCACGAGGAGAAAGTAAAATTGACATACCGGCACTGCGGAAACACAAATGTAGCATATGAAAATATTTGTAACACGTATATAAGGAATAATAATACGATCGTAGTCGTACTTTTAATTTATTTCACATTTATAATCGAAATAAAATACGAGATCACGGCACGAGACACACAATAGCTCCATGTTGCAAATAGTATCTATGTGATTACGGCCTGGAAAATTCCTTTAAGACGGCATTGTCCAGATATTCAATGAAAGAAGAAGACGGTCCCCCTTGGTGCCCAAATTTTAACAATAAATCAGCACTGAATCGTCGCTTATATACTAAAAAGGACCGAATCATGTATGGAAATAAAGTGTTGTGAAAACAAAATATGTTATTCTATTATTCAAATGTGAATCTATTAACAACACAACGTGAAGGCGAATGTGGAAGAAATTCAGTAATAAATAAGATTGTTTCGTTACCCGGATGAAATCGGTCGGTTCTAAAAAATAAATAGGTAAAGTGGTGTTAAATAGAAACTTATAAAGTAGAATTCTTTATTGTTTGTTTGTGTTATTTAATAAATAATAATGGTATTTGATATTTTTTAAAGAATTCTTTATTGTTTGTTTGTGTTATTTAATAAATAATAATGGTATTTGATATTTTTTAAATAATAATTTGTAAGAGGTAAACTCATTCGTATCTGCTTCTATTGTTTTAAACATTTAATTTATTTAATAAACACAGTTAATCCCTTGAGGGTATCTCTAAAGTGGGAATTTAATCATGAAAGGTTCTAGTCCATTAACCTCGGCTTGATTATGTTTAGGACACGTTAATAAAATGGGATTATCAAAAATAAATTTGTTCATACGATGATTAACAGAACACAATACTATTAACGACATCTATTGATATTTTAATAAACTAAGAAGCTTCATTATGCATTCAACATCACATTTTGGCAACAGTCCTATTCGATAACAATATGCACTTTATTTTGCAAATTAGTTATATAGCCAATGGTTTTATTACATTATATAGAAATTAATAAAAATAAAAACAATGGGGACGATTTTCTTTTATAGTAATAAATAAAGGAGACATATACCAATTGTGTTTGAAGTTTATCCGACAGATGGCACTAGTATACGAAATTAAAATAACTATAGACAAACTTTACTTTTAATTTTACTACTATAGGATTTGTTCAATGTAAGCGATGAACGTGAAATCATTAGATTATTATTAGGCACTTACGTACACAATGGTTGTAATCGTAAAACATGAATCAGTTTGAAAGCAAACTATTATAAAATATATTAAATTTAAACCCAATTGTGCGGTTGGCTTCATTTGCAGTTCAAAAAAATTGGTCACGAACTGATTTCGATCTATTATTTACAATGAACTTCTACTAAGGAAAATTAAAATAACAATATTAGCTTTTTGATACGTTACAAGTAGTCCACGGAAAATATATTAATCAGAGATAATACAATTGTAGAAAGCAATAACGAGTATGTTATTTTACGTCGTATTAGCTTATGAAAATATCTTTGCAAAATATTATCAATAAATCGGTCTTCTCAAAGTATTTAATATTGTTGATAATGGTACCATTTGCTCTTAATCATATTGACACCCCCGCACGACGGTCTGATGACATTCGAAAAATTCCACCTGATTGGAGATTGGATGCAGAAGGCACAAGATATTAATATAGGTTTTTTTAGACGTTGGGTTTTTAAACTGGCAACATTGTTTCTACAAAATGTCAATTTGGCAGTTGATTTGTAGTCTGTACGTTTTGTAATTTTACCCAGTTGCTCGATAAAGTTGTCGAAAATTGGACTTTTGCGCTTCATTCGAGCTAGCCGTGGCGCTCATATGCCCGAAATCACATTTACAAAATAATGGCATAAAATATCTATGAAATAAAGCCAATATCATAGACATAAACAATATTTTAATGTATTTGTATTTGTTTTCATTTTGAATTTGTGCACCTCTAAAAAAACACCTTTATTCACATTGTTATATAAAGGGTGTTTTTTTTAGAAATATACAAATTCACAATGAAAAAAAAAAATTAAAAAAATGTTAATGTCTATGATATCGGCTTTATTCAATAGATAATTTTATGTCATTATTGTTTAAATATGATTTCGGACATATGAGCGCCACGGTTAGCTCGAATGAAGCGCAACCGTGAAGTCCAATTTTCGACAACTTTATCGAGCAACTGGGTAAAATGGCAAAACGTACTGACTACAAATTAACTATCAACTATCAAATTGACATTCTGTAGAAACAATGATGCCAGTTTAAAAAACTTCTAAAAAAACACCCTATATATCCAGATGTATGAGAGAGGCCTATGTCCAGCAGTGGACGACATCGGCTGTATGAGGAGACAATTGACACAATTAGACCCAAAGTTCGCCCAGCTTCTCGAAATTCTGTATATTAATCTGTTATATAGGAACCCACCCCAACTCTAAAGGGAAACACGTCGCACAATCCAGTGTTATCGTCATCTGCCACGAATCAGATTTAGGCCAGACAGCCCGGTAAGGGACTACACGTTTAGTTAGACTAAAATTCAAGCACCATCGGAGCACAAGGATCGACAAACGTACACATCGAGTGTTCAGAAAACCAAGCCGCATAAATGATTACCACTTTTCGTTAAAAACATGTAAATCATATCACGATCCTTCACTTTTTGCTTCAGCTATCTCACACATATTACCAATATACACCATTGTTACTTCACATTGACTGATTCGGCAAAATTAGAGAACATCGATGTTAAAATTTTTGGCGAGTTTCTCCCTTGCTTTCTAAAAAGGAAGGTTGGCATTGAGGAAAAACAGGTCCATATCATTTAATGAGTAATGTTAGCGTCCTTGCCCGATGACAGCCCACCGTTACCACACTGCTTTAGTTCATCAGAATACTACGACTCCAGCTCTATTATTTCTTGCCAACTTCATCTCTTTCATTTCCAGACCACAACCTAAATTATAACCATTTTCCTTATCAATAATGACCCTCTACCACCAATTTATCCACCATCCTTCAGTCTTTTACCCCTCCCGCAATCAATGCGGATAAAAAAAAAACCTCCCCGATAGCCCACTACGTACTCCGCCAAACAAAATGGTCTCACGCAGGATGATATCTCCTACCACAACTCCATCCAGGCACTGCTCCTCTTATCTTCCCCTCGGGAACAGACTTTTTTTATAAATATAATCCCAACCCTAACTGGTCTTCCATTCCTTGACAATAATGTAAGACTTTATCATAAACCCTAAATCCCCCCTCGCGCTCTTTCGGAGGGACACTCCGGACCATACATTTAGGCCCATCAGAAAACAACTACCAAATCACATTCCAACAATGTTTCCTACAGATGTAAAAGGAATAGCCATTAGAGCTGAACCTATGGTAGGCCGGAAGATTCAAGTCTAAGTCCATCTAGATTAATCATACTTAATCTAGATATCTTGAACGTCGTGTTATCAATTATCGTAGACGGAAAAATCACTTGATTCCCACGAAACGTTTGCCACGCCTATACCAGTGATATTCTGAATCTCTGAGGACTTTGTTTATATTGTTATATTATGTATAGGTACGTAAACATTTCAAGGTTCACAAGAGATGCTTTAATTGATCTGTTATCAGGCTTACACGTGTCATTAAACAAATAAATCATTGTGATTACACAGTATATAATCCAAACGGCATAAAGGATGAAGTAGATACCATTGCAAACCCTTACTTGAAACACGTTATAAATAAAGTTTCCTTCTTAAAATTTAATCATGTTGGAATGTATTCCATCCAAAAAATCCTCACCCGAAGGATAAAACACAAAAATACTATCGTTATCTTATGAATGGGCTGCAGCTTGAAAGAGTTTCTACATCCAGAGGTCTCGGTGTTCTCTTCGATGTTCAATTATCTTTCAATCTTCACTTATTCCATGTACCTAAAAGTTCCATTAAAATGTTGTTTTGTTTTTAGGGTTTTTAGGAATGCCAAGATACTTTCGAACACTTTGGTTCTTCAGGTATTGTATAATATAGGCTGGAATATATGATAGTTTCCAGTCACCACATGAGTTCTGATATTATCTGATGGTGGAGTATAATATATGTAGTAAAATGGCCCTCCCAAAGTCGGCTATCACTCTGGTGTAGGCCTCCTTGTCCTGTGCAAGACGGAATAACTCCCTCACCCTCCGAATTCCGGTTCACTTTTTGATATTATCGAGCTAGGACATTTGGAGTCTTCCCAATATAAGAAGATCTCTAAATTATAAGAATTTAAATTAAATATTAGTTATACTGCCTAGGTTCTCAAAGTGTGCGATAACGCCCCCTTGTGGGGGCTTAAGACTTTCAGGGGGGCAGTAGAAGACCCAGAAAAAATAGAGAGCGTGGGCAGATAAAAAAATATATACTCTAAAAAGACAAAAAAACACGCTAATCACGTAGATACTAATAAAGCAAATAAAACTTATATATTGGTTTATTTTGTTATTTATGTATTGTAATCATTTTCCCTTTTTTGGAATAAATTTTATGGGCGGGGGGCGTTGAACGTTTATTTTTCTTGTAAATGTTTACTATGCACAAAGTATCGCGGTATTTCTTATTGACAATGTTACTCACATTACGGACACCATGTCTTTGATATAGATGTTACCTGACGAGCCTAGCTCGAACCCGGGTAGGGGTGGTTTGCTACCCGGAACTTTCAGGGCTCTATACCGAAAACAACATCACCATGTTTCGACCCACAAAGACTACTAAATTTATTGAAAACGGATAAAATTGTCAAATCAATTTGTCGTTTCATTCGTGTAGCAGAATATATTAAAATTGTATAACAAACGACATTTCAATATGGTATAATATATCTTAATAATGGTGTTCTTGTGCCAACCCTTATGTATGGAAGTGAAGCATGGAACTGGCAAAAGAAGGATGAAAGTAGAATAAAAGAGATCTCTAAGACGAATGTGTGGCAAATCTGTATATGATAGAGTGTCAAATGCAAGTATAAGAAGTGAATGCGGTGCGAATGAAAGTGTTATGAACAAAATAATGAAAGAGTCATTAAGATGCTTTGGACACATGGAAAGAATGAGTGAAGACAGAATGGTAAAGAAGGTATATGTAAACGGCTTGAATGGAGCTATAAATAGAGGAAGGCCGAGCAAAACGTGGCATGATCAAATCAATCAAATATTAAATGTCAGTCACGTGAGAAGTTGGAGAAATCGACGTGCGTGCATGACAAGATCTATGAATGTAGAGGAATCGAGAGAAGTATGTCAGGACAGAACAGTGTGGCGTTCCATTCTTTCTGCCTACCCCTCCGGGGAGACGGCGTGATGTTAGTTAGTTATTATGCTAGTTAGTTAGTTAGTTAGTTAGTTATCTTAATCACAGATTCAATAATAGACAATATAAGTAATTTCAGTTCATTATTTAAAACACTTAAAGGAATTTGAATGAAGACGAGTTTTTTTTTGCCAGAATTAATTTAGTTTTTTTTTTTAATTAATTAAGAATTTTAAAGCAGCTTTCATGGTAAAGTGGTAACAGCTATTATTGCACATCGAAGGTCTCGGGTTCGATTCCCGGCGATGACAGGGTGAAACCAAAATCACGCTCTCTTTGGTCCGGTGGAATTCACGTGACAACTTTAGTTGATAATATAATTCTATGTCTCAGTTAAAAAAAATAATAAAAAACTCCATTAAAGGTTTTTAGAATACCGAATGATGAAATAAGAAAGAAATGTAAGGTGGATGACTGCATCATGGATACAATTAAAAAAGGATCCCTGAGATGGTTTGGATATATGGAACGAATGGATGAGAGAAGAATGGTTAAAAAGTTGTACACAAGCAGCGTGAGTAAAAAAAGAAGCCGAGGACGACCGAGGAAAACATGGCATGACCAAATTAATCAATTGCTAAAAGGCGGTCACATTCGAAGTCGGAATAATCAGCGTGCGTGTATGGTACAATGTATTAATGTAGAGGAAGCCCGAGAGGTATGCCAGGACAGAGCATTGTGGCGATCCATCTTCTCTGCCTACCCCTCCGGGGAAATGTCGTGATGGTTAGTTAGATTTAGTTAGATTCCGTCACTAAAGAACTCTTACACAGTCTTAAACTCATTAAAATACTGTAAAAATAATATTAACAATACTTTGACCCCACTAATCTTATATACGGGCAATAAAGTGGTTAAAATAAATCAAAATATATACCAGGGCAAGCAAAAGTAGTACTTGATGAGAAGTGCGTAAATAGACAAAGGTTAAACCCCATTATGCAGCTGGCTACATTTGTAGTAAAATAATTGGTTTCTTCATTTGTAGTAAAAGAAAATGTAATTTAAACAGATAGTCCGGATTCATCATAAATCATAACATTACATACAATTTAGTAGTAAGCAATTTAAGTAATAAGGTTTTTAAGATACATTTAAATATGAACTGTAAATTTAGTCGAAAGTAGTTTGTAACCAATTTTATTGGACTGCAAATATAGTCAGCGGCTTTATAGAGGTTAAAATATATCTATCATAAGATTTTTCAATTACATCAAGTCACTTTGCACTATTAAAAAAATGTAATTTGAAACTTGAAAATGTTGATTTCAAAGATGTATTTTAGTAATGTATATTCTTAACTGTTAAATTTATAACACAGTTATGAAATCACATTTTTATTATTATACACTTTTTGAGAATGTCGCGACAGCTGTTTCGCCAACCGATGTTGGTATCATCAGGTGTTACAAACAACTAATGATACAAAATGAAAGACTAATTATTTATTTACCAAAAAAATCATTAGTGTGATTAGTCAAAGTTAAAATTAAGTACAATTTTACAAGCAAATATAATAAAGGTGGATTTATTGTTTCTTGAACAATTATGTTAAACTCCATATTTAATAATTAATATAAATGAAAACGTACGTTTTCTCGGAGTTTTATTAAGTTTTATATAGAATGCTATATTTCGCCCATTTAAGGTATTATCATTTGATATTGACTTGGAAAGGCGAAACATGTCATTCCATATAAAACTTAATAAAACTTTTAGAAGATACACGTTTACATTTATATGAATGGTGGAATTGATGTTCTATCAATCTGACGAGAAAAAAGAAATTATTTTGTTGAAGAATTATTTAAAAATATATATTTGACACAATCGTTTCGGTTTCTTTCGAGGCAACCGTTTATTTCGTATTTTACTGACAATAAAAAAGGCGAACGTACTTTATTCGATAAAAGAGCAATAATACTCTGTTTTCGACACATTTCTCGTCTCCAGTTTTTGGAGTACATTTTCCTATCAAAACGATTAAGATTAATTGTTTCAATCTTAAACAAAAGGGGAAGAGGAATTTGTATTACGCATTAACGGTAAAAAATAAAGAAATGAAGCAGCGGTATAGAGAACACAGAGCAAACTCAAAATGCCTTGAAATGAGCCAAATAAAAATATAAATAAAACATGAAAAGCCAAGTTGCTTTTATGTAAAGTGTTCTTGGCTGATGTTTCGTTACGTTATTTGAGAATATAGTTGGATTTAAAAATTGGAGAGAAGATATAGGTTAACGTTGATTTCAGATATCTCAATGAATTTGGCAGACCATTTAGTCGTGACGAATTGGAATCAATTGTAATCAATAAATGTTTAAATTGAATGAAAGTTTCTGTGAGGCCATTTATTTGACCAGATTAGCCGTGACACATTTCAATCCGATTTTACGATCTGGCCGGATTGAATTAGAATTAGTAAGGAATTATCCAAACAATAATATCAATTGAGGCTAATGTGATTCATATTGAACAATATTTATTATTTTGTAAAATAACACTTCATTTTAAAATCAAAAATTAATTTAACGTCCCACAGACGGCGCCTTTACAAATTTGTTCCTTATTTCGATTTTATCGTAATTTATCCCCGCGCGCCCCGCTAGCTTTGCGATTTGTGATTCCGAACAGAAATAATACATTCTTACATTGCATTATACTGATTTGATTTGATTTATATGATTGATTAACAAGTCACGTTTTATTTGGTCTACCTCTGTTACTAGTTCCGTTAATGTCGTTCTCGTATAATTTTTTTTACCCTTCATTCTTTATACATTATTTCCATGTGTACAAATCATCTTAATGATCCTTATATTATTTTGTTCGTAATACTTTCATTCGCACTACATAAGTATAAAATTGTATTTATATTAATTTGGAATATTACTCAAATTATCTCAAATGCTGATATAAGAAAGGAATATAGAGCGGAAGAAGGTATTATGAACAAAATTATGAAAGGATCGCTGCGTTGGTTCGGACATATGAAACGCAGAGATAGAGAAATAATGGTTAAGAAAGTATACGTTAATGGTGTAAATGGGGTACGGAGTCGAGGCAGACCGAGGAAAACATGGTTGGTCATGTCAGAAGTCGGAGGAATCGACGTGCGTGTATGACTCGTTGTATGAATAGAGAGGTTTGCCAGGAGAGAGTAGTGTGGCGGTTCATTCTCTCTGCCTACCCCTGCGGGGAAACTGCGTGATGGTTTGTTTGTATGGAATATTACTTGAAAATGATTCGAACGGATTTAAATCTATATTTCATGATTAATTAATTAAATAATTTAATTTGAATAAAAACAACATTTTGAGCATCTATTGCAAAATAAAACCTATGAATAACAAATTAATATTTAATTTATTGATATACCTAAATCGATAAAAATGTTTGTAGCACATTTATTACAAAGATAAATTTGATAATATTTCATAATACATTTTATTATAATATACAATAAATGATTGAAAATGATACAAATATTCACCTAGTAATGTACCTATTCTTTGAACGATACGAATGATAACAACTGTTTTCCAGAAATTTTATTATATTTTAATTGAATGACACGTTCCGCCATTCTAAGGCATTATCAAATGCTAAAGACAGGCGTAACATATCATTTACGTCCACTTTTAGAAAACAGACGTTTTCATTCGTAATATAAATTAATAAGGAATTTTACAACATTGTTCAAGAAAGAATAAATCTATTTTGTATTACTCAAAATGTATTTAATAAACTGACATTAATCAAAGCAAGTCAGCCGTCAACCAAACGTAAAAGTTTTTTTTTTGTAAACTAGCGCCACTAACGATGGTTTGTGTTGCTAAGTAGGTAGATGGGAATTTGGTGTGTAGCGTACGACAATAATATGTATATGTAAAATTCGTTTATGACACCATGAAATAAAGGGTTAAGAAGAAAAAACATGAAGTTAATGTACTGGACCATAATTATTGTAGAGTGAGGAAACGGTGCGTGGGCATTTCAGTCTGTGGTCTGAGAAGAAATTTGCCACAAGCTCATCACTCAACCTAAAAGGTACTAAAACAAAGGGCTCAAACAACCCTCCCGTGGAGTCTTTGGCCGGCATCACATAAATCTACATATATAGGGTATTCTGAAATAATTTTTACCAACTTGTATTCATGATTCTACGTAAGTCATGTTTTTAAACAATTTGTACTTGATAAGACTTGTGCACATTTTCCCAATAACAACAACCATGTAATAAAAAAAAATATATAATAATATCTTCTTCTTTTTCTTCTTCTTCTTTCAGACCTTTGGTCTGTTCCTGAAATCAGGCTGGCCTCTCTTGGGAGGTCGACTCCCAGCTATCCCTCCATCTCTTTGGTGGTCTTTCGGAGGGACGGTAGCCGGCAGGAATATGATGCGCCACAGCTTGTGGGATTCTGCTGGAATCCATCCTCTGCACGTGCGCATTCCAGTATCTTCTGTGTTATCTGCTCCATCTTACTACATCTTTCACCTTGCAGATTTCGCGGATAGCCGTGTTCCTCACCCTATCTCGCAGACTCTTTCCTGCTATCATCCTCAGCGTCTGCATCTCTGCCACCCTCACTTTAGCCGTCGTTCTTGTGGTATTCGCTCTGAGATTGGCCGAAAGTGAACACCGAGACCCCTGTGTGCCCTCTCTCGCTCGCACACATCTTGCTGGCCTCGGCGTCCTACCTAGCAGACATTCAGCGACAAGTCCCTTCTCTCCTCCCGTTACACCATTCTATCCGCACACAATTTCAACGTCGCTCTTACAAAATGGAACAAAAATAGAAAATGCAAAAAATATAACTCTAAATCTTAAAATTAACCGTCGTACGTCCGATACAACAGTACAACACAGTATTAGTAAACGGTCTGGAGTTGGATTCAGAAATACGTATTTGTAGTTCCATGTCACTCTGTAAAAAAATAGTTTTTGGAGTAATTAATCGGTTAGGTGAGAGCACACATGACGAGCACGGGCGGCGGGAGAGCCAATTAAAATGGCAAATTACTTACGGGCACATATTCTAATTAAAACTTTACCGCGAGGGCGTTGGAAAAACACCTCACCTCGATATTTCACGCTCTCGGTTTGAATGGATTAGATTGCCATCCTCGCATTCTGGGCACAAACATCTCGAATGTGTTTGAAGAGATTGTGTGGTGCAGCTTCAAGCTTCAAATATATTTATTTGCAATTTCAGCAAGCTTGTTAAAATACAAAAAAATCCTCGTACGTATGTAGGGAACGATAGTTTACAGATACGAAGGGATGGGTTCACCTCTCCTCTTTCTTCAGCCTATTTCCATCCACTCATGAACAAATATCTCCTCTATTTGCTTCCATGCCACTCTGACTCTTGCAAACTGAATCCAGAGTATGCCGAAGAGTTGGTTTAGATCATTCTTTCACTTCAGTTAGGGTCTCCAAGTCTGCGGCCTTTTTGTCTATTTTTCGTCTGAACTTCTAGCTATGTGACTAGTTCTTTGCCATTTCAGAGTCGCTAAGAGGTGGATGTTGTTGGTGGCCATTGTTTTCTCTCTCACCGAATCGTTTCTCTCTCTCTCTAAGGGTAATTCCTAAGGGCTCACACTTATCTACTTCTTCAGACTTATTAGGGGATTTTTTGAGAACTTCATCATCTTGGAGAGTATCCATCCTTATGTTCCGGACGGTTATCTTCGACAGCGTCAGCACTAATTGTTTTATCTCTTGACATGCAGAACAAATTTGCCTCTGATTATGCCGATGGGGAGTAATCAAACTGCTAAACATCAACGCTGTTAGGTAAACATTCATATTTTTTTTGGAAAAATATCGTCATATAATATATATATACTATTAAATTCGTCTAAAGTTATTAAATGTCGTAAATTTAAAACACTATTTTATACGTATCACAGTAAATGTATTAATTTTCAAGAGCTTGTCGCGATAACTGTTTCGCTTACTATCGAAATCGAAAAAAAAATGCGCGTATAAGGCCAAAATATATGAAAATCAGAGATTTATTTATTCGATATTGAATTCAGATATTAAAGTGGAAATTTCCACATTAGTATTGAGGCCATTGAGTGACCTAAATAATTTTATTCCCACGGGCTTTCCCTGCGGTAAATTAGATCCGTACCTGGGAAGAATAAAAAGCAGAGAACAAGGGTTGACTATCGAAAAAAAAATAGATTAAAAATCTTATTACTTAAATTAAAGTAAAGGAGAATCACATATAAAGGAAAAAATAAGACATGGATATATAAAAATAATTAAGATGACGTGAAATTTACTAAAAATTCATTAAAAATTATCACATGAAAATAGGTAATCAATTGTTATGGTGGAAACACTTTGATATTTCAATATTATTAACGGTTTAAATAAAAAAAAACTTCGCTATAAATATAATATTTTTTTATTGTAAGACCTGACGATGTTAACATCGGTTAGCGAAACAGCTGTCGCGAAAAAATAAAATCAATTGTGATATTAATAACAAAGTTTTTATTTAAACAGTTAATATAGAAATAGAGTTGTAAAATATAAATAAAAATAATTTCATAGAAATGACAAGGATAACCTTTGCGACAGGATGGAAACAGATACTGCCCCACTGAAGGGCCCGTGTTCGATTCCCAGCGATGACAGTATGATTTTTTCGCTCTGTCTTCCATAAGCTACTTATTGTAATAAATATGATAGCTATACTCTTAACAACTTTATACTCTTTTAGCTCGCGCAGTATGGATATAGATAGCTATTTAACAAAATAATAAAAATAATGTAAAATTAATGATGATGCTTTTCGAGAAAGAAGAATGTTTGACGATTTGTGATATAAGTGCGATGGGCGAGGAATTGGAGCAAGTTACCGAATTTACCTATCTGGGAAGCATGTTTACAAGAGACGGAAAAATAGAGAAAGACATTGAAAGAAAGGTTGGTGCTGGGAATAAAATAAATGGCGCACTCAAAGTCATTATTGCAAATAGAAATATATACACAGAAGCAAAAATGGCAGTACACAACGGAGTTCTAGTGCCAACCCTCATGTATGGAAGTGAAGCTTGGAGCTGGCAAAATAAGGATTAAAGCAGGATAAACGCCGTAGAAATGAGATCACTAAGAAGAATGTGCTGGAATACGTTGTATGATAGAATACCGTACGATGACATAAGAGAGAAATGTTAGACAGACGACTGCATCATGGATAAAATTAAAAAAGGATCCTTGAGATGGTTTGGACATACGGAATGAATGGATGAGAGAAGAATGGTTAAAAAGTTGTACACAAGCAAATAAGCCGAGGACGACCGAGGAAAACATTGCATGACCAAATTAATCAATTACTAAAAGGCGGCCACATTCGAAGTCCGAATAATCGACGTGCGTGCATGGTACGATGTATGATTGTAGAGGAATCCCGAGAGGTATGCCAGGACAGAGAATTGTGGCGATCCATCCTCTCTGCCTACCCCTCCGGGAGAATGGCATGATGGTTAGTTAGTTAGTTAGTTTAAAAAAAAAAAAATTCTTTTAAATAAGTTAATTTCAATTGTCATTGATCTTAAGTCTTTTATGAAAATTTTAATGTAAACCATTAAAAATATTGATAAAAAAAGGCGATGACAGTGCGGAATTGACAATACACGAATCAAGCTAAGCTTTCCACGACAATGACACAAATATAAGAGAAAAAACACTTTTTATAACAATCACAAAGATGAATAAAACTAACTTGTCATTGACACAAAAAAGTAGGATACGAATTCTTTAAAAAAATTATATGAAATATTTACATAAATAATTTTTCTTCTTTTTCGGCGTCATAACCCTCGGTGGGTCTTAGCCTTCTCCAAAAAACGTCTCCACCCTGTCCTGTCTCTGGTCGCCACCTTCATGTCTTGCTGCTCCAGGACTCGACAGTCTGCCATGACACCATCCAACCATCGCATTCCCGGCCTGCTGACGCTTCTTCGTCCTACCGGATTGTCAATTATTTTTTCTTATTAAATGAGACATCTATAATTTAATTCGTAGAATAATACAAATTAATATAAGAAATGAATGCGGTGCGAATGAAAATGCTATGAAGAAAATAATGAAGCGGTCGTTAAGATAGTTTGGACATACAGAAAGAATGAGTAATGACAGAATGGTGAAGAAGGTTTATGTAATTAATACGAATGAAAATGTCAGTTTTCTAGAAGTTTTATAATATTAAATGGGAATGACATGTTTCGCCCTTCTAAGGCATTATCAAATGTTGACATTTTATAATGCCTTAGAAGGGCGAAACATGTCATTCCTATAAAATATTAGGTCCTTGGTATTTGTTACTTGTGAGCGTTCGGTGGACTAGTGCTGGTGTCGTTCACTACAGCTTTTTTAAATCTGGCCAGACGATTACGACAGATGTCTATTGTCAGCAACTGCAAACCATGATGGAAAAGCTAGCTGCTAAACAACCGAGGCTGGTTAATTGCTCTAGGCCACTGCTGCTTCATGATAACGCTAGACCACACACTGCACAACAGACGGCTACCAAATTAGAAGAGCTTCAATTGGAATGTCTAAGACATCCACCGTACTCTCCGGACCTTGCCCCAACAGATTACTATTTTTTTCGAAATTTGGATAACTTCTTGCAAGGGAAAAAATTCAACTCCGATGGGGCAGTCCAAACCAACTTCAAAGATTTTATTGATTCCCGTCTGAATGTTTTTTTTAGTAAAGGGATCGATGAACTACCTATGAGATGGCAAAAGTGCATAGATAGCAATGGTACATACTTTGATTAAATAAATATATTATATTAAAAAACAAATCAACTTTATGTTCCTCCCATACAAAACGCCAATTTCATATGTAAGGACCTAATATAATAAAACTTCTAGAAAACTGACGTTTTCATTCGTATTAATTATTTAATATGGAGTTTTACATCATTGTTTAAGAAACAATAAATAAGGCTTATGTAAACGACATGAACGGAGCTGAAAATAAAGGAAGGCCGAGAAAAACGTGAATGAAATATTAATAAAATATAACAGATATCGACGAAATATAACAGAGATCGACGTGCGTGTATGACACGATGTATGGATGTAAAGCAAGCGAGAGAAATATGTCAGAATAGAACAGTGTGGTGGTCCATTCTTTCTGACTACTTCTCTGGGGAGACGGAGTGATGGTAAGTTGGATAGTGAACTATAATTGAGTTCATCTTTCTTATAAGGATTATTAAAATTCAGTAAGAAGTCGCTAGCAAACCAACGATCACGCCGTCTCTCCGAAGGGGTAGGCAGAAATAATCAACTACCACACTGTTCTTTCCTGACATATTTCTTTCACTTCCTTAACATTCATACGTCGTGTCATGCACGCACGTTGATTTATCCGACTCCGCACGTGCCTGACATTTAATATTTGATCGTGTCAAGTTTTCCGCGGTCTTCCTATATATCTAGTTCCGTTTACGTCGTTTTCTTTCTTTACTATTATTTTTTCATTAATTCTTTCTTTGTGTCCAAACCATCTTAATGAACCAATGACACGTCATAAGTCCTGTAAACACCTCGATCACCATATTCTGTTTCCAATTTGCATCTTCGTCTCTATTGAGATACAATAAATCCTTGAATTGATAACCCGCAATGGGTAAAATCAAGTATTCGTCTACAAGTATTTGTATACATTCAAAATGTTGTAAAAACAAAAACTGGTCCAAATTATAGCATATAAATTTGAGTGACATCTCCAAGCGTTGTCTAGCAATACGATAATTGCGGTAGCCTTTCACATTGCGTTAAAAAGATCTTCTGCTTAATGCTTAAAATCCAATCTTCATAGATGACGCTAGGGTGTAGATTGAAACTACCATGTAAAGGGTTTAAAAAAAAACTTCCAAAAAAATGGTCAGACATGGTGTTCATAAGGAAAGGTGGAATGGGGAATGTTGTATTACATAAAGCGTGCGCTTAACCCAACCAATGACAGGTCATAAGTCCTGTAAACACCTCGATCACCATATTCTGTTTCCAATTTGCATATTCGTCTCTATTGAGATACAATTAATTGTCTTAATTATTTTGTTCATAACACTTTCTTAAACATAAACATTAAAAAAACATTTTTTCTTTTTGTATAAGGAAGCGTAATATAGTAAAGCTAAATTTGTTCGGGCATATTTGATCTCATGATGATGTTAGATAGTGCTTTCGTAAGATATCATGTGTGAGAAAGGGACAGTAATTTGCAGTTAGCCGCTCAGCTAAACAGATAATGGGCCAAGAATAACAATGCTGTTCAATTAGGCACTCCACTCCCGTCCCTCATCCCCTAATAGTACCTGCCTCTAAACTACCTGCTGTGCTGTTCTACCTTCACTCTCCTATAGATCTATAGCGAGCACCGTCTTGTGTTGTTTGTGAGAATTCCACGAAATTAACATATATGTTTATGGAACCAAGTTAATGTGTATTAGGAAAACTGATTTCTCTGAATATTATAATAATAAATATTTAGGAGGGCCACAAAGTGAATGGTGCACTTTAAGTTGTTATCGCAAACAAAAGCTTTTTCAAAAAAGCTAAAATGGCAGTGGTATTATTGTACCGACTATTATACATTGACATCAAGCACGAAACTGACGCAAGAATGATGAAAGTAGAAATATGATCTCGTAGACAATAGGTTTACAATCTTTTCTGGGCCAACGCCCCCATTACAAGAAAAATAACCGTTCAACGCGGGGGGCGTAAAAAAGATAAAAGTTATTCCAAAATAGGGAAAATTATTACAATACATACAATAACAAAATAAACCAATAATTAAGTTTAATTTGCTTTTTTAATACCTACGTGATTAGCGTGTTTTTGTTGTTGTTGTTTTTTTAGACAATATTTTTTTATCTGTCAACGCTCTCTATTTTTTCTGGGTCTTCTACTGCCCCTCTGAATGTCTCAAACGCCCACAAGGGGGTGTTATCGCCCACTTTGAGAACCTAGGTCGTAGACGATCGTTTGATAAATTGTAAATAATTGAGAGACAAATGCAAACATGAGAAGTATTCAGTGAATGAAAGTGTTAAAAATCAAAAGAATGAAAGGATCATTAAAATAGCTTGGACATGGAAATAATGAGTGTATAGCACGATATAAGAATATTGAGAAAGCGAGAGAAGTATGTCAGAAAAGAACAGTGTGGAAGTCAATTCTTTCTGCCTAACCCTTTGGGAAGACGTCGTGGTGATGAGTTAGTTAGTTTGATTAAATTATTTGAAATATATTAGCAAATGGGAGCGGGAGCGTGTGGGAGTGGGAGCGAAACCAGTTGTATAAAAAAATACTTTGTTAAAACAAATAACATAAGTTTAATTGTATCTCAATAGAGACGAAGACGCAAACTGGAAACTGAATATGGATGATCAAGGTGTTTACAGGACTTATGACCTGTCATTGGTTGGGTTAAGCGCACGCTTTATGTAATTACAAGATTCCCCATTCCACCTTTGTTATTGTGAATCTCTTGTGAATCTTTTCAAGATTAACTTATACAAATGGCGTTAGTGGGTCGGTTGTATAAGTTAATCTTGAAAAGATTCACAAGTGTAACCAAATCTACATAGATGGACAATTAAAACTGACACGTGAAGATAGATATGGATTTGAAGTACATATACATCTTCCAAAAATTTGTCATGCATGATCATACTAACAAAGGTGGAGTGGGGAATGTTGTAATTACATAAAGCGTGCACTTAACCCAACCAATGACAGGTCATAAGTCCTGTAAACACCTTGATCATCCATATTCAGTTTCCAGTTTGCGTCTTCGTCTCTATTGAGATACAATTAAATTTGAATTAACCACCCTTTGGTGAAAATCCAGGATTTCGTATACAAGTACAAGTATACATTCACAAAATATTAATAACATAAGTGTTTAATGTATTTCTAACTGTAGTAACTAATGATAACTTTCCGATTTTATTGGTATAATACAAATACTAATTTTACAATTTTCAAAGCTTTTTTCGTTTCAGAAATAAGTCTTTGTGATTTTAGAAATCCTTTATTACCTTAGAATTCTCATTACTTCTTTTCACAATGGCGACATGAGAACCGCCAGTAAAGCTTCGTAAACTCGATGAGCTTTTATGTCGTTGGAAACTTAATGAAAATATGGAGTAATGAACAAGGAGCTGGCCAATAACAATGCAATCAGCTTTATAATAGATCTAAGGTGGGTACAAACTTCAGTTGATGGATCTTAGTAATCTTTCGTAAAATTGCTGTGATTTAATGTGAGTTACTGATATAGATAATTAAAGGAGGGGAGGATTCTTAGGGTTTGATTGGTTCTTGATAATACTATATTATACTGGAGATATTTATAAACTGTTACTAGCACTATGTGTTATTGTTCATGGGTTTTGTTTTCATTCAATTCAGATAGATTTAATTAAAAAAATATGTTTTTTACAAGTTAAAATTTAATATTTTCTAAATTGTATGAAATAATATATATTTTTTGAGTTAATAAGTATTTTTTTTCAAATATAGTATATAATATATTGATTGATTTTTCTATAAAATTTAAACATAAATAATATAAAAACGTTGTTTAAATTATAAAAAACAAAGAATTTATTTTATATGTTCATATGGGGCACCCAGGATAGAACCCACAGATGGAATTATCCTGGGACCCAGACCCGGTGTTGCAGCGGGAACTTGGAGGCATAGGACCAAGCAAGAGATCAGTACAATGACCCAGCAGCCCCTTATAATGAGCACCGTGAGAGCCGGTCGTCTAGCATGGATTGGGCATGTATGCCGAGCCGAAGAGACCAGAGCAATCAATACCCTGTACGCGTCTAGACCGACTGGAGCAAGACCTATATGATGAGGAGCTTGGCGAAAAATAATCAAGGAGGCTAAAACTCTTTAAGAATTGTATGGCCATAGGAAGTAAGTAGTAAGTATATGAGGCACCCACTTTTGTAAATCATGTTTTTAAGACTCATGTGAATCTTTTTTCTTATTTTTATTTAGTTTTGGTTTTATCCTGATGAGTCTGGGTAAACGTGAATTTTGTTGGCGTAATTATACAATAATTTTGTGGTTAATACGAGTATATAATAAAAAAGCGTTATTTTATTTTATATGTGAAAATTTTTAAGTAATTTTAATTATTGTTTCTAGAACAATCTGAGAAACTCATTATAAAATATAAAATATTAATTTGTCATGCACGCACGTCGATTATTCCGACTCCTAACGTGCCTGACATTAAACGCTTAATTGATTTGATCGTGCCACGTTTTCCTCGGTCTTCCTTTATTTTTAATTTCGTTTACGCTATTTAAATACCAAATGACAAGATGTATGAATGTTAAGGAATCGAGAAATGTATGTCATGAAACGTGGCAACGTGGCGGTTCTTTTATTCTGCCTACCCCTGATGGTTAGTTAGTTAGGGAGACGGCGCGATGGGTAATTAGTTTTTTGTTTACCAATATTTATGTAACATATTTAGTTTAAACTTATTGAAAGTTAAGGCATTAACACTGTGGAATTCCATAGTAATCTACTTTGAGAATTAAAAAAACATTGTTTAAACCACTTTGTAATACTTTAAAAAAAAAATTAAAATACACGACATGTTTCAGAGGATACCTCCATCTTCAGGTGTAAAAATATAACAAAAACTAAACAAAGAAAGATTAATAAAATACGCATTTAAATTTCGATTAAAAAATTCTTCAAAAATTTAAAAATTTAAAACTAAACCAACTAACTAACCATCACGCCGTCTCCCCGAAAGGGTAGGCAGAAAGAATGGACTGCCACACTTTAATCGATGCGGCACTCTATCCTTCTCTTTTCGCCATCGCGAGAGACGCGGTGTGATGGGTTGCGAACCTCATCGCCACCAAAAGGCATCTCCCGCGCACACTTCGATCGTTCAACGTCTACATAATAAATCTAAAACAAATTATCTGAAATACAATGATATAAAATAAAAACACAAAGAAAAATAATTTAACACATAATATTCTTTTAGATGGTGCACTTGTCGTCAGCTGGACGATCCGGACATTTGTGTTTATTTAATTTTTATTCCACGTTATCCACTGTTTTTTTTTAAATTTACTGTAATTAGGCACTTAAGACAATCCAAACACCAGCAAGAACTTAAAAATATTATTGACGAATTTATTCAAATTATCACTGGAACAAATGAAAAATTTATTTTTACACCTGTCAAAATTCTTTTTATAAACGAAAAAAAAAAAATAATTTAAAAAGTAAGTTGGGCTATTTCTTATAAGTAGGTACTAATAATTATTTTTTTAACAGTAAAATAATAAATAACAATAACATGAAACATGTCGTGTATTTTAATATTTTTTTTATTAAAAAGTGGTTTAAACAATGTTTTTTTAATTCCTAAAGTAGATATTTATTTTAGTTATGATATTAAGATGAATTTGATTATTTTCCGTCTTATTGAAATTGAGCTTTCCACGAAGAAGCCTCAGTTAAGGAAACAGTTTCTCCTTACTGTGCTTTTTTGAATCGGAAACATCTTTTAAAGTAACGCACCACCAAATAACGCTGTTTATAACTTTACGATACCAAAGCCACGGCAATAATGGGATGCAATAAAAGTAAACTATATCCTAAAGCTATGAAATTACATTATTGTACCATAATATCACAAACGTATTGCTGCTGTACTGTGCCCCGTACATTCCGGAATACAGAAAAGCTCTGTGTAATTTTAAGGCAGTCGCACACCAAAAGTTTTATAAGTTTGGCTTTTCAAGATTTCGTTAAATTGTAATTGAACGTATTCTACGTTAAATGTATTGAAACTACAGAGAAACCATTCTAGAATACAAATATTAACTGTTAAGGTGACAGATGTTGGTTTGCGACATAATTGTGAATTGGGAGAAATCGGAATATATTGCCGATTGTATGTTCAATATATTGAAAGCATTGGTCAGTAGACCACTCTGACGATGCCAGCGAGCCTGGCGAAACCGGTCGCTGTCGAAATAAAGACAAAAGTGTAATTAGTTAAAAAACTTCGTTTTATTTGATTATTATTTAAAATGAACTTCCAAAAGAGATTTCAGTAAAATCATTTGACTATATTGAAAGCATGTTTAAGAACTGTCGAAAGGTGTAAAAGGGATTATACTCAAAACTAATTTAAAGATACTCTCAAAGTAATTTTTACTAAAATACTTATATTGACTAAAGTAATAATTTTATGTTACGTTGGTCATTAACTTGATAAAATAGAAGAATGCTGTTTTAATTATAAGGAAAACATTTTTACATATTTGATAAATGATCTAAATTATTAATGATAATTTATCTTTTGCCAGTTCCATATATACAAGGGTCGGTACAATAATACTATTGTGCGCTTTAATTTTAGCTTTTTTGTCTAGGCTTTTGTTTGTGATGACAACTTCAAATGCACCATTCACTTTTTTCCCTGCCCCAACCCTTCTTTCAACATCTCTCTCCATTCGCCCGTCCTTTGTACGTCCAACATATTATATAGATATAGAAACTCATTCAACTTGTTGCATATTTTCACCATTCACGCTAATGTGAACTGTCATGATTTCGTATTTTTTGAAAATCATTACCTTAGACTTATTCAAATTCATCATCAGATCATTTAGCATGCATACCTCATACATACTAGTCACCAGGACTTGTAATTCATGCTCGTTATCTGCAAGTAGGATAGCGTCTTCCGCATACAATATACAGCTTACTGACACTGCGCTCATTTTGGCACCTACATCTAACCCTTTCTTGCACTTGTCTGTGTATAGATTAAATAATCAAAGTGAAATAATTAAATAATTCGTAGTATGCAAATAAGAAAGTGCAGCAAGCGAAACTAAGTGTTCACTTTATATAGCTTGATTAAATTACGAGTATTATTTTGAAATATAATTAGGTTATTGAAAATAACTTTGTTTAATTCACAAAATATTAAAAAAAACAATGACATGTTTCGGAGGATACCTCCATCTTCAGGTGTAAAAATATAATAAAAATCCTCCTTTTACTGCTTTCTCCTTAAATATTTTGTCTAAATTTAATATCCCAAGCTCCCATTCCCAGTCAAATGAAAATTAATCATATATTAATTTCTATTTAAATTATGTCTTTTCAAATGCATGTTTTTTCTTAATTACATTTTTTTATAATTTTTTTTATATTATCATCATGTATTAATATTATTTTATAGTTCTAACTGACAAAAATGTAAGTACTTCTAACAATTAGCCCAGGCTAATTTTTTAATTTGAATTATTGTATTGAATGTTAAATTCGTTTTTATATTACGCAGGCTTTCCACGTAGTCTGTCTTTGTTTATTTTTTATTATATTTTTACACATGAAGATAGAGGTATCCTCCGAAACATGTCGTGTTTTTTTAATATTTTGTGGACTATAAATAAAGTTATTTTCAATATCGGTGTATTACTATGGAATTCCACGGTGTTAATGCCTAAGCGTCCAACAAGTTTATTTTTAAATATATATTATGCAAACATTTATATTGTTCGTGCTCCTAGATGTCGGCTGCATGTCGCCGTTGAATGTCTCGTCCCATTGGGTGTGCGCCCGCCTTAAGCTAGAACAGAAAACTTACAGAATCGCAGAGCTAGGCATTAAACTTTTCCAAATCTGGAAAACAATTTGATAAGGATTTAGGAACAATGGGACAAGCCGGGGATGTTTTGAAGTTGGGAAATTTATTTTCGGTTCGTGCGATACGGACCCAAGCGGCGGGAAGATTATGACGGGGCGGAGGGTCGAATGTTTGCCGGCTCGCAGCTCGCAGCTCTCGGGAAACTTGACTTATAAACAATTAAACACTTCTCAACAATCGCTTTATTTATAAACGCGTACAAGATGAACAAAGTCTAATTATGCAAAATTTTAAGCACAAAACTTAAATCAAATTTAATTTACCAGGTATTAAAAGGTTAAACAATGTTTTTGTTGTTTTAATATTTAGAAATACGCGTTTTCCAAGTTATTTTTGTTTAAATTACAATATGTATAAAATGGGGTTCAAAAGGGTAGTAGGGCTACAATGGGCTATGTTTTGCTGGAAAGCATGCCTTTACAAAATGTCGTAAGGCGCCATGTTGCATTTACAACAGCAACACTACTATCAAGTCCAACTCTCTAGCGACCACGAGAGGTCTCTTAAAGACCCCGCGAACCCCGGGCAATGTGGCACATATTATTTAGTGCCATAGCAGATAGAGAGAGGACGAATGGCGAGCTTCCAGCGCCATAAAACTGGATACACTCAGCTAAGGGAATATTGAATCCTACCAGACTCGACACGCACGACATAATCACCCTCATAGGACTCGTCCTCGTGGAAGACCTCCTAAAATTTAGAAGAACTTTTGGGAATCCACCTCACAAAAAGAGCAACCCTCTGGAGAATATACCACATAGGCCAGCAGCAAGGAAAAAGAAGAAGAAGAAGAATTTATTAAAATTAGGCAATACGATGTTAGAATGACAGGAGCTATGACTGCCATAACGAAGGTCCCGGGTTCGATCCCGGCGATCCCGGCGATACCAGTGTGATTGTCTGGTGTAGAATTCACGTGACAATAAAATGACAATCGATTAGTTACGTGACATGAAAATAAATAGAATAGCTAAAAAAACTTATTATTTACAGTAATCAGATTCAAACGAACAGTAGTTATGTATAAAAAATAAGAATAAATAAAAGTTTTTGTCGTCACACTATCACTCGAACCGAATGTTTTTTTTTATTATTCTTTTTTTTTTTTTTTATGTACACAACAGGTCGTTTGGACCCAATTACTGCATAATTTTTTATATTTTTTTAGGTATTATATTGATTCTCGTGACATGTGATAGGTAGTCAATCTATCGCCATTTTATTGTCACGTGAATTCTACACCAGACCAAAGACAGTGAGACAATCACACTGCCATCGCCGGGAATCAAACCCAGGACCTTCGGCATGGAAGTCAGAGCTCGTAACCACTCTGCCACGAAGGTCGTCATTGTCATGTTGGATTAACATCAGGTCATCATGTTGGATTAACAAAAGGTTAATAGCAGGATGTAGCTATTATATATTCAGATATTATCCACAATAAAAAAAAGTATTTAAAAAAATAGAATAAACAGCGGTGGAATTTCCAGTGACAAAAAAGGAGGGAGATCTTGAAAGTAAACAGCGAAGTTATTGTTAATTTAAACTGGAAATAAAAATTGAAAAAGGATCTTCATTTCACCGCCGTAATTTAATCGAATTACCCGACTTAATTGAAATAGAAACGCTGTTTAATTCCTGTGGAGTGGAGCGTATCTCAGCGCAAAAATGAATGTTAAAAGAAAATAAAACAAAAGACAAAACATTGGCGGCTGTACGTTGGAAATTTTTCCGTTTCAAGTTATTAAAATGTTTGCTAATTTCGAGATTTATCGAATTATGCCAATTTGAATAACTTTTGGAAAGCACTTCTTTGTATGTAAATATTACACAAATTTAAATTATCTTATAAGCTAAGGCAAGCTAAGGCATTAACACTGGAATTCTATAGTAATATACTAAGGAAATTGAAAAAAACTTTTGAATTACTTTTTGATAACTTTGTATCACAACACTTTATCCTTATGAATCCTTCACTTATGAATCCGCAACACAAAGTAATGGCGAATATAGAAGAAAAAAACTTTGTTTATTTTCCACAAAATATTAAAAAACATGACATTTTTCGGAGGATACCTCCTTCTTCAGGTGTAAATATAGAATAATTTATTTAAAAATAAAATTTTATAATAATTTAATTTAATAATAATAAAATACATACGATGTCACTCTAATGACACGTTACCACTGAGGCAACATGTGGCATGCGGAATTGACGCACGCGGTAAGGAGTATTTCAGCAAAGCAACACGCTGCGACATGTGGCAAGTAACAATGACGCTTGCCATATGTCGGTCCTTATTGCCAGTCGCATGCGCCACCATGCGACAAAATACAGAGTGTCGTACGATGTCGCCAGTATCCAAATAATAGTGTATGTGTGCAGCAAAAAACGAGCGACATGGAGTGGAATATACCGAAAACAACTTTATTCATTGTAGACTACCATACAACAATACTACTGTAGAACAACAAAAGTGCTTCATATGAAGGCAGAAATGTAAAAAGTGACAAAGTAAAACTATTTTTGAATTTTTGGGTTTTCAATAAACACTAGAAAATGACACTGTTTTTTATTTTAATATTTATGTTGGTCATTGACCTCGCAGGCAAAGTATGAAATGCATGACACCACATGAGTAGAGGCAATGGACTTCGACCGCTGTACCAGCATATTGCATGATAAAACACATTGCACGGACAATCAAAATACCTGAAGTTGTACCAGCATATCGCAATGATGAAATACATTGCATGGACAAAAGTGATGAATAAGGGCCCGGGTTCATTCACACAAGGTTACTAGAGGTTGTCCGGCAGAGCACCGTGTGCAAAGGAAGCGAAACATATAAAACCGTACATCCGACCACCCGATACGTCAGTTCTTGTTACGACTTCTAACAGACACGAGTCTACGTTATTAAGTCTACGTCACGAGGGATCTCGGACTCCCTCCCGCCTACCTACGAAGCCACGTCAGTTCTTGCTGCGACTTCTAACAGACACGAGTCTACGTTATTAAGTCTACGTCACAAGGGATCTCGGACTCCCTCCCACCGAGTCTTTGCTTCAGCTGACCGACTCTACTGCCCAGCGTATCATCATCCTCAGCTGCTCGCCGCCCGGACTCCGCCCCGCTACTATCGACATCCACCACGCTCTATTACGAGTACAAAATACTATTCATGTATAATATAATTACTTGTGATCTACGATAAACGTCGAAACCTCCACTGCCTTTCTCACTCCTCTCACTAAATCCCCAAATTTATAAAATGTTTGTTGTTTCTTGAACACTGAAGTAAAATTTCTTCTATGTTCGCCATAACTTTGTGTTGTACTAGATGTTTAATGTTTATTTTTTATGTACTTTGTAAACAACACTCACATTTATTAAAAAAAATTAATTAAAATTAAATATTAAACATGTTTCGGACTCACCAGCACTTCATGGGTGATATTATATAAATATTAAAAATATTATAAAATATTAAAAATGTTATAAATCATTGGACAGGTGAAAAAAAAGTATATAAATATAAAAAAACTTCTTCAAAACGGTTTCTAGAAAGAGACGTTTACATTTGCATTAAAGATTTTGTCAAATTTACGCATGAATGTATCATAACATGAAAAATCGAGTTACTAACTTAAAAATATCAAATCAGATAATCGTTGTACTCAAATCTGTGTATTATGTTTAAATAGAATTGAAGATACATAAATATCTAGAATGAACAAAACTTTGAGGTATTGATATCTACGACGAGCTGCCTCTAATAAAAGGATTCCCCTGGAGATAGTGTGAGGTTTATGTTTAAGGTTTTACGAAAGGCCTCCTTAAAGATTCTCTTTATTCAACTGTAAAGTAGCCCAATAAATTTTGCAGATTTATTGTCAAAACATCCAGCAGGCTATACGATCTATTTTTCATGAAAAAACTACAGGGTGGGTCAACGTTGCCGACAAAAATCGTTTTAAAGGTCTATTTCATTAATTTTTCAACATAACCTGTAGGCATAAGGGTATTTCTTAGATCTTTTTACAAAAATATGAGTTCTCATTGATCAAGGGGTATATTATGGAACGATGAAAGTCTAGTTTGTACCCCATATGACCTTTTTCATTTTTTTCTATAATATAATCAAGTGATGTTTTGACTAATATACTCTATAAAAATATTTGATAACAGTGAAATGAAAATCGTTTGGCTTTTGTTAAAGTAGTGGAAGGTAAAAACTTTGAATAAATAATACGAATGAAAACGTCTTTTTTCTAGGAGTGTTATTATATTTTAGATGGAATGGTATGTTTCGCTCCTCTAAGACATTTGATGATGCCTTGTTATTCCATCTAAAATATAATAAAACTCCTATAAGACAGTCGTTTTCATTCATATTAATCATTAAATGAGAAATTTAACATCATTGTTCAAGAAACAATAAATAAAATTTTTAATGAAATTTATTATTTCAGCTTGTTTATGATTTTTTAATTCAATAGTTTGTTTTTAATTTGTATAAATTATTTAATAAAGAGTTTTACATAATTGTTTAAGAAACAAAGCGTTGTTTTTATTATGGTAAATGTGATATATTTATGAAATTTTATATTCTGTTAATTAGCAATTATGCTCACTCTATTGTTTAGTCCACAGATTTCTAATATTGTTTTATACATATTTTAATCTTGTAAACTCATTTTTAAGACATATTTGCACATTTCAGCAGCTTCCTGTTGGTACTTTATCTAGGAAGCGATGAATTGTATGCAATAACATAAAACGGTGTCTATAATATTATTCTAATAGGGCATTCATTTGAATTCTTTTGATTTTAATTGCTGATCGAAAAAAAAACTTCAATTGTGAAAAAAAAACTTTTCATTATTATACGAACAATAATTTTGATCTTCATATTTATTAGATGTATGGGTTTTTCAATAGATTTTTTTCTTCAATTATTTTGGATTTGAAATATTTCTTCTAATAGTATTATTTGTGTGTGGTAATATAATATTTATGAAATACATACAAATTATTTTTTGATATACTTAAGGTGTAAAAAAGATGTTCTGCTTAATGCTTAATAAACATAAATCTCCATAGATGGCGTTAGTATGTAGATTATATATAGAGTAATCGTAGAGATTAACATATATAATCAAATCTTCATAGATGGCGCATTGAAACTGATATGTGAAATCTGGTGTAGGACTTTAACATATATACAACTTCCAAAAATTTGTCAGACATGGTCATAAGAAAGGTGGAATGGGGAATGTTGTAATTACATAAAGCGTGCGCTTAACCCAACCAATGACAGGTCATAAGTCCTGTAAACACCTTGATCAATCATATTCAGTTTCCAATTTGCATCTTCGTCTCTATTGAGATACAATTAAATCATTTATTGTTTAGTTTTTGTTATATTTTTACACCTGCAGATGGACGTATCCTCCGAAAAATGTCGTGTATTTTAATATTTTTTTAATTAAAAAGGGGTTTTTACAATGTTTTTTTAATTCCCAAAGTATATACAGTAAAACACTTTTACTAGGTTCTACTATATTTGCCTTCACTTTTTGTTGTGGATTCGTATTTAAATAAATATAACTACACTTCGTATTTTTACAACACTTTATTGCACTTTTTATAGACAAGTTTTGGCTGTGACCCAACCTTTATCGATGTAAAAAAATTGTACATCGAAAATAGTTGGGTCAAAACCGAAACATGCCTGTAAAATGTGTAATCAAGTGTTGAAAAATTACAAAGTGTAGTTATATTCATTCACTTTAACTATATAGTTTTTACACCACTTTATTTTTGTAAAAACTAAGAGGTTTCGCTCCCACTGGAGCTTCAAATACAAATTGATTGATTCATAATATCAATTTTATGTTAACAACATATAATAAAATTTTTACCATATATTGACCATTGTTCAAGAATCAATTAATATTTTTAGAGAGTTCGCTATGTGTGTCAAATTCAAAATGTCTCGGGACTGTGATCTGTATACTGAAATTAATTAATACCACCACTTGCATGGCGTTGCTAGTTCCACAGACTAAACTTAACTGTGTATTATGGCACTGCGCTTTGGTATTGCGATCCTACAGTATAGCACTACCGTATTGTTAGAGACGGAATATTGTATTTCGACAAACAAAACACAAATTTCCTTCGATTGCGGTGTACAGAATATAATATACCAGACTGTGTAGTTCAAATTCATAGTTCTTCTATTTTATGTGTTCAGTCGTCGCATTTAAACTATACTTCGTATGTACACACTCGTACATTTGGATTTCCCTTGTAGATATAACAATCGTATGAGCATTTATCTACGTATTTACCGATAGAAACACGTGAATACACATTTACATGTTTGTAGTTCTTTCTTCTTCTTCTTTAACAGCCGTTGTCGTCCACTGCTGGACATAAGCCTCCCCCTTACTTCTCCATGTATGACATGTCATACGGGGGGTGGTTGGCATTACAACGCCACGCTTGCCAGACGGGTTGGCGAGGTGTCCTTCCACGTTAGCCTATGCATCAATATTATCCACCGAGGTTATTCACACTCGATCTCTAACATTTCGCAAAGTTTCCAGGGGAGACCAAAGTCGAGGAGGTGTGGATAGGTACTTGGGATCAGATCAATCCTCCAGCGTAGCAAGGACAACACCACGGTGATGGCCATGCACCGCTCGAAGAGTCAATAGGATCCCCCTTACTCCCCCCTTACTAGGATGTTTGTAGTATACCACGTGAATAACGTAAGTACAGATTGTTCTGTATGTTCAGACAATTTGATACATCGATTTGGTTCCCGATAAACATAAACGATAACTACTTTTGAATTAGCAATAATATAAATATTATATTTATAATAATACATAAAGGTCGGTAGAAGAACACCATTGTGCACTGCCATTCTAGCTTTTTTGGATAGGTTTTTGTTTGCGATGACAACTTTAAGTGCATATCCGACCCTTATGTATGGAAGCGAAGCATGGAACTGGCAGTAGAAGGATACAATTAGAAAAAATGCAGTGGAAATGAGATCTCTTAGACGAATGTGTAGATACTCTGTGTATGACAGTGTGGAATAAAAATATAAGAAGTGAATGCGGTGCGAATGATGGTGTTATGAACAAAATAATGAAAGGATCATTAAGATGGTTTGGACATTTGGAAAGAATGAATGAAGAAAGAATGGTAAAAAAAATATATGTTAACGATGTAAATGGAACCAGAAATAGAGGAAGACCGAGGAAAACGTGGCACGATCAAATAAATAAAATATTGAATGTCGGCCATGAGAGGAGTCAGAGAAATGGATGCGCGTGCATGATACGATGTATGAATGTTAAGGAAGCGAGAGAAATATGTCAGGAAAGAAAAGTGTGGCAGTCCATTCTTTCTGCCTACCATTCTTTCTCTTCGGGGAGACGGCGTGATGCAAAAAGATTAATAAATATTAATTATTGTGATGTAAAACACCATATTCAATAATTATTACGAATGAAAACGTATATTTTTTTTCTAACTAACTAACTAACCAACGCGTCGTCTCCACTAAGGGGAAGGCAGAACTAACGGGCCGCCACATTGTTATATCCAGACATGCTTCTCTCGCTCCTCTATATCCATACATAGTTTCATGCACGCACGTCGATTTCTCCGACTCCTCACGTGGCCGACAATTGATATTTGATTGATTTGATCGTGCCAAGGTTTTACTCAGTCTTCATTATTTCTTGTTCTGTGTACATCGAGACGAGTGCATGAATATATTAAGGTAAAAAACAAGACAATGGCAGAAGATAATTAAAGATACATAAATCAGGTATAACAAGACAAAAGCACGAGATATAAAAGAAAACAAATAAATCAAGTAAAATTTGGCGTTAGATCATGAAGGAAGAGATAAAGAAGATAATACAGTTCAGGTGAAATTATGTAAAACGAGACAATGACAGAAGGCAATGTAACGATACATAACAGGTATAATAAAAATTGTTATAACACAAGATATAAATGACATAATTCAGTAACATTAGACAATTAGCACATGTAAAGAAAAGATAAAGAAGAATACGGTACAGGTTAAATAAGAAAAGAACATAATATGGAGACAAAATGGAGATGATGATTCACGGGTGTTGTGGAATAAAATATCTATCTAGGGAATCATCTCTTGTAGATCATATTATCGAAATTTGGGGATTAAAGTATTATAAATAAGCATCAAAATCTATTTAAGATTGTGAGGTATTCATGGTGTAGAGCTGTATGAAAAAATGAATAGAAATTTACCTGTGACACTTGACAGGTGGCAGTTTGACGTCCCACTGATTTAATTTTTGTCTGTTATTCGGCATTAGTGATTTATTTGCCATGGATGGGCGAATGTACAAGAATCAAGCTGGACACCGAGTTAGAGATACTCAAAACGTTTGTCGAATATTAAAAAAAAAAAGTGATTTTTACTGCCGCCATATTAGAATACTTCAGTAATAACAAATGTTGGTACTAACATATGAGCCGTGCGGTGGCCACGCTAGTGTCCCCACTCGTCGCGATTATACCGAGGATTGCCGAAGATTCACGAGCGAGCCATTCGGTTCCTGCTCCGGCTCTGTGTGCTGTACAAATATCATTCAATGTTAATGCAAGATGTCTCAAGGGTGGCGCCGCGTGTCGCACTGATTGATACAAATAAAGCGGCGGACGCTGGCGGTCGAGGGACTTTATTTCGTTTGACTACGCTGACTTCAGTTCAGTTCATACGTGGAATTTCTACCGCTAAAGTGGGTGATAGACGGGCGAGCAAGTACGCGTACTTATGGCTCGACGACCTTTTTCGCTCGTGTGTCACCGTAAGTACGCGTACTTTACTTACTACACACGAGCGAAAAAGGTCGTCGAGCCATAAGTACGCGTACTTGCTCGCCCGTCTATCACCCACTTAAGAGGTCCAAGGAAGCGCCAACTGGCGTAACAAAATCTGTATTAATCAATGATTTGTATTAATTTCTCCCAAAGTCGACCCCCATATTATAACAGAACCTGGCGTAACAAAATCTGTATTAATCAATGATTTGTATTAATTTCTCCCAAAGTCGACCCCCATATTATAACAGAACAACATGGGTTCAGGAAGGGGCGCTCTACTGAAACTTATCTCATGGTATTCACAGAATACATAACAAGGGCCTTGGACAATGGTCACCAAGTTTACTGTTCATATAATGATTTCTCAAAGGCCTTTGATACTGTGTACCACGACCTTCTGATAGCAAAGCTATCTCAAATTGGAGTCTCTTCTCAGTTGATTATGTTTTTTATAAGTTACCTCGAGAGGAGAAAACATTCGTTTCATTCGGAATTTTTCAATCGGAACCTTTTCTTGTAAATTCAGGAGTCCCACAAGGTTCAAACTTAGGGCCACTCCTCTTCATCATCTTCATAAATGATATTGCATCATAGGTGATAAACTTCTCGCTCGGATCATCTCAGAAAGATCTCGGAATCATCTATGAGAGTAGGCTGTCTTATCGTGCACATATCGAGAGGATTTGTGATATTGCACTGAGGATGTTGTGCTTCATCGTCCAGATCGGAAGAGTTTTCAGAGATCCCAATGTGCTCAGAGTAGAACTTGGTACAACGCGTTGGTTCGGAGCAGACTCGAAAGTGGTTCTGTGATATGGAATCCCCACGAGGCGAGATATTCCGTTATGCTGGAGAGAATTCAGAAAAAATTCTGAGGTATCTCTACATGAAGGAGTATGGTAGTTATCCGTGGCTCTATCCCACTGCATTTCTTTTGGGAATGCTCGGAACCAATTTTCTGCAGTTTCGAAGAGATGGGCATCTAATAACCCATTTATTTAGATTATCCAAGGGATATTTCGAGAACTCGGCCATGCTGGAGGATGTTAGTCTTTTTGTTCCTCGAAGGTATCTCCGACAGCAACAGCACAGATTGTTTTACCAACCGGCCACCAGAACAAATCTGCCTCTGGTGACAACGGGGGGAAGAGCAAGTAGTCTGCTGAACGCGGTCTCCTCGAAGATCGACGTTTTTCATATTAGTGAAGGTACGTTCCGGGGGCAAATACTCTCAACTTTTAAAAGTATCATGTTTAACCATCTCTATTGCGTTCCTTGTATTATGTTGTATGTATAATATATAATATTTTACCTGTAATCAATAGATGCCTTAATAATTTATGCTGTTTGTAATGTCTTTTGAGTCTTGAGTAGTTTGTAACTGATTTGATTTGATTAAGTGATTCTCATACTGACAAATGTTCAGGAGACGGAATATAAATATTCCAATATATTAATGTTCCTTTATACAAAAAAAAAAACAATATCTCAGTAATTCCCGGTGAATTCAAATGCTTCGTTAATTATTATGTTTTTATTCACTTCATCAAATGTTAACAATGAAAATAAAGAAGTTTTTAAAATGCATATTTAGTTAATTAACTAACTAACCATCGTGCCTTTTATCTGGAGGGGTAGGCAGAGGGGATGGTCGCCACGCCGTTATGTCCTGACATACTTCTCTAGTTCCTCAACATTCATACATAGTAACATGCACGCTTGTCGATTTTTCCGACTTCGAATTTGGCCGCCTTTCAGTATTTGATTACTTTGATCGGGCCATGCTTTCATTGGTCTTCTACGACTTCTTTTCCCACGCACACTGCTTTTGTACAACACTTTAACCATTCTTCCCTCGTTCATTCGTTCTATATGTCCAAACCATCTCAGGGATCCTTTTTTAATTTTACTTATGATGCAATCATCTGCCTTACATTTCTTCCTTATGTCGTCGTTCGGTATTGTATCATGAAAGTATGATAAATGCTGTAGAAATGAGATTACTAAGAAGAATGTGCGGGGAAATGACAAATGGTAGAAAGCCGAACATTGAAATAAATCAGAAATGTAAAGCAAATGATTGCATCATAAGTAAATTAAAAAATAATCCCTGAGATGGTTTGGACATAAGAAACGAAAGGACGAGAGAAGAATGGTTTAAATGTTATGTACAAGCAGTGTGAATGGAAAGAGAAGCAATGGAAGATCAAGGAAAGTATGGCATGAAAAAATTGACGAGCGTGCATGTTACGACGTAATGTATAGGAACTAAAGAGGTAGCCTACCCCTTAGTAAAACGGCGTGATGGTTATTAAGTGAATTTTACAACTAAATTGATACAATACCGAACGACGAAATAAGAAAGAAATGTATATTTAGTTAAAATCCACTTATGTTTGTGTCTTTGACCGGTTTTGGCAGCTCGCTGCCATTTTTTGGGATCTGCAGCGAGCTGCTGACACCGGTCGAAGACCCAAACATTAGAGGATTTTGACTTTATGTACATTTTAAAAAGTTTTTTTTTTTTTTTCATTATTTACAATGAAGCTCTTCCATGAAATTTCAAATAATAACATAAATTTTTCAACATTTTGCATGTATACGAAAACTTGTAGACGAATACTGGATTTTACCCATTGCGGGTTATCATTTTAAAGAATTAATTGTATCTCAATAGAGGCGAAGATGCAAATTGGAAAAGGAATATGGTGGTTCAGGCGTTTACAGGACTTATGACCTATCATTGGTTGAGCTTGACATGCTTTATGTAATACAACATTCCCCATTCCCCCCTTTCTTACGACCACCACGTCTGACAATTTTTTATAAGATGTATATATGCTTCAATGTTGGGATTCACTTCACATTTTTTAGTTCAATCTACACTAGCGCCATCTACTAAGATTGTTTGTAAGCATCAAGCAGAAGATCTTTATTAACGCAATGTGAAAGGCTACCGCCATTAACATACAGTGCTAGATAATGCCTGGTGATGTCTCTCCAATTTTTATGCTTTTTAACTTGAACCAGTTTTTTTAAAACATTTTGAATGGTCACAAATAATTTAACAGTTAATTTTTCATCAAATGTTGTATAATCTATGGCGTATAATATATGAAATAACTATTTGCATAGTAGAGAGTTCAGCGTGAGTACGTGAAACGCTATTGATAAGATTTGGGAGCAATTGAGTTTGAACCCAACTTGTATACAAATATGCTTAGCTTATTAATTTGGGAGTCAGACCCGCCGTACTAGTTATAGGGTGAACATAATATTCAGCCGGGCGGAACACGTTTTCAGAATGCAAATTTGCTCCATTAAGCCCAGTGCAGTTATTTTGATACCGTTATGTCCACCCCGGCAAATATTAATACGATTTCCTCTTAGGGGCAAATTGCGAACTTAATAGAGCAAATGCATTACGACTGGATAAAGTTAAGTATACAAATGGTAACAAAAATAAATACATACACTAATAAATTATGGATTGGACACCTGGAAAGAATGAATAAAGAAAGAATGGTAAAAAAAGTACATGTTAACCATGTAAATGGAACCAGAAATAGAGGAAGACGGAGGAAAACGTGGCACGATCAAATCAATATATTATTGAATATCGGCCATGTGAGAAGTCAGAGAAATTGACGCGCGTGTATGACACGTTGTATGAATGTTGAGAAAGCGAGAGAAATATGTCAGGAAAGAAAAGTGTGGCAGTCAAATCTTTCTGTCTACCCCTTCGGAGAGACGGCGTGATAGTTAGTAAGTTAGTTAGTTAATTAATTATTCAAAGAGATAGATAATTGGAGAAAGATATCGAAAGAAGGGTTAGACCTAGAAACGGTGCATTCAAAGTCATTACCGCAAATATAAAAATATCGACTGAAGCAAATATGACAGTGCACAATGCAGTTCTAGTGCCGACCCTTATGTATTTAAGTAAATTTTGGTGTTGGCAGAAAAAGGATGAAAGTAGAATAGATGCCATATAAATGAAGTTACTAAGAAGAATGCGCGGAAAAACAATGCATGATAATATAACTAACGATGAAGTAAGGAAGGATTGTAAGGCGGATGAATGGAATGTTTTCCTCGGTCTTCCTCTATTTCTGGTTCCATTTACATCATTAACATATATTTTTTTTACCATTCTTTCTTCATTCATTCTTTCAATATGTCCAAACCATCTTAATGATTCCGAGTCCGTCCCGGTCGTATGGCAGCGGGTGAGCGGGTGCGGGTTCCGTCGTGCAATGGACGGGGAGTCACCTTAATTTACAAATCATTTTATTTTTTAACATTTTTTTTTAAATAACTTGCACAAACATCTATACAGTAATGTCAATGTCGAAACCACGTGAGAAGTAAAGAAAAAAATCAAATAATTTTTCTGAATTTGCTAACCACCTCATTGAAAAATCGTCACCTGAGAGTTAGAAGGTTCCAACTGTCAAAAGTAAAAAGCTGAGAAAAATTAAGTCAAAGTTTTGATGGTTTCGGGTGTGTATCTTGGTATAAAAGGGTTCCATCTGAAGCAGATGAAATTATTTTACCGAGAAGCGTGTAAATTTTCTCTGGCGACAGTTGGAACAATAAAGTTCTAAGTGAAAATGTATCCTTATTCAGTGAATATTCCATGTTTTTTTAATTGTACGTATAGATAAGGTTAGTAAGAACCCTTTACACGAAAAAAAAGCCAAATGTGAAATTTGTTAGTTGGAACCCTCTTACTCTCAGGTGACGAAATATCATTCATGTTAGTAATAGAAATATAACTTTGAGCTATCTCGAAATTTTTGAATAAAAAAAAAGACATTAAAAATAAAGAAAATATTATAAATAATCAAATAAATTTAACGTCAAATCCAATCTTTGATATGTTTACTTTTTTGTAAGTAATAACCTGAACCCCAATAAGAACTTTAAATTATTATTTTAAATTTTAAATTGATTCATTATTTGTTAAAACAAAAGCAATATATTTGTTATAACAAATTATATAAAAAAAGTTATAACATTATTTGTTATATCCAAAATAAATCTTTATAACATTTGTCAAAACTGATTATATTTGTAAACAATTATATAATATTTTAAATATGTATCTTTATAATATCACTGAGGAAGGATCGGTTGTCCGAAACATGTTAGTGTTGTACATACAAAGTAATTGTAGGTACCTATATAAAAAAGAAAAAACAAACAAATCAAATCAGTTTATTTTCTCAAAAGACATTACAAACAAAATTAATCTATCGAGAACAAGTAAGACATAATAAATACAATAATACCCGGAACGCATGAGAGATGGTCTGACATTTATAAGACAATATGTTGTCTAAAGTTAAGAGTATTTGTCTTCTGAAATTACTTTCACTAATATGAAAGACGTCGATCTCCGAGGACACCACGTTCAGCAGACTAATCTTTAATTCCCACCGGTGTCACCAGAAACAGATTGGTTCTGGCGGCTGGTAGGTAAAACAACCTATGTCTTCCCACCGGTGTCACCAGAAACAGATTGGTTCTGGCGGCTGGTAGGTAAAACAACCTATCCTGTCGCTGTCGGAGATATCTATCGGGAAAAAAGTATGTATAAGTCACATATAATTTTTTTTATTTCAAATCAATTAGTATTCAGGTAAAACATTTCAATTCAAATGTATTTTTCCAAATTATAATTGTATATTTTATTGCAATGAATGTGTGTGTTTTCCCCATAATTGGTACTTTTAAGGATTAGTCATAATATTTTACTTAATATATTTTTTATTAAATAAGGCTTTCGTTGGTCCGTTAGAGTTCAGTTATATACTTACACCTGAGGATGCAGGTCACCTCCGAAAAATGTTGTGTTTGATATTTTTGTTCCACAAAAATTATATAATAAATGGTTATTTTATGTCTATTTTGTATCGACAATATCAGTCAATTATACCAGTAGCGCCATCTACCTTTAAATATCTAATACTGTATTTCACATGTGTAGTCAAATGTGACTTTTGGAATAAAGTTCAGTTCGTATCTATGAAGATTGTTTGTAAGCATCAAGCAGAAGATCTTTATTAACGCAATGTGAAAGGCTACCGCCATTAACATACAGTGCTAGATAATGCCTGGTGATGTCTCTCCAATTTTTATGCTTTTTAACTTGAACCAGTTTTTTTAAAACATTTTGAATGGTCACAAATAATTTAACAGTTAATTTTTCATCAAATGTTGTATAATCTATGGCGTATAATATATGAAATAACTATTTGCATAGTAGAGAGTTCAGCGTGAGTACGTGAAACGCTATTGATAAGATTTGGGAGCAATTGAGTTTGAACCCAACTTGTATACAAATATGCTTAGCTTATTAATTTGGGAGTCAGACCCGCCGTACTAGTTATAGGGTGAACATAATATTCAGCCGGGCGGAACACGTTTTCAGAATGCAAATTTGCTCCATTAAGCCCAGTGCAGTTATTTTGATACCGTTATGTCCACCCCGGCAAATATTAATACGATTTCCTCTTAGGGGCAAATTGCGAACTTAATAGAGCAAATGCATTACGACTGGATAAAGTTAAGTATACAAATGGTAACAAAAATAAATACATACACTAATAAATTATGGATTGGACACCTGGAAAGAATGAATAAAGAAAGAATGGTAAAAAAAGTACATGTTAACCATGTAAATGGAACCAGAAATAGAGGAAGACGGAGGAAAACGTGGCACGATCAAATCAATATATTATTGAATATCGGCCATGTGAGAAGTCAGAGAAATTGACGCGCGTGTATGACACGTTGTATGAATGTTGAGAAAGCGAGAGAAATATGTCAGGAAAGAAAAGTGTGGCAGTCAAATCTTTCTGTCTACCCCTTCGGAGAGACGGCGTGATAGTTAGTAAGTTAGTTAGTTAATTAATTATTCAAAGAGATAGATAATTGGAGAAAGATATCGAAAGAAGGGTTAGACCTAGAAACGGTGCATTCAAAGTCATTACCGCAAATATAAAAATATCGACTGAAGCAAATATGACAGTGCACAATGCAGTTCTAGTGCCGACCCTTATGTATTTAAGTAAATTTTGGTGTTGGCAGAAAAAGGATGAAAGTAGAATAGATGCCATATAAATGAAGTTACTAAGAAGAATGCGCGGAAAAACAATGCATGATAATATAACTAACGATGAAGTAAGGAAGGATTGTAAGGCGGATGAATGGAATGTTTTCCTCGGTCTTCCTCTATTTCTGGTTCCATTTACATCATTAACATATATTTTTTTTACCATTCTTTCTTCATTCATTCTTTCAATATGTCCAAACCATCTTAATGATTCCGAGTCCGTCCCGGTCGTATGGCAGCGGGTGAGCGGGTGCGGGTTCCGTCGTGCAATGGACGGGGAGTCACCTTAATTTACAAATCATTTTATTTTTTAACATTTTTTTTTAAATAACTTGCACAAACATCTATACAGTAATGTCAATGTCGAAACCACGTGAGAAGTAAAGAAAAAAATCAAATAATTTTTCTGAATTTGCTAACCACCTCATTGAAAAATCGTCACCTGAGAGTTAGAAGGTTCCAACTGTCAAAAGTAAAAAGCTGAGAAAAATTAAGTCAAAGTTTTGATGGTTTCGGGTGTGTATCTTGGTATAAAAGGGTTCCATCTGAAGCAGATGAAATTATTTTACCGAGAAGCGTGTAAATTTTCTCTGGCGACAGTTGGAACAATAAAGTTCTAAGTGAAAATGTATCCTTATTCAGTGAATATTCCATGTTTTTTTAATTGTACGTATAGATAAGGTTAGTAAGAACCCTTTACACGAAAAAAAAGCCAAATGTGAAATTTGTTAGTTGGAACCCTCTTACTCTCAGGTGACGAAATATCATTCATGTTAGTAATAGAAATATAACTTTGAGCTATCTCGAAATTTTTGAATAAAAAAAAAGACATTAAAAATAAAGAAAATATTATAAATAATCAAATAAATTTAACGTCAAATCCAATCTTTGATTTATTTCCTTTGTTGTAAGTAATTACCTGAACCCCAATAAGAACTTTAAATTATTATTTTAAATTTTAAATTGAATCATAATATTTGTTAAAACAAAGCAATATATTTGTTATAACAAATATAAAAAGTTATAACATTATTTGTTATATCCAAAATAAATCTTTATAACATTTGTCAAAACTGATTATATTTGTAAACAATTATATAATATTTTAAATATGTATCTTTATAATATCACTGAGGAAGGATCGGTTGTCCGAAACATGTTAGTGTTGTACATACAAAGTAATTGTAGGTACCTATATAAAAAAAGAAAAAAACAAACAAATCAAATCAGTTTATTTTCTCAAAAGACATTACAAACAAAATTAATCTATCGAACAAGTAAGACATAATAAATACAATAATACCCAGAACGCAGAGATGGTCTGACATTTATAAGACAATAATATGTTGTCTAAAGTTAAATGTTGTCTTCTGAAATTACTTTCACTAATATGAAAGACGTCGATCTCCGAGGACACCACGTTCAGCAGACTAATCTTTAATTCCCACCGGTGTCACCAGAAACAGATTGGTTCTGGCGGCTGGTAGGTAAAACAACCTATGTCTTCCCACCGGTGTCACCAGAAACAGATTGGTTCTGGCGGCTGGTAGGTAAAACAACCTATCCTGTCGCTGTCGGAGATATCTATCGGGAAAAAGAATAGCATAAGTCACATAATTTTTTTTATTTCAAATCAATTAGTATTCAGGTAAAACATTCCAATTCAAATGTATTTTCCAAATTATAATTGTATATTTTATTACAATGAATGTGTGTGTTTTTCCCCATAATTGGTACTTTTAAGAGGATTGATCATAATATTTTACTTAATATGTTTTTTTATTAAATAAGGCTTTCGTTGGTCCGTTAGAGTTCCGATTATATACTTACACCTGAGGATGCAGGTCACCTCCGAAAAATGTTGTGTTTGATATTTTTTGTTCCACAAAATTATAATAAATGGTTATTTTATGTCTATTTTGTATCGACAATATCAGTCAATTATACCAGTAGCGCCATCTACCTTTAAATATGTAATACTGTATTTCACATGTGTAGTCAAATGTGACTTTTGGAATAAAGTTCAGTTCGTATCTATATCTATGAAGATTGTTTGTAAGCATCAAGCAGAAGATCTTTATTAACGCAATGTGAAAGGCTACCGCCATTAACATACAGTGCTAGATAATGCCTGGTGATGTCTCTCCAATTTTTATGCTTTTTAACTTGAACCAGTTTTTTTAAAACATTTTGAATGGTCACAAATAATTTAACAGTTAATTTTTCATCAAATGTTGTATAATCTATGGCGTATAATATATGAAATAACTATTTGCATAGTAGAGAGTTCAGCGCGAGCACGTGAAACGCTATTGATAAGATTTGGGAGCAATTGAGTTTGAACCCAACTTGTATACAAATATGCTTAGCTTATTAATTTGGGAGTCAGACCCGCCGTACTAGTTATAGGGTGAACATAATATTCAGCCGGGCGGAACACGTTTTCAGAATGCAAATTTGCTCCATTAAGCCCAGTGCAGTTATTTTGATACCGTTATGTCCACCCCGGCAAATATTAATACGATTTCCTTTTAGGGGCAAATTGCGAACTTAATAGAGCAAATGCATAACGACCGGATAAAGTTTAGTATACAAATGGTAACAAAAATAAATACATACACTAATTAATTATGGATTGGACACATGGAAAGAATGAATAAAGAAAGAATGGTAAAAAAGTACATGTTAACGATGTAAATGGAACCAGAAATAGAGGAAGACGGAGGAAAACGTGGCACGATCAAATCAATCTATTATTGAATATCGGCCATGTGAGAAGTCAGAGAAATCGACGCGCGTGCATGACACGTTGTATGAATGTTGAGAAAGCGAGAGAAATATGTCAGGAAAAAAAAGTGTGGCAGTCCAATCTTTCTGCCTACCCCTTCGGAGAGACGGCGTGATAGTTAGTAAGTTAGTTAGTTAATTAATTATTCAAAGAGATAGATAATTGGATAAAGATATCGAAAGAAGGGTTGGACCTAGAAATGGTACACTCAAAGTCATTACCGCAAATATAAAAATATCGACTGAAGCAAATATGACAGTGTACAATGCAGTTCTAGTGCCGACCCTTATATATTTAAGTAAATTTTGGTGTTGGCAGAAGAAGGATGAAAGTAGAACAGATGCCGTATAAATGAAGTCACTAAGAAGAATGTGCGGAAAAACAATGCATGATAGAATAACTAACGATGAAGTAAGAAAGGATTGTAAGGCGGATGAATGGAATGTTTTCCTCGGTCTTCCTCTATTTCTGGTTCCATTTACATCATTAACATAATTTTTTTTTACCATTCTTTCTTCATTCATTCTTTCCATATGTCCAAACCATCTTAATGATCCTTTCATTATTTTGTTCATGACACCATCATTCGCACCGCATTCACTTCTTATATTTTCATTCGACACTCTATCATACACAGAGTATCCACACATTCGTCTAAGAAATCTCATTTCTACAGCATTTATTCTACTTTCATCCTTCTTTTGCCAGTTCCATGCTTCACTTCCATAAATAAGGGTCGGTAGAAGAACACCATTGTGCACTGCCATTCTAGCTTTTTTGGATAGGTTTTTGTTTGCGTTGACAACTTTAAGTGCACCATTCACTTTGTTGCCTGCCCCAACCCTTCTTTCAATATCCCTCTCGTAAACATACTACCTAAATAAATACACGAACTCAACTACTTGCTCCAAATTTTCACCATTCACGCTAATGTTGCATACTGTCATGGTTTCTTCCTTTTCAAAAATTATTAACATTCATCATCAGATCATTTCGCATGCATACCTCATACATACAATTCACCAGGACTTGTAGTTCACGCTCGTTGTCTGCAAGTAGGACAGCGTCATCCGCATACAAGAGACAGCTTACTGACACTCCGCTCATTTTGGCACCTTCATTCAACCCTTTCAGCTCTTTCATACATTTGTCCATATACAGATTAAATAACCACGGGGACATTAACGCAACCCTGTTTGACACCTTTATTGATATCAAACCAGGCTGTAAGATTTCCATTTACTCTGACACTAGCAGTGCTTTCCGTGTATAGCGACTTAATTGCCGTGATCAGTTTTGTATTATTCCATATTCAGACAATATTTTCCACAACTTTTCTCTATTAACGTAATCATATGCTTTTTTGCAAATCGACAAACGCACAGAAAAGTCTGCGGTTTTTGGCCAGAAACTTCTCTGTCAATGTACGAAGTCCAAACATTTGATCCATACATCCTCTGCCATTCATAAAGGCACCTTGCACATCCCAAACTTTGTCACTCGTCAATTTTCTTACTCTTTCTATTAAAAATCATTCTTTTCTGAAATCTGATTAAGGTAATAAATTTTTAGTAGTTTTTTTGTACATCTTTAAGTTGTTTCGGAAGTCTATTAAAGTACAGAAAAAGCTATGAATTTAAGAGATTTTATTTCGTATTTAGTAGTGAATACTTTGGGGATATACAGTCTAGTGTTATGGTCATGTATGCTATTGTTGAGGTCGTATAAAAATGTAATGATTTATTTTTTGATTTGAAAATATCGCGAAGTGTTTGTTTGATTACAATGTAGTCTGTTAGATCTGCCTTAATATTGGTCCTAGAAGAAGTGTCCCCTAGGCGATCGAGGTTTATCATTATTCCGAGTCCGTCCCGGTCGTATGGCAGCTGGTGGGCGGGCGCGGGTTCCGTCGTGCAATGGACGGGGAGTCACCTTAATTTACAAATCATTTTATTTTTTAACATTTTTTTTAAAAATAACTTGCACACACATCTATACAGTAATGTCAATGTCGAAACCACGTGAGAAGTAAAGAAAAAAATCAAATAATTTTTCTGAATTTGCTAACCACCTCATTGAAAAATCGTCACCTGAGAGTTAGAAGATTCCAACTGTCAAAAGTAAAAAGCTGAGAAAAATTAAGTCAAAGTTTTGATGGTTTCGGGTGTGTATCTTGGTATAAAAGGGTTCCATCTGAAGCAACCATCTTTTACCGAGAAGCGTGTAAATTTTCTCTTGCGACAGTTGGAATAATTAAGTTTTAAGTGTAAATGAATCCTTATTCAGTGAATATTACATGTTTTTTTAATAGTACGTATAGATAAGGTTAGTAAGAACCCTTTTCACGAAAAAAAGCCAAATGTGAAATTTGTTAGTTGGAACCCTCTTACTCTCAGGTGACGAAATATCATTCATGTTAATAATAGAAATATAACTTTGAGCTATCTCGAAATTTTTGAATAAAAAAAAAGACATTAAAAATAAAGAAAATATTATAAATAATCAAATAAATTTAACGTCTAGTCCAATCTTTGATTTGTTTACTTTTTTGTAAGTAATAACCTGAACCCCAATAAGAACTTTAAATTATTATTTTAAATTGATTCATTATTTGTTATAACAAAATAAATCTTTATAAAATCTGTCAAAACTGATCATATTTGTAAACAATTATATAATATTTTAAATATGTATCTTTATAATATCACTGAGGAAGGATCGGTTGTCCGAAACATGTCGGATATGTAATTTTAATTTTTTTTTAAAGTTAGTGTTGTACATACAAAGTAATTGTGGGTACCTATATAAAAAAGAAAAAGACAAACAAATCAAATCAGTTAATTTTCTCAAAAGACATTACAACCAAAATTAATCTATCGAGAACAAGTGAGACATAATAAATACAATAATACCCGGAACGCATGAGAGATGGTCTGACATTTATAAGACAATACTCGTATGTTGTCTAAAGTTAAGAGTATTTGTCTTCTGAAATTACTTTCACTAATATGAAAGACGTCGATCTCCGAGGACACCACGTTCAGGAGACTAATTGCTCTTCCCACCGGTGTCACCAGAAACAGATTGGTTCTGGCGGCTGGTAGGTAAAACAACCTATCCTGTCGCTGTCGGAGATACGTATCTATCGGGAAAAAAGTATGTATAAGTCACATATAATTTTTTTTTATTTCAAATCAATTAGTATTCAGGTAAAACATTTCAATTCAAATGTATTTTTCCAAATTATAATTGTATATTTTATTGCAATGAATGTGTGTGTTTTCCCCATAATTGGTACTTTTAAGGATTAGTCATAATATTTTACTTAATATATTTTTTATTAAATAAGGCTTTCGTTGGTCCGTTAGAGTTCAGTTATATACTTATACCTGAGGATGCAGGTCACCTCCGAAAAATGTTGTGTTTGATATTTTTGTTCCACAAAAATTATATGATAAATAAGAGTAGAATAAAAACAGTGTTGTTAATTCAATTCCAAGGTAATTAGTTGATTGAATTAAGACATTTTGAATGTACGAGTATACAAATACTTGTAGACGAATACTGGATTTTACCCATTGCGGGTTATCAAGTCAAGGATTAATTGTATCTCAATAGAGACGAAGATGCAAATTGGAAACAGAATATGGTGATCGAGGTGTTAACAGGACTTATGACCTGTCATTGGTTAGGTTAAGGGCACGCTTTATGTAATACAACAATCCCCATTCCACCCTTTCTTATGATCACCGTGTCTGACAAATTTTTGGAAGTTGTATATATGTTAATCTGTAACACCACACTTCACGTGGTAGTTTCAATCTACACACTAGCGCCATCTATGATGATTGGATTTTAAGCATTAAGCAGAAGATCTTTTTTAACGCAATGTGAAAGGCTACCGCCACTATCGTATTTTATGTGCGTAATTTATGTGCTATAACTGTATTAAGATTTAACTTTAAAAGCCGTCGCAATTGTGTGTAGGTGGCGTAAGTCAGCCCTTACCTAGTGGGCGGGTGAATTCGCTAATTAACGTCCCCGGGCAGGGCAGGGCAGGGTAGGCCCCGTATATGAAGGTAATGCACAGCAGCCGACTATCGGACCGATTTATTGCCCTCGCAGCTGTGCACGTCCGTTCCGTTTTTCCGCAATACTTGCTGAAAGCGATTTTGGTTTAATTCAGTTAAATTTTGACTGCACTTTATCACTCAGGTGTCAAATATCCCGGAGTTTTATTTTACTGATATAACAAGTAATTTAATTGATAAATATTTTATTATGATATTGAAAGACCAATAAAAAACATTTATTTTACCATCATGGAAATGTTATTATTTATTTTTATTTTTATTATTTTTATTATTGAGGGTAACAAACAGCAATTACAGTATATGAATATAAACACACAGAGACAACAAAACAAGGCCAATTACATGCTACCACAAATATTATACAACAACTGACATAAGAAGAATAAAGTAACACTTTGATAAGTTAAAGAGAAAACTAGTAGTATTAGTAATAATGAATAATTAAAGATGAAATATAATTTTAAAATGTAAAAAAAAAAGAAAAAGACAAGAAAAGAAAAAGTAGAGTAACTAGTTTCATTCGCCCCGAAGGGTTATACTGGAAAATTCTCCAGGATATAATATCTTCTTTTTCTCAGTCGTATTACTTAGGATTTATAGGTCGTATTAATTCTGTGAAACATTGTCCATGGCACACCATGCGCTCCTGCCACCAGTTAGTCTCCAGACTGCAGCTTATGAGAGCCAAGTTAGCTCCTTGATTTGTGGTCGTTCTTGTGGTCGCTTTCTCTCCACTTTGCTTATGATGATAAGCTTTTCAAAGTTGTCTGATCTCTCTGGGCTGTGCCCGAAATACTTTAACTTCTTAGAGCACATCCGTGAGAGTCTTGCTCTTGGTCAATGATCTACTCGTTTGTTTTCCTTACCGTCGGGGGTATACGCAGCATCGCTTTCAGCACTATATCTCGTAAACATCAATTTCGGACCTTTACAATGTTCGCATAGTCTAATACTCGCAATCATAAAGAGTCTTTTGTAACATACAGGACATCAGTTAAACCGAAAACAAAATATAACAAATGTCATAATACAATAAAAAACAAATATATTGTATACATTATTGTTTCTTGAGCAATTATGTAAAACTTTATATTAAATAATTAATAGGAATGAAGACGTCTGTTTTATTATATTTTAAGAAAAATATAACAAAACTTTTAGAAAACAAACGTTTTAATAGTGGCCGTATTTTAATAATTTATTATTTTGGTCATACCCTGTTTTCCTCGGCTTCTTTTTTCACTCACAGTTGAAATGTAGCAATGATAACGCCTCATAAAGGCAAAACATAGCATTCACATAAAATATATTGTATTACAGCTTCTTGAAAACATACGTTTTCATTCATTTAAATAAGTTAATATGGAATTTTATATCATTGTTCAAGAAACAATATATTCATATAGTATATACGAGTACATACATTTCGATATTTTGTTGCATTTTAGATTGGTGGTTATATTTTAGATCTATATGATGCCGAGCTTACGACAGATTTTTTAATGTTCAACATTCCCCTCCAGGCTATAAATGCATTTTTCCTGTTCCCGCACCTTATGCCTTCATAAAACTCCGGTAACAATGTAGAGAATCCGGCCATTCGGCCCCGGTTAACGTCGGCCTAATGGCGGAGTCCTCGTAAAAGATCCCATTTTACATTAGAATCTTGGTCATTTAACGTTCCCAACGTAAACAATTACGACAGATTGTGTTTTATTCTAAATGCTACTAGAAATTTAGAGGACTATTTTCTTGTTGCATCCTAGTTTATGAATTTATCTCATTCAAGATGGTGGGCACTAGAAATATAAGAAGAACAAGGACAACGTGGCACGATCAAATATTAAATATCGGCCATGTGAAGAGTCGGAGAAATTGACGTGAGTGCATGACACGATGTATGAATGTTGAGGAATCAAGAAAATTATGCCAGGAAGGAAAAATGTGGCAGTCTAATCTTTCTGCTACCCCTTCGGAGAGACGGCGTGATGGTTAGTTAGTTTTTGTTTTACATATTTTTTCGTTGATAATGATTTTTTTTAATTTTTTTTATTTATTTATAAACATACAATAGTTACATTGTATTCCCATGAGTAGAAAACTCATTATGGGACAGAAGGGATAAGTTACATATAAAATAATTATGGACATTCAGAAAACAGAAAAAGAAATTGACTTAAAACTAAAACATTTTACAATATGAACATTTTGTTGCTTTATAAAATTATTTTACATAATATTTGATCATTTTAATACATCATAAATTGCACTATTTTAAGGAAATATAAGAAAATATTTGGATAGTGAATTTCATTATCATAATAGTATTCACCATATGAAAATAAAAAACAAAAACCATATAAAAATAATAATTTTACGCAATTGCACGTTGATAAAATTGATGTTAAAAGTGCAACTTTATTTCTAATATCATTTAGGTGTATTATGAAATTTCTACTCAACTTCTATTAAATTAACTAAATCATCATATCATCCAGTTTTTAATTTTACACAATTGCGGATGGTATGAAATATGAACACAGTTCATATTTGTGATCATTATGATCATTATGATGATTGAAAATGTAATTTTTAACTGTTAAATTAATTAACTTTGTTTTTTGTATCACAATTGTATTTTATTTTACGCGACAGCTGTTTCATCAACTTATGTTGACATCAAGGTGTTACAATGTGAAAAAGAAAGGTTATTAATTTAACAGTTTAAAATGTTAAGGTATTATAGTGTTTCGGCCAAAACAATGGACTATGTAATGTTTTAAGATGTCGATGAGATTTTAAGTATGTTTTTACATTCTTTATCGGGTTAAGTTTAAAGTTTTCTTTTAAGAATACATATGAGATGCTTATGTTAATTGTTTTTACTCATTCGTTAAATATAATATAATAATTATAGTGAAATGGCTTAGCATATTGTTTGAAATTGAAATAGAACACAGAGTGTTCATTTAATGAAGCTAAAGCGAATGGTTTGGACCACTCGCCGATCCTATTTAGGCTTTAATTTAATTCCGTATTCTCATTAAGATCTTAGCCAGCTAAGGATAGCACTTTGATTGATGAGGCATTTACGTGGTAACACTCCTTTATGTTAGCAAAAATATGTATACATAGCTTTGTAGTATTATATACATTTAGTTCTCAGTAGTTAGTTAGTTCTCAGTGGACCATTAACAAACTAAATATTCCTATACAATAAGATACCTATATTACAGTACATTATTAGTCGAATATAAAAGCCAAAAAATTGTACGCTTTGTATCGACATTATCATTGATAATATCTCTGTCCATTTCTCTTTCCATATATAGTGATTAATTTTATTGTGGTAATTTTGGTATTTTAAACTGTTAATGAATAAACTTTGTTTTTTGTATCACAATTGTATTTTATTTTACGCGACTGCTGTTTCATCTATCAATGTTGACATCATCAGGTGTTACAATAACAAACACAGTTATTATTGTAACCCCTGATGATGAACATTGGTTGACAAACAGCTGTCGCGTAAAATAAAATACAATTGTGATACAAAAAATAAAGTTTATTCATTAACAATTTAAATTTAAAATTCATTTAGGACAAATCAGTTATATTTATTTTCAATATATCTCAATGTAAATTGTAATATATTTAACAGTGTCTATTTACATAATTTTGTTTCTTCAAACTAATATGTTGAATTTCTTAAAAACTTTATGTGTAAATTACATTATCTAATTATACTATAATAATACGAATGAAAACGTCTGTTTGCTAGAAGTTTTATTATAATTGATAGCAATATAAAATACTTCGGCACAACTGGCTAATGTATTTTCAATAGTCAAAATAACTATCGACATATCTATCGGCAAGTCGACAATATTTTTATTTGTAAATTTAACAACCCCAGTAATCGTACATTATACACAACACATTTTACAGTCAATCTCCTTTTCGGCTTGAAGCTCCGCCCAAACAAGCTTTAGCTTTAAGTGACAATGTTAAAATCGCGTAATTGTTTTCACCGCTGAAAATCGTCGTTAAAAGCTCGCAGTAATCCATTTACCTAATTAAATGAACGCACCCCCGGGGGTGGGAACTAATAAACTAGCGCGCCCTGGCGGCAAAACTTGCGTTTAAGTGAATAATAAACCCACCCCTGTGTGCTGCTACTAAATGTTCGATTGTTTATTACTAGGGGGTAAAAAAACAAGTTTATGATCTTCTTAGTCGCGCTTTTAAATAATGAGTATAGAGTGCGCTCAACAAGAGTGCGCTCACAGTATGAAAACCCCTTGAGATAACGGATAGAACTAATGACTGAAATGGACATATCACATACATATTTTTAAATCTAATATATTTTAGATTGATAAGAAAAATATTTCTGAATTAGATAATTTGTCATTCCACAGGTAACTTGCATTTTGTTTGACTGTACAGTAGAATGGAGTGATCTGTTTCACCTTCCTAGGGCCAAGTTCGTAAAAAGTACAATACGCATCTAATGAGTAGCTTCAAAGCAGTCCACACGGAAGTCAAGATTTTTCAAGAATATATATTGAAAACTTGAAAACCAAGAGTATACTATAATACGAGTATATGCATTGAATAAATGAATTATTTAAATAAATTAAAAATGAAGTATTATGAGACAAGAACTATTATATAAAAAAACAAATACACCTTTTTTAAGTTATTATATCATTATTTAATATTTATTTATATTAAAGGATATAAAATTTAAATTTTAATTTGATGTACTCTCTTCTTTCCTTTTGCCATTTCCCATCATCTGGGGTCGGCCCTCCTCGTACGAAAACGCCAAACATTCCTATTTTGACTCATCTCCACTGTCCGGTTCTTGCGTTGGAGCTCCTTTTCCATGTAGGCCCACCATGTTGCCATTGGGCGACCTCTTCTTCTTAGTATTGTGGGAATGCTGATGGATTTTTGGACAATGTCTTTACTGTCTCTTCGCATCACATGACCATACCACCGGAGTCGAGATTCTCTTATTTTTCCGTTATTGGGGCAACCTTAAAGCTACCCCTCACGTATTCGTTCCTTATGTGGTCCAGCCTTGTGACGCCTCCGGCCCACCTCAGCATTTTCATCTCGGCAGCGTGGACTCGATGTTCATGGAGTTTTTTGTTGGTCTGCACTATGCTCCATATAGCATGGCGGGCCTCACTGCAGTATTGTAGACTCTGCCCATGGTCCTGATTGGATTTTTTCGATCACACTAGACACCAGATAGAGACCTCCACTTCGATGTACTCGTATCATAAAAAACATATCAGCATCGATTAAGACTAATCATTACACAACTGCAAAAGTAATTATGAAAACATATTTACTTTTTATCATTGAAAACAGTTATTTGTGGCATATTCAACGTTTATTTAAACTCAGATTCTAAACATATTTATTCGTATAGAGCACCTAATTTTTAGTATATACGAGTAAAATAATATTAAAACATTTTTAGTAGTTTTTACATCACTTTATTTTTGTTAAAAAAAACGGTTTCGCTCCCGCCGGAGATTCGTCAGGGTTACCAAATAAACAAAAATCAGTTTATTCTGATTTTATCTTATATCCCTAAGGAAGTTTCAGCGGGAACGAAACCGGTTGGTTTTTTGTTTTATATTAATTTTTGTAATACGTCTTTATAAATTAGCATTAAATTAACACTATTGCTGACTTCATACTAAATTTTCATTTATTTCAATAGTAGTGTACCTGGATGGGTAGGTGTTGAGAGCTTTTAGTAAAATGAGTGCGTTTATCGCGGCGAGTTGCCTCGTAAAATTAGTAATTATTATATTCTGGCAACACAGTGGGCGCCTTATCGCGCGAGCTGCTGTAAACCTGTTATCAATTCTTGTTCTGCTAAGCGACAATTAACACCCCTAAAGGAAGTATCAAGAAAATGTTTATTAAAATCATTGTGCTGGTTTGGATACAAGAAACGCATTGATGAGGAAATAATGGTTAAGAAAGTATACGTTAATGTATTTATTGTTTTTTTAATAATGAATTAAAACTCTGTATTTAATGAATTTAAGAATAAGAAGTTAGCTTTCTCGTAATTTTATTTAATTTCATGGGAATGACTTGTTTCGCTTTATATTTATTCTTCGTCTCAATGGTCTTCATCTTCTTTTTCTTGGAAGATGTGGTAGATGTGGTCCCTCCAGAATCGTCTTCTCTGCCTACTCCATCTCACTATGTCTTCAATTTTGCAGGATTTGCGAATTTCTTCATTGGGTATCCTATCTCTAAGGGTTCTCCCCACAATAGGTCGCAATGTTCTCATTTCTGCTACTCTTAAGGGATGTTTGGTTCTGACAGTGACTGCTCTTGCTTCGATTCCGTATGTCAATTTGGGCCCGATGCATGTTTTATAAATTCTAACTTTGCTTTACGTTAGCATATGCTTATTGTCCCAGACAGTGTCCCTTAGACATCCGGAGATAACTGCAGCTTTATCTTATCAACTTTATCTTATCATTTTGCATCTGAGATTCTGTCTGGATATTGTTAGACATTTTGTTTTTGCGACGGATATAATCATATTATACCTCTCAGACGCAATATGGAACATATAAAGCATTCTTTGTAGAACGTCTTCATTTTCTGCCAGTATTGTTGCATTGTCAGCAAAGCATACCAAATTAAATAGTTTTTCTCCCATCCTATATCCGAGGTTAAGAGATGCGACCTCCTCTATGATCTTGTCCATGATGAGGTTAAAAAGGTAAGGACTGAGATTGTCGCCCTGTCTTATTCCTGATATAGCTGGTATTTCCCTAGAGAGCTCCCCAATGGTAATCTTGTTTTATAACGCTATTGTCCAAAACGCTGTCCTCACACAAATTTTGGTGATCGAGCTTCTGTGGTAGCCGGGTTTAGCCTGGTTTAAGTTTCCGGTAGATCTCAAGTGCATTGAGAATTTAGATCTTTAAAAATTATCCTATCCAGATTTAAATGTTGATCGACTGCGTAAGTCGATTTAATAAATAGTAAGTATTTAATTTATAATTATTTCATTACTGTATTATAACGTACATCATAAGAATTCCCTTAGCAAGGGTCTCTTCTATTTTATTACTACTGTGGTGAAGGTAGGCAAAGATAATGGACCACCACGCTACTTTATCCTGACACCTCTCTAGCTTCCACCACATTCATTTAACGAGTCATATACACACGTCGACACCTAACATGGCCGACGTTTAAATTTTGATTAATTATTTGATAGACTACTTGTTTCTAGTGAATGCTCATATTATAGAATTGTTTTTACATGGGATACGCCGTAAGTTTATTAACATTCAACGTAGATATAATAATTTAATAAAGCCAATGAATAACTCTAGGTTAATTGTGTACATTACTTATTGTAAATACGTAGGTACATATTAAATAGAATAAACCGTTATCCGTGTGTACATTAACGTCAGCTTGTGTGTTCAGCATTTGATTTGCGGTTGGCGCAACCCCGTGACGTAAGCAAAGTATGACAATAAAGGAAACTCGAACGCCTTTAACGCTGTGTCAAATAATATCTGCGTTTGCGGCAATGTGAACTTGGCTTAAATCGTACAAGATAAACAAATAACACATCATCAAGTCGTTTCTTTTGTGGGGTAATCAGACATAATTGACTTTCGCACTTTTCTATCTTGATACACTCCTCAGTTCTCTTCCACATTCGTATTCCCGTATTGGGTTTCATGCAGGTCAGTCCATTTTCACGACTTTGAAACAAAATGTTATCAATTTTTTTACGCCATTTTGTGTTTCTATTACTTTGAGTATAATTTTCTTTGCCATTCTATCATCATTTAAAATTTTAATGTGCCAATATTTTCTTAGTGATCATTTCATTAACATATATCTTCTTTCTTCGTTTCCTCACTACTTTAATTCATTTAATTTATTTAACTTATTGAAAGTTAAGGCATTAACACTGTGAAATCCCCTAGTAATATCCTTTGGGAATTAAAACACTTTGTTTAATACACTATTAAAAAAAATAGTTGATTAAATAAAGTTTTTTAATTCCCAAAGTATATTTAATTAATTTATTTAAATATATCCTAAGCATTATAGAATTATTTTCCAATACACTCAGGATACAAGTTGGAGATACACAATAATAATTGAAACATAATAAATTAATAAAAAGAGCAAGAAACATAAGATACATGACAAATTACTAAAATGAATATACAATGAATATGAACAGTGCTTCCCTCAGGTGAGTCTGACTATCACAAAATACATCAAATTCCGAGGTGATACGATTTAGCAAAGATATTGTTCTACCTACCGGCATAACCATTGGCAGGTTGGTTCTGAATCCTTGGCAGATATGGCCCCTTTGACGAAGATAATTATCAGGGACGAACAGACCTACATCACTCAAGATTTCTGAGTTGTGTATATAACCGCCTATCTGTCGAAAGAAGTGAACACCCATGTGAATGTCTCGTCTCCAGTATCCTTGGTAGCCCAGCATCCCTAGAAAGAAATCAGCTGGAAAGAGCCACGGGTAATATCCATACTCTATAAAATAGAGGTAACGCAGAAATTTATTCTGCACCATCTCCACCATGAAGGAATATCGAACCGCTTTCGGCGCCCGGATAATGGAACTAAATTCCAATCAACTCGTCACATTCAGAAAGCTATACAGCAACTTCAGCACCTGAATATTACGAAAGATCTTGGCGATAACAAAAGATCTTGATCTATCGAGAGTCGTGATCCATTGAGCTACTCGTGGCTAAAATCAACCGCTTCCAATCCTCTTTGTCCTCAGTAGGCCGTACCGCCGATTATTTAATTTACATATTTATAAACAATTTCGTCTTCTAAATATATATTTTTTCAAATTACAGATGACGATACTAGATAGACCATGTTGATAGGATGGACCCAGCGAGAATTCCCAAGATCGTGATGCACGATATTCAAAAGGGCCGTTGACCACCAAAGAAATGGAGCGATAATGGGACGCTTTCATTCTTCTTCTTCTTCTTCTTCTTTGCTAGCCTTCTTCCTTCCACTGCTGGATATAGGCCTCTTCTAATTTCCTCCATTCGTCTCTATCCTGCCCCCTTTGTATCCAAGATTTTCCAACCTTTTGACAATATCATCTGTAATGGTACATCATTACGATTTCTTCGGCCACTGAATTCGCCCCAATTCTCCCCAGTTAAGTACCTTTTCGAAATTTATTTCCAACTTCTCCTGTTTCCGCCGTGTGAGCAACCGCCGCCTTCCCAATTGGTAACACTGTTTTTTCGGTACTCTATGCTCCGAGGCCAGAAGCCCGTGACTTCCCTCTAGTCAGCCATTGCGGGTAGGCCGCCATCTTGTGTTCTTTCGCCAGTGCCCAGTTACCACCACGATGTAGGAGAAACGTTAATCCGTTTGCATCCGGCTGGACCAGCAATGGTTCAGCCTTTCTCCCATCATATCTTCTGAAGGTACGCGTCAGGTAGAATTCTTATAATAATATCCATATCGAAGACCGCACATTGGTTCCACATGTGCGTCATGTGTCCGCGTGTCTGCGATTGATTCCCTCCGCCACGGTCCGAGCCATCCTCTGCTCCCGAAATTGCCGCCCACGTGTTGTCGCACATCACGTCCCGACAACGTGGTTGACCTCACCACCATGCGGAACTGCGAGGACCACTTCTTCACGCCGCTTCAGACAGCACCAACAGGTTAGGGAACCTCGTGTCTGCCAGGTGACGCTCTACATATTGATTGTGCTGACCCACCATCTTCTGGTCAGCGTCGCTGATAACGTCTACGGACGACGTCGCCGGTCGATGTCCTGACGAGCACGCCATCGAGGAATCACCTCAAACAGCCTCTTCATTCTTTCATCATGTGCCTTTTTTTTTTGTATTCGTACGACATCCCTAGCCTCTGGATTATTGCTATAATTTTAACTAGATAATAAACCTTAATGTATCCCATGTAACTGACTTTATATTTACACCCGTCCCTGAATCGAATAATATACCGAAAAGAATCTCACGATTACCACCCTGAGGATTAAAAACCATGCTCTCCGTGCTAACCGAAGGAGGTACGTTACACATCTCATCAGTGGCCTTCCAACACTTCGCCTATTTGCTCATGGTCTCCAACTGAGTATCCTGGGTGCCCATCTGTTGCCACCCTGTCTAGCCAAGTGTCCAGTCTACTGCCATTCAAATTTTGTCACTCGGTCCATGACGTCAGCATTCCTGGTGCGGCGTCTGATTTCTTCATTCCTTATGCAGTCACGCAAGCTCATACGCTTTCATTACAGGATCAAAATTAAAATTGTGTTTAAACACATTGCAAGATCTAGAGAAAGAAGAAGAAGAATGAACATTTAACTTTTAATAAAGTTTGTATAACTCATGTATCTAGTATCCTAATACGAAAGTGTGCAATGTTTTATTAATAATTATATTTAACCCAAGAAACGGTTTTAAATTGGTTCACATGTATTGCAGAGATGAATTTTAACGCGAGACTTTAGTTTTTCCGATAATATTAAGTTTACATGGCACTTTTGCAGAGTGGTGCTTTTTATGGCAGACTTTTGCCAGGTCACTGCAACTTTTATAGAAAAGGTTTTGCAACTTCTTTTGATACACATTTTACACTAATGCCTGTTCCGGCTCCGTTTTCGATATCCTCCGTCTCTCACAAATATTTTGATTAAATAATATAAACTGTTAAATTAAAAAAACTTTGTTTTATGTTTTTTTTTGCGACAGCTGTTTCGTCAATGTTTTCAAATAATCAATGTTTTTAATTGAAATTTCTTGGTAGAAGTTCATTTTAAATAATGAAAACAAAAAAAAAATATTATTAACGGCAGCAAGCTGCCGAAACCGGTCGAACATAAACACAAGTGGAGGCACACTAAATATATAATAATAAAGAAATTTTGTATCACCATTTTTTTTTCATTATTCAATGTTTTCGTCAATGTTTCGTCTGTGATGTCAACATAGGTTGACGAAACTGCTGTCGCGAAAAATAAAAACACAATTATGGTACATAAAACAAAGTTTTTTTAATTTAACAGTTAGAGTATCAGTATCATAGTGTTTAGGCCAAAACAGTGGACTATTTAATTAAAGAATGATTAAAATCATTGAACTTACAACATTGAACTATTTTTAATGAAATAAAACACTGTTATTTTTCAATTTTAAGTTTATTTTTTCTACATGGTACAAATATTTTATATCGTACCTTCATCTCTAAGAGAACAATATAAAATGATGTTTTTACAATAGCTAATTCCACTTTTTGTCTTTATTTCGCCAGCTAACCTGGCGAAACCGATCATTGTCGAAATAAAAGCAAAAAGTGGGAGTAGTTATTAAAACGTCGTTTTATTTAATTATTATTTAAAATGAACCTCCAACAAGAGATTTCAGCACAATCATTAGATTACGATATAAAATGTGTTTATGTAATTCTACCGTTGATAAATATAATAAACCCTATGAACATGTCTAGAAAAATTAGCTTAAAAGTGGAAAATATGGTTCCATAAAAAAAAAACAGTTTTGAAATTTGACAATATTAACGGCTTACGATCAAAATTAACATTATTTACTTGGAATTTTGTTAGAATGACACAACGCTTATCCGCACTTGACACAAATATATTTTTTGTTTTGTATGCGGTGCGGCAATGCATTCTTGATAATATATACGCAAACACAAAATATTCAATGATAATTGTTTATTAATTTAAATTGTCTAACTTGAGTTTTAGTGAGATTCACTATACTGATTTTCAGTTCTTCGTCTTATGAGATCGCGTGTACCGCCGTAGAATCTCGGTCGCATAAGATAGCGTTGAAATGAGTGCGTAATTTCAGATTGCCTGGATTAATTATATTTTAGGAACATCACGGAGCGGTGGAAACTGTCATACAGCGAATAAAATGTAGACATAAGTAAATGTATTCAAATAAAGGACTGTTGACAATACTACTGTAACTCGAGTTTCGACTGAGAAACAGATTTAAATTCCTACACGTGCAATGGTAGTAAACAATATTTCAAAATATTAATGATGTTAATTAAAATTTCTTGGTAGAAGTTCATTGTTATAATGAAAATTTTAAATTGTATAAAATTGAAATTTCTTTATAATTTATTAGGGGTTTCGGAAAATTCAACCAGGCTTACAACAGAGGGCTCTGGCTGCTTCAAGCCTTCAAATAACCCTTAAAAACTACATAGAGAATGTGGGCTAGGAGATTCTACCGCACCCGCCTTATTCACCAGACGTGGCACCATCGGACTTCCACTTGTTCAGATCCATGACAAATGTTTTAGAAGAGGAGCACTTCCATTTGCATGCAGACGTCGAAATGCTTGGGTTGCCTCAAAAGACTAGGCGATTTTTGAAAGATGGGAAAAATTAGTGGCTAACGATGGACAATATCAAAATATTGTTTCGTATGAAAACTGCATTTATTTGAAAAGTAAAATAAAACATACATTAATCAAAATTGATGTATGTTTTATTTTACTTTTCAAATATTATAAATGCGATTTTCATAGGAAAAAAAAATTAATCAAATATTTCGAAACACCCAATATATTATATTTAGTTTAATTTCAGTTGATTTTCAGTTTGTTGTTGAACAGCTCGCTGCCATTGTTAGAAGATGGCTGCAAATTGCCAATTCTGGTCGAAACCACAAAAGCAAGTGGAATTAAGCTATAATAAATATGTATTATAAAGGAATTGATTTTACGTATTTAATATCTCGCGAGATCTGCAAGGTGGAGGATGTCGTGCGATGGGGCAGACAACGCAGAAGATACTGGAATGCGCACGTGCAGAGGATGGATCCCACCAGAATCCCACACGCTGCCGTCCCTCCGGAAGACCGCCGAAGAGATGGAGAGATAGCTGGGATCAACCTCCCAAGAGAGGCCAGCCTGATTTCAGGAACAGACCAAAGGTCTATAAGGAGAAGAAGAAGAGGAATATAATATCAATATTTCAATGATAAAGTATGTTAAAATTTATGTTGATTTCAAAACCAGTCGGCGTTTTAAGGCGATTATTTTAAAACAAATTTCTCTCGAACGTTGTTTTGCAATAAGTTTTCTTCTGATATGTTTTCAAGTTACATCACTTTCTTACGAGACTCGAAAATCATTTGTCTACTTTCATGGTACACAGAATAGCGAAGCTGAGTGTCAAATAATCTGGCATTTTGTGCTCGTCATATTCAGAACGGTGGCTGTGTTTAGCGGCGCGTGGGGCTTTACCGTCAGAGATGTAACTGCGGCGCGACTACTTTACCGTCAGCCTGAACTGCGGCGCGGCGGTCGGGGGCTAATAGGGGATGAGGGTTGAAGGGAACTAACCGAGGAAAGATTAAAGACGCAACTGACGTTACAATTGACAACTTCGTTTTAAATATATGGATTGCGATACTTAATCCATTTGACCCTGTTATACAACTCCAGTATGCCTGATTCCGTTACTTTTAGGTGGTTAGAATGTGCTAATTTTTCGTTTAAATATTTTTAAAAACGTGTTTCACATTTGAGGTTATTTCATTTTCTCTAGATGGAAGTGTGTGGACAAATATTGGAAGGCCTATGTCCAGCAATGGATGACATCGGCTGTATAAGTAAATACGCAATGAAGTTTTTAATTTGAAAAAATACTTAAAGGATATAACAGTATAATCCAATTAAGTGCGCGATTGGTAATACTTGGAAAAAAACCATTTTAAGGATTAATTGTATCTCAATAGAGACGAAGATGTAAATTGTTTTTTTCGAAACAGAATATGGTGGACTTATGACCTGTCATTGGTTGGGTTAAGCGATCGCTTTATGTTAACAACATTCCTCATTCCGCCCCTCTTACGGCCACCACGTCTGACAATTTTTTTAAAGGCATATTCTACATTGTTGAGAAACACTTCACATTTTTTAGTTCAATTTACACTAGCGCCATCTATTAAGATTAGGTGTAAGTATTAAGCAAAAATTTTTTATTAAAGCCATGTGAAAGGCTATGCAATTATCATACATTGCTAGACAACGCCTGGAGATGGCTCTCCAATTTTTATGTTTTTTTAACTTGGATCAGTTTTTATGTTGTAAAAAATTATAGTTGCTTAAATCCTTTTATTGTACACAATTTGCTTTTTATTTAAGCTATAACCTTATATTCATTCTTATGGCATGTATTAGGTAGGTATTTGTGTATTAGGCATGTATTAAGTAGGTGTTTTGCCATTTTAATTGTCACGTGAATTTCTACTCCAGACCAAAGACAGTGTGAGAATCACACTTCCCTCGCCAGGAATCAAACTCGGGACCTTCTGTAAAGTAGTCGTAATTCTTGCCACTCTGTCATGAAGGACGACTTTGCATGAATATATTTATGTGTGAATGTTGTATATTTGTTTAATCGTCATAAACACCTAAAATTAAAATAAATAAATATACTACTGAAAAATAGGATCACTATACTACTGAATATATTACTATATAATATACTACTGAAAAATAGCCCTCCGCAGTCTTTTCCCAGCAATCACAGTCGATGCCAGTCTTTTGTAGGTTTCCTTTAAGGGAGTCCTTAAAGCGTTTCCTCTGGCCACCGTGTGAGCGTTTCCCTTGGGTAAGCTGAGAGTACACAATCTTTTTTGGGAGTCTTGTCTCAGGCATTCTGATGACGTGACCAGCCCAGCGCGGTTGTCTCTGAATAATGGCAGCCTCAATACTTGTCATATTGACCTCAGCAAGTATGCTGTTATTTGTCCGTTTGTCCTGCCATTTCACATTTAGGATCCTACGTAGACAGCGTTGGTGATATCGCTCTAGGGCTAGTCTTCGGGGTAAGTTATTTAACACAAATAATGTGTGGTTTGACAAAATATTGTTTGTTAATTTTGTGAAAAATGCCACATAACAAATTGTGTTCTTATTAGCAAAAGCATGTGAGTATTATTTTATGTACCACAAAAAACTTTCATATGGAAATTTATAAAGGGAAATGTTCAGTATCAATAAAAGAATCCATATTCCTCGTTTGATATTTTAAATGAGATCAGCGATTTTATGTATTTCACATTTATTCGATTCCTTTATTGAATCTCCAGAACGCGAGTAGTATTAGAGATTTCTGAGTGCAATATCAGTAATTGCGAACTCTGGCTTCTTTTATTAATTCGATATCAGAATTTTATCTTAGGAAAAATATTCCAACGATATGTATTCGAGAACTCTGAAATGTAAAACCATTTAATAAGTACGTTTCTAAAAGTTGCCTTAGCAAATAAAATCTTGGAACTTTTTCAGAACGTAATATTTAACGTTATATGTAGGTCGCATGTAGATATATATACATGCTTTTTTATGGATTATTCCAAAGAAATAGTATTTTATATTATAAATATAATAAGTGAATGCGGTGCGAATGATAGAATGAAAAGATTATTAAAATCGTTTGGACACATGGAAAGAATAAATGAAGAAATGATGGTAAAAAAGTATATCGCACGCTTAATAGAACACTGGCTTAACTCAAAAAAGCAAGTTTTACTCAATCTGACACGAGTCGGTGTTTTAACAAAAACAGTCGAAAAACACGTACGAATGGATAGCGATAACATTGTGAAAGATTATCGTACGTACGAATGGATAGCGTTAACATTGTGAAAAATAGATGGATAGCGTTAACACAAGCCTCTGTCTAATGTTAACTCAATTGTGATCTAAACCATAATCGGTCAGTTTACTATTAAGCGTGCGATATGTTAACGATGTAAATGGAACTAGAAACAGAGGAATACCGAGGAAATCGTGGCGCGATCAAATAAATCAAATATTGAATGTCCGCCACGCGAAGAGTCGGAGAAATCGACGCGCATGCATGACACGATGTATGAATGTTGAGGAATCAAGAGAAATATGTCAGGAAAGAAAAGTGTGGCAGTCTGTTCTTCCTGCCTACCCCTTCGGAAAAACGGCGTGATGGCTAGTCAGTTTTAAAAAAATATATATTATTAATAGAAATTTTCAAGAAATAATCATTTCCGTAAAGTATTGGTCTACTTTAAATTTAAGGTAATTCTGTACAAGAGTAAAATAATATTTTGTTTATGATAGTTTAGATTTAATATTTTTATTTTGTTTATGTTTGTTTGTCAAGGAATTAAAGGAAAAAATTATTCAAATTGTCTTTGGAACCAATGAAAAATTTATTTTTACACCTGTCAAAATTCTTTATATAAACGAAAAAACTCCTATAATTTTAACATCAAAACAATAAAATCGTATTGTGTGTCACAACTAACTATTATGAAGTGCGGCAACCATTAAATTGACCAAAACAATTCACTAATACATGAAATATCTCCAATTTTACGGGAGAACCACAAGAATCAAACCAAATTTTCAAAATCAGAACCAGAATTACATTTTTATTTTTTAAAAATAATTTATTACACAAACTGCATTTGCGTTTGTTCTTTATTTTGTAGAAGCAATGCCCCAAGATGGATGTTCAATAAAACAAATGTATTGCGAATGTTCCGATGTTCGGGCTTCCAATAAATTCGCTACTGCTGCCATGTATTGAAAGCAGATAGCAGTGCAAGAGTTGTTCTTTTTTTGCCTTTTCTGTGCAATGTATCCAGAAGCCAGGAATTTTCCAGCCTTCGTATCCGTTTCGCCATGTACTTTCGTACGGACAGAATAATCTCCTTCGATTGTTAAGTAAAGATACAATACATTGAATGTATAACTGTTTAACCAACCACATACATCTTCATCTCACTTTTATTAGATCGCAAATAGATTTATTCCTTTGAATTTTTCTTGAAATGTACTATCAACTATCTATATATTGAAATATTGCTTTAACTAATGGCTGAAATAGTATGGTATATTAGAAAGTTCTTAAATTTACAATATAACTTTAATCAGTAATACAAATAAAAAACGAGGCTTTCGATAAATAATATTTTAGTAAAAGCATTGCAAGACGCTTTGCCGGTTTTAGATGTTACATACGTAGACAATTAAATGTCTATGTAATTATTTTATGTAATTACTTATTTTTTGATGTTCAATGGTGTTCTTCTAGCGACCATTATGTTTGGAAGCGAAGCATGGAACTGGCAAAAGAAGGATGTAAGTAGAATAAATGTAGTAGAAATGAGATCTCTTAGACGAATATGTAGATATTCTGTGTATGATAGAGTGTCGAATGAAAATATAAGAAGTGAATGGGGTGCGAATGATGGTGTTATGAACAAAATAATGAAAGGATCATTAAGATGGTTTGGACATATGGAAAGAATGAATGAAGAAAGAAGGTAAAAAAATTAAATGTTAACGATGTAAATGGAACCAGAAATAAAGGAAGACCGAGGAAAACGTGACACGATCAAATAAATCAAATATTGAATGTCGGTCATGTGAGGAGTCAGAGAAATCGACGCGCGTGCATGACACGATGTGTGAATGTTGAGGAAGCGAGAGAAATATGTCAGGAAAGAAAAGTGTGGCAGTCCATTCTTCCTGCCTCCCTTCGGAGAGACGGCGTGATGGTTAGTTAGTTAGTTAAGTAATACAAATAAAAAAGGAAGCATTAATAAATAATATTTGAATAAAACCTGTTTATCCGTTTATCCTCTCATACCACGTTAGGAATAAGCCTAATAGATAGAGTCAGAAACGATACGGTGAGAGAAAATACAAAGGTCACTGACATCATCATGATAAAATGGTAATGGGCAGGTCACGTAGCCAGAAGCTTAGATGAAAAATGAACAAGAAGACTGTTGACTTGGAGACCGTGGACGGCAAAGAGAAGTGCAGGGTGACCGTAACTACGGTGGAAGGATGATCTGAACAGACACGCTGGAATAACCTGGATGCAGTCTGCAAAAGACAGAGTGACATGGAAGCGAATGGAGGAGGCCTTTGTCCAGGAGTGGACGGGAATCGGGTGAGGAAGAAGAAGAAGGAGAAGAAAACCTGTTTAGACAACGTAAGACGCATTGCCGGTTAAAGATTTTACGCACGCAGACAATTAAATGTCTATGTAATTTTATGAAATTTTTTATTTTTTGTTAAAATTAAGGTTGTGAATTTCTACTATATTAAAACACTTCTAATTTCAGTTTATTTTTATCGACATTATTTCGAAGGTAGTACACATTAATCACAGGGAGAAGGATATAAATTTACTGTGAATATTATGTTAATATCGTTCTCCCGATAATGAAAGTGTATAACCTTCGAAATATGTCAAGAAAAGTAAACTCAAATTTAGAAAAACTTGTGTTTTAGTTAAAAATAAAATTGAGATTATTCAGTAACATAGTTTCATTTTTTTATTTCCTTAAGCGAATGTAGAGCAAATGAAAATTTTATTAACAAAAGACAGACAAAATTAACAGACGACGCCACAATCGTGGCCGAAAATGAAAGCGACTTGCAAGCAATGCTCTCAAAGTTTGATGAATCCTGTTCAAAATATAACATGATCATATCCACCCCAAAAACGAAGTGTATGACATTCGCAAGAAATCAACTGAGATGCGAAGTCTCCGTACGCCAGGAGGAGATTGAACAGGTGGACCTATTCAGATATCTCGGAAGCGAAGTAACCAGCTCTAATGACCTCCCCAGAGAAGTAAGGTCACAGGTGGATAGGGCCTGAAAGATGTCATATGGAGAAACAGGGACATGAGGACTGACAGCAAGGTACGCATCTACAAGACCTGTGTGCGACCAATCCTCACATATGGCATTGAATCGAGGGCAGACACTGTCAAGACAAAGAGCATGCTCAGGACAACCGAGATGAAAACGCTCCGCGCTATAGCTGGCAAGACCCTACATGATCGAGTTAGGAATACAGCAATCCGAGAAATCTGCGAGGTCGAAGATGTGGTCAGATGGGGACGTCAAAGACGGCGATACTGGCATGAACACGTAGAAAGGATGAGCTCAAATAGAATACCGCACATAGCTCTCCATGGAACGCCAAGCGGACAACGCCGACCAGGAAGACCCCCGAAACGGTGGAGAGAAAGCTGGAGTTCAGCATCTCAAGAGGACCCGCCTGAAATAACAGACTCCTGAGTCTACAAAAAGGGAAGAAGAAGAAAAAAATTAAATAGTCATTAAGCTAGTTTGCATACATGAAAAGAACGGTTAAGAAAATATATCTTCACGATGTAACTAGAACTATAAATAAAGGAAGACTGAGGAAAACTCGGTACGATCAAATCAATAAAATAAACTGCAAATATCTTGACACATGTCAAGAAAGAACAGTGTGGCGGTACATTTTTTCTGCCTACCCATTCGGGAAGTTAATTAGTTTTCTTCTTAAACTTCTTCTTCTTCGTATCAATGTAAATAATGATTCATAACAATATCGCATATATGGCGCTAAAAAGTTCTCTCCTATTTCTTTCTTTCTCTTGCCATTGTGATGAAAGGTAAGGTTAGATTAGGTTAGGTTAGGTTTTGATATTTTGTCGTTTGCAGGGGCCCCGGGTGTTATATAAATTCTTTGCTAGTTAGTTAGAGCATAGTATGGTAACGAATTGGCAGCTGAGAAAAAGTGAGGTGAATGAAATAATTAGTTTATCTCTGGTCCAATCCCTTGGAATAGTACGTAAGATGATGAGGTGTGGTATACATGGAGCGCTTCATGATAAATTACGAGGAATTTAGGTTCCCGCACTTCCGTACCTCACAATTTAACAAACGCCAACACGAATTAATTTCCAATCGAAGTCTATTTAGATTAAATCAGATTCTGCAGCATTGAATCAAGCAGTTTAGACATTAATGTATCCCATAAAGGAAGTGTAATGGTTTTCTAAGGGATTCCCAAAACATTTCACCGTAACACTTGCCCCAGATTGCGTACAAGGGGGAGGGTTAAATAGGGGTAAAACCGAATTCTTAGTCAATAGATATTTGGAAGTGTAAGGATTGACATAAGAAAAGGAATGCAACCCAAACAGAAAATAATAATGAAATAAAATGACGTTATTTAAAAACTACTTCCGCTTTTGTCTTTATTTCGACAGCAATCGGTTTCCACCCTGGCTGGGATTGACAGAATGGTGACACTAAAATGAATTTACTCCTTTACACACATGTTTATAAAACATACTGTGGAAATAAATACAAAAATGAAAGTTATTTAATTTTTTTTAATTTAATTTCGCCAGGCTCACTGTTGAAATAAAGAAAAAAATGGAAGAAATTCATCTATTTACTTACTTACTTACCATCACACCGTCTCCCCGGAGGGGTAGGCAGAAAGAATGGAACGCCACACTGTTCTGTCCTGATATACGTCTCTCGCTTCCTCTACATTCATACATCTTGTCATGCACGCACGTCGATTTTTCCGACTCCTCACGTGACCGACATTCAATATTTGATTGATTTGATCGTGCCACGTTTTCCTCGGCCTTCCTCTATTTCTAGCTCCGTTCACGCCGTTTACATATACCTTCTTTACCATTCTGTCTTCACTCATTCTTTCCATGTGTCCAAACCATCTTAATGACCCTTTCCTTATTTTGTTCATAACACTTTCATTCGCACCACATTCACTTCTTATACTTGCATTTGTCACTCTATCATATACAGATTTGCCACACATTCGTCTTAGAGATCTCATTTCTACTGCATTTATTCTACTTTCATCCTTCTTTTGCCAGTTCCATGCTTCACTTCCATACATAAGGGTCGGCACAAGAACACCATTGTGCACTGCCATCTTAGCTTTTTGGATAGGCTTTTGTTTGCGATGACAACTTTAAGTGCACCATTTATTCTGTTGCCTGCCCCAACCCTTCTTTCAATATCCTTCTCCACCCTCCCATCCTTTGTAAACATACTTCCTAAATAAACAAATTCATCCACTTGTTCCAGATTTTCACCGTTTACACTAACTGTTGCTTCCTTCTTTTTCGAAAATCATTACCTTGGACTTATTCACATTCATCATCAAATCGTATCGCTTGCATACCTCATACATACTAGACACCAGGGCTTGCAGTTCATGCTCGTTGTCTGCAAGTAGCACAGCGTCGTCCGCATACAACAAACAGCTTACTGACACACCTTCCATTTTTGCACCTGCTTCCAACCCTTTCAGCTCTTTCATACACTTGTCCATATATAGATTAAACAACCATGGAGACATTACACACCCCTGTTTGACACCTTTATTGATATCAAACCAGGCTGTAAGATCCCCATTTACTCTGACACTAGCAGTGCTTTCTGTGTACAGCGATGTAATTGCCGTGATCAGTTTTGTGTTTATTCCATATTCCGACAATATTTCCCACAGTTTACCTCTATCTACGCGATCATATGCTTTTTGCAAATCGACAAACGCACAGAAGAGTTTACGGTTTTTGGCCATAAACTTCTCTGTCACTGTACGAAGTGCAAAAATTTGATCCATGCATCCTCTGCCATTCATAAAAGCGCCTTGCACATCCCAAACTCTATCACTCGTCGTCTTTCTTACTCTTTCTATTAAAATTCTGCCATAGATTTTACCAACAACACTCAAAATACTAATAGCTCTGTAGTTTCCACATTCCATATGGGATCCTTTTTCTTTGTACAGAGGCAAGATAACTGCTCTTCTCCAGTCGAGTGGGGTATATCCCTCCTCCAAGCATTGGTTGAACAGTTTACACATCCATGCGGAAACTACTTCGCCACCGTTTTTGATATATCACAATGACTAATATATCACGTTTTTGATAATCATCTATTTAATTAACACAAATGAAAACGTTTGTTTTCTAGAAGTTTAATTTAAATTTATGAGAATGACATATTTCGCATGCCTAAGACATCATCAAATAAACGGGCGAAACATGTCATCCCCATAAATTAAAATAAAACTTTTAGAAAACTGACGTGTTCGTCGTATTGATTAGTTAAAATTAAAATCTTATAATGTTAAAATTTATAACACTGTTATGATATCACAATTATCATTAATATTATTATTATTTTCATACAAAACACTCACTTTGTGGTTAGACATTTTTAAAATATAAAATAAATAAACATCTTTGTATTTTACTACAGTATGGTAATTACAATTGATGCCAACTAGATTCGCTTGAACCCAAGCTTCATCAGGGTAGTATAACAAATAAACGAATCTAATTGAAAAGTGTTTAAACATTTTTGCTTTATCAGCCGTGCTCGCGGAAATTAAATTTTAATATGAAGCACTCACTTTGTGGCTAGACATTTTAAAAAGATAAAATAAATAAGAAAACTTTTTTATTGTAGGTAGTATTTTTATTCTATATTTTTAATATGTCTAACCACAAAGCGTGTGCTGCATATGCAAATTTGTAAAATAACTTCTCAATTAGATTAGTTTAGTTGTTACCCTGATGAAGCTTGGCTCCAAGCGAAACTAGTTGGATCGATATTAATTTTATATTTTTATAATGTTTCAATTTTTGAGTACCGCGATAGCTGTTTCGCCAAATGATAAGAAAATTGTTACAAACAGTGTTACAAACAACTGATAAGAAGGTTGTAATAAAAATTGTGGCATCATAACAGCGTTATAATTTTTAACAGTTAATAATATTAGAGTATCATAGTGTTTCGGCCAAAACAATGGACTATTCAAACAATAAATCGTTTTATTTATTATTATAAATGAATTTGAATTTTATTATTTTATAATATTTATTATTACCAATAAACCAAGAAGTTTCAATAATCGATATTAATCTTGTATACATATGCTGTGAATATATACGAGGATAATGTTTCGGTGTACACATATAAAGAGTAAGATAAGATTTCATGTGCAGCTTTAAGTTTCTCCGGAACTAATCATATGTTTTGATTCATCGACTGCACTCCAAACGAACTGAACAGCGGAGTGTGCTCAAGAAATTTCCCGTGTAACCCAAAACGGCCACAGATAGTGACCGCCGGCACAACTTGTGAGAAGTTGCATGCAGCTCGGTGGGCGGGGGCGGGCACTGCCGAGGGCGGGCTTCTTCACAACACTCCAATGTTTTCAAGAAGTTTAGAATGTTCCAGAAATGTTCTCCCAGAAACTTGTCCGGAGATTGGTGTGTTGTGTATTAGGTTACAGAGTTAAGACAATTGACGTATTATACATAGCTTGTATTTTTATAATACGAAACAGTTGGGAAGCCGGAAAATAAAGATCATTCAGCAACACGAAAAACATTGAAACTCGTTAAAGACAGTCATTTGTGACAAATAAATAAACCATCACACCATTGGGATAAGCAGAAAGAATGGACCGCCACACTACTCTATCCTGACACACCTCAATAGACTCCTCTACATTCATAAAACGAGCTATACACGCACGTCGATTCTTCTGAATTCTACATGACCAACCTTTAAAATTTGATTAATTTAATTATGTTTTTCTAGTTCTACCTTGATTCCGTACTCCATTCACATCGTTAACGTATACTTAATTAACCATTATTTGTCCATCCGTGAGCTCCATATGTCCGAACCAATGCAGCGATCCTTTCATAATTTTGTTCATTACATCTTCTCCCGTTCTACATTCTTTTCTTATATCAGAATTTTGAAATTCTGTTGTTCGTAGTTCTACCACACATACGTCTTAGGGACCTCATATATATCGCATTTATTCTGCTCTCACCCTTCTTCGGCCAGTTTCATGCTTCGCTTCCATACATAAGGGTTGGAACCAGAACTCCACTCTGTTTCTAGATAAACTCTTGTTTCCAGTTGTTAGTCAGTTAGTTAGTTGTCCGTTGTTAGTTAGTTATTCTTGTTTCCAATAACTATTTTTATACTCCATTCACTTTGTTACCCGCATTAAGCCTTCTTTCGACGTCATTATCCATTCGGCCATCCGCTGAACATGCTACCTAATTGTGACACTATACAAATTATTATTAATAAGTATTTTTTTTATTTATGACTTCACTTTATTGAAAGTTGAGGTGTTAACACTGTGGAAATCCATTGTTATTTGTAATAGAATTATTAATACTGTTTTGTTGCAATTTTATTTAATTAAATAAAAGCGGAATAAAAACTTCATAGCATTTACACTGTGAAATTTCGTAAACTCTTATTTTATCTTAAATAAAACACAATTCTCTATATTATGTTAGCATACTCAATATAATTTAAGTTTAAATCTCAGAGATTGGTTTGCATCAAGTCTAACATATTTGCTTCTCAAGGATGCTACGTGAGCCTTTTTTTAATGTGGTAGTTTTCCGTAGCTTTCCACATTTTGTGTATACAACAGATTATTTGAATGCAATTACTGTATTCATTTTTTAAACTATTGATTCTCATGACATGTGATAGGTAGCTAAACGCCATTTTATTGTAGCATTTATTCCACGAGACTAAATATAGAATGAGATTTTTTTTCACACTTTCTTCGCCGGAAATCGGATCCGAGATCTTCAGTGTGGGAAACATAGCTGTTGTCACTTTGCCACGAAAGTCTTCTAAATTACTAAATGCTATAAAATGTGTAAATCGTAATTAATGACACTACATAATACAAAACAAAATAATGAGAGGATGGTTTGGAAACATGAACAGAATAAATGAAGATATGAAAAAAAAAATAAAAAAAATTATTAATAATTATTTTCTATGTTTATTTTTAGTGTAAAATCTACTTATTGATTTTCGTCTTCGACCGGTTTCGGCAGCTCGCTGCCATCTTCTGGTGGAAAAGAAACGAAGACGAAAATCAATAAGTTGATTTTACACTAAAAATAAACATAGAAAAATTATTAATAAATTTTTTTTTATTTTCATTATTTACAATGAACTTCTACCAAGAAATTTCAATCAACAACATAAATAATTTAAATGAAGATATAATAATAAAAAAGTATATGTTAACTATGTAAGCAAAACCAGAAATAGAGGAAGACCTAGAAAAACCTATCACGATCAAATAAATCAAATATGATTGTCGGCCACGTGACGAGTCAGAGATATCGACGTGTGGGTTGACACGATATATGAATATTGAGGAGCGAGAGAAGTATGTCAGAAAATAACTGTGTGGCGGTCCATTCTTTCTGCCAACCCTTAGGGGAGACAGCGTAATGGTTAGTTTGTTAAATAAAGCGTTAAAATGATCTGAGTTAAAAATATATATATATTTTTTATACATATTTCTATGGAAAGTAACAGGAATTTACCACATTTAAAAGGCCCACGTGGCATCGAAAGAAACAACAAAAATGTTAATATACTCTGTTGCAACACTAATCCCCAGGACTGAAACTATAAATTATATAGTAAATTAATTGTATCTCAATAAAGACGAAGATGTAAAATTTTTTTGGGTACAGAATTATGGTAGTTGAAAGCATAAAAATTATGGTAGTTAAAAGCATAAAAATTGGAGTTTCACTCCAGGCGTTGTCTACCAGTGTGATAATTGCGTAAAGCCTTTCACATTGCATTAATAAAAAATTTCTGCTTAATGGTTACAAATTATCTTAATAGATGGCGCTAGTGTAGATTGACCTACAAACAGTGAAGTTATTTAAAAAATAGTAGCATATATACAAGTTCCATAAATTTGTCAGACGTGGTGTCGTAAGAAGGGCGGAATGAGGAATGTTGTTAACATAAAGTGATCACTTAACCTAACCAATGACAGGTCATAAGTCTTGTAAACGCCTCGACTACCATAATACTGTTTCCAAAAAAAATGTACATCTTCGTTTCTATTGAGATACAATTAATCCTTAAAAAAATATTAACCCGTTATGGGTAAAAATCCAGTATTTGTCTACAAGTATTTGTATACATTAAAAAAAACAAATTGTAAATAGTATATCTTTACGTAATGTACTAAATTAATGAATTCAATTTATAAAAGAAGCATTTAAAATACGCCATAAAAGAGAAACCCTATTTATTAACTAAATCGAGGTTAATTTGTTGTTGGTAAAACAGCGTGAATTACGTTTTCTAAATGTACTAAAAGCATTTAGATCAAATCGCTGGTGCCTATAACGACAAAGTGTCAATAAACGATTTATTGTTCTGATCGAGGCCAGCTCGGTTGTGACTTTATGACAGATGTCAGAAAATTGCCCTGGCGAATAGGGACCGAGAAATATATTAAAGGTAGGAAGAGACGTCTCGGAAAACGGAGAAAATGGATTTTGTTTCGTCACAAATTTATATAAATATTCATATTTTTATTGCCATCCAAAGAAAAAAGAGATTTTCCGGAATGTTTTTTATGAATTGAAATGTTTTCGAAATGTAATTTGGCCTTTTACATTACAATACTTATACATGAATTCAAACTCAGCGGCATTTCATAAATAAACGGATGGTTCTACAATTTAAATAATGTAAAAAGATACTTGCTTTGCCAATTATTTAAACGTCTTTTAAAGACACATTCGAATATTTCGATTCTAGAATATTAAAACAAATATATCAAATAAAATAATAATACACTTTTAGAACTTAACCACTTTATTTGGTAACACCAACCGGTTTCGCTCCCGCCGGAGCTTCGCCAGGGTGAGAGAGTAAACTGAGAAAAAGAATATCAGCTATGAAGATTTATTTCCGTAAAAACTAAGTGAAAACAGAACTTCATTAGATCTAGAAACACAATTTAATTACATATAATTAAGTGTGTTACACTAATAAAAATATTTTTTATTTTTAAGTACATGTTTATATTTCCCAGAAATTGAGATAACATGTTTTATTTCCTACTAGCTGACCCGGCAACGCTTCGCTATTGCTAAATTCGAGTATATAAATAAATCCAATATATATTCAACAAATACAATTGAAGTTCAATATCAATTAGTTTATTTATTGGATTAAATGACATGTGTATGGATGCAAAAATGTGTGTGTATATCTATAAAACAATGTTTCAATCCAAGCAAACTCGCTGTGAATTTTAAACTTGAATACATATTACTAATGTAATTGAAAAAGTATTTTTTGAATATTTTATATGAAATTTAATAATCAAATAAACAATATTATATCACATTTGCACAAAACATTCATATGTTTAGAGAAACAAAACTCTTGATTTTGTTGTCCATGAAATTCACATCAGAGCCAATAAAGTAAGTTTCTACTGCGAGTCCGTTGGCGTGGAATAGTAATATAGATGATAATACTACAAAAGCCTCCCTTCCCGACTTCCACAACTGTATCCCTCGCCGCTCTGCGCCATTGACCTCCTGCCACTGTTTAATGTCATCAGACCATCTTGCTTGTGATCTGCCAGAATTTGTGTAGCTGTTTCTCTTTCGCCACTCCAGGCCAGAAGATCTTATCACCCCTTGTCCTTGCTTTATGACCGATCCCATTCCATTTAAACATTAGTTATTTTACACGCTGCATCGGCAACTTTGGTCCGATCCTTGATTCATCAATTTTGGGCCCTGGAATTAAAAAAAAATAAATTTGAATTGCCATAAGGCGGACACCGAAGAGGCGCATAAGGCAAAATTTAAATTTCCATACAATGAATGAATTACAACTGTTTTTCACTTGTTTGCTGAAGATATTCTTCATATAAAAGGCAGTTCATGCTATATGCATAATAATAATAATAATAATTAGGCTAATTTGTCAAATTAACTAACTAACTAACTAACCATCACGCCGTCTCCCCGAAAGTGTAAGCAGAGAGAATGGACTGTCACACTTTTACTGATGCGGCACTCCATCCTTCTCTTTTCGCCCCGCGGGAGGCGCGGTGTGATGGGTTGCGAACCTCATCGCCACCAATAGGCATCTCCCGCGCACACTTGGATCGTCCAACACCCACAAAATAAATCTAAAACAAATAATATAAAATACAATGATATAAAATAAAATAACAAAATAAAAATAATTTAACACAAAATGTTCTTTTTAGACGGTGCACATATTGTCTATTTAATTTATAATATGTTCCACGTATCCACTGTTTTTTAATTTAGCACATAATGTAATAACACATAATGTTTTTTTCAATGTTGCACATGTTGACATGGACGATCCGGACTTTTGTGTTTATTTAATTTATGTTACACGTATCCACCATTTTTTAAATTATCTGTAATAAGGCACTTAACCAGCAAGAACTTAAAAATAATCTTGAAGAAATTATTCAAATTGTCATTGGAACAAATGAAAAAAATATTTGTACACCTGTCAAAATTCTTTATAAAAACGATAAAACTAATAAAACCTTTTAATCTGATTAATTTGTCAAATTAATTAAATTAATCAGATTTTAAAGGTTGGTCATGTTAGAAGTCGGAGGAATCGACATGCGTGTATGACTCGTATGAATGTGGAGGAAGCTAGACAGGTTTGCCAGGATAGAGTAGTGTTATGTAGAAGAAATTATTCAAATTGTCATTGGAACAAATGAAAAATTTATTTGTACACCTGTCAAAATTCTTTATAAAAACGATAAAACTGATAAAACCTTTTAATCTGATTAATTTGATTAATTTGTCAAATTAATTAAATTAATCAGATTTTAAAGGTTGGTCATGTTAGAAGTCAGAGGAATCGACATGCGTGTATGACTCGTATGAATGTGGAGGAAGCTAGAGAGGTTTGCCAGGATAGAGTAGTGTTATGGTCCATTCTCTCTGCCTACCCCTGTGGGGAAACGGCGTGATGGTTTGTTTGTTTGTTTAATTTGTATAATCGCCGTTTTCGTGAATAGCTCACCTCAAGGGCGCTTTGACAATGTTTTTAGTCATGAAAGGTGCATGTGACAACAGCGAAATCACGATCGTAGAAACTTACTTTATTGGCTCTGATGTGATTTTCATGGACAACAAAATCAAGAGTTTTGTTTCTCTAAACATATGAATGTTTTGTGCAAATGTGATATTGTGTAATGTAAAAATGAGCCGGTTCTCATTCGCCACTCCAGAGTACATCTAATTCACTGATCATCCGTTGTTTGATTGATCTAATTCCATTTTAACGAAGTTATTTTGCACGCTGCATCGGTAATTTTCGTCCCATCTCTGATCCGTTACTTTATTTTCCTAGAAATAAACGGAAAAAGTCATAAGAATTGTGTCATTCATTCATATTGTAATTCATATTGTATATCATTAGAACTTTCTTACCGTTGCTGTGGTAATGTAACAATTTCCCTGACCAAAGTATGCGTATAAAGAAAACAGCAAAATAGAATAAACTGAAAATATATTTATGAATTAGAAATATAAATATTATATTATACTTACGGAAGCAAGTTTCTTCATATTCTTGTAGAGCTTCGACGTCCAATATTTTATATTTTCGCTATCATCCTTTGAAATAACCTGAACAATTTAATTATCATTGAATATTTTTAATCCCAAAAACTTCATAACCTAAAAGTACCGAAACTTCATACCTACAAAATATTACGACGTACAAAGAGATTGTGACAGTTCAGAGACCACGTGACCAATCGAACGGCTAGAACTCTAGAAAACGAATATCATTAAGTAATCACCGTCGAACGTAAGAGAAACGAATAAGTTTCAGCCACACGAAAAAATAAAATTTCGTTCATAACCTCAAATTGACGCGTAAAAATTATACTCGCCAAAATTAAGAAGTATAATTACCTGTCTGCATTAGTGTACATTAAAATATGGCCAATAAAATATACTGTACCAATTAAACAACCAATTATTTTAGTACGTAATAAGCAAAACGTATTAAGTATTATACATCCCAAAGTAAAACGCAATATATTGGACTATCAGAAAGCAAAACACATTGTTGCCACTACACAAAATTACATGGAGACTGAATTCTCTCCAGACCGTGTCAAACGAATATAGACTCAAAAGATTGATACTCAGATGATACGAACATTAAGGTCTATATTCGTTTGCACTACGAAAATTTTCAATTAATTGATTAATTTATAAAGTTAATTAGAGCTCGATTAATAACGAAAATATGCCTATGACGACCGCTAAATTCCACTTAGTCCATTCCCCAAGATACAGAAGGATCTGATGAAGAATCACCGAGAAAGAAGGAGACACACACAACCCAGATTGTGTTTTATTTATATGTAGATTCAATTTCGAGATTAAAAATCGTTTATGTAAAATTCACTGTCACGCTATTTTCAATAAGGGATAGATTTAGATGATTGACAGTTATTATTTTTATAAAGATTAATTGTATCTTAATAGAGACGAGATGTAAATTGTTTTGGAAACAGAATATGGTGGTCGAGGCGTTTACAGGACTTATGACCTGTCATTGGTTGGGTTGAGTGATCGCTTTATGTAATACAACATTCCCCATTTTTCCCTTCTTACAACCACCACGTGTGACAAATTTTTGAAAGTTGTATATATGCTACTATGTTGAGAAATACTAATTCAATTCGCCATCTATTAAGATTAGATATAACGCCTCGACCACCATATTCTGTTTCCAAAACAATTTACATCATCATTCTATTGAGATACAATAATTAAACCTTAAATGATTACCCCGCAATGGGTAAAATCCAGTATTTGTCTACAAGTATTTGTATATATTCAAAGACAAAAAGATTTTCAAAATGCGTTTTAATTAATAAAAATTGTTAACAACTTGTTTCCATGTCTGGACAATACGCATTCACGTCGTTGTGTCTTTTTATTAATCGAAGTTGGGGTTTCGGGTTATATTGTAGTTTTAGGACGCCAGCAAAGTGTCCATCTATCGCCAGCACGAGTGATATGACCTGCTTAGTGCCATTTAAGCGCTATCAATGTTCACAGACCTTGTACGCGTCAATACTAGCGGAGTAATCATACCTCTAGGAAGGCCTAGACAGCGTCTAATGGATAATGTTCTATTCTCGCTAATCTGGCTCAATTGGGTCAATTGGGCTGGTGGGTGCAAAAGGCGCAGGATCGAGGAACTTGGAGGAAAATCATCAATAAGGCATGATATCCTGTTCTGGCCCTCTCTCTTTTCTGTAGCGGTATACTATAGCGGATACAGTAATCATAACCTCAATTTATTGGAACTTGAAATCTTATAATTTAATTGTATCTCAATAGAGACGAAGATGCCAATTGGAAACTGAATATGGTTGATCAAAGTGTTTACAGGACTTATGACCTGTCATTGATTGGGTTAAGCGCACGCTTTATGTAATTACAATATTTCCCATTCCACCTTTCTTATGACCATGTCTGACAAATTTTTGGAAGTTGTGTATATGTTAAAGTCCAACACCAGAATTCACATGTCAGTTTCAATGCGCCATCTATGAAGATTTGATTATATATGTTAATCTCTAAGATTACTCTATATATAATCTACATACTAACGCCATCTATGGAGATTTATGTTTATTAAGCATTTAGCAGAACATCTTTTTAACACAATGTGAAAGGCTACCCTGCCATTAGCGCATTGTTAGAAGCCGCCTGGAGATGTCACTCCTATCTATATGCCAAACTTGGACCAGATATGTTTGCAATACTCAGTTTAATAATATGCGTGGAATGCGCGTGGGATTTTGTCCCTTTATTAGTTTCAAAATATTATGATCCTTGCTGGCGATTACCTCAAGGACAATATTCATTATTTGAAAGTTTTATTTCCATATTTTATGTTTACTTTCAATTTATCAGAGCTTTTTTAAAAAAAGGAACATAGAAGTTCCCGTCACATACCCGAGGCTGTTATTGGGCGTAGCAGGGCCCATTTGTCCGTACATTTCCTGGGCCTGTCTCCGGTCCATCCGGGACTTACATTGAAATACGGCAACAACAAGGGGGTACCAGACCACATTTAATCTTCTCTATTTTAATTCTGTGTAGGAAAAACTCAACAGAGCTGACTCAGTCGAGCTCTGGGATCCATGGGCTATCTATATATGTTCCGACTTTTGACTTTTGCGGGCTAAGTCGGAAGTTATAACCTAAATCTTAGCCGGAAAATTTATGGTATAACTTTGGAGAGAATAAAAAGTTAAGTCTTTATTATAAAATAATAATTTTTCTTCTTTTTCCGGTGCCATGCCAGGTAGGTTAGTTAATTTATTAACGATTCCTTAACAGTCCTTAATTTATTAATGATTCTTGGATTGTAATAAGTTGTTGTAGATTAATTTAAATACCATTACAATAGTGATTGTGTATGTAAAAAAACATACATATTATTGTCTGAATTTTGAGAAAAAATTTGGAAGCCTTGTTTATCTTAAAAACATTGTTATTTGAGAATTTTCGTTTCTCGCACAATAAATTTAGCTTTGATAGCTCTGTACTCTCAGAAGCTAATGAAACTCATAAACTCACTTATCTTGAAGCTTTTTCCTTATTTATTGTTACTAACATCGTGTTCACATTTCGAAGTACTTTCATAAATAACTTGGCATTGCTCTCTTTCTCAAATTTTCACTATAAATAAATATATTTTTATTAATATACACTAAAAGCGAACTGAATACAGATTTTTGTATACATTTATAAATAAAAAACACAAACAATAATTTTTTTTAAATAAGCTTACATTTAGGCCGTGGAATTATATTATTAAGGATATTGAAACTTTTCAAACAAAAAACTTTTTATATTTTCATCAGAATAAAAAGTACACACATAACATGTTTTGAAGATACACTCCATCTTCAGGTGTAACTTATATTTTTTTTACTTTAAAGCAGTTTTAACGTATTACAGTTATTGCCTTACTTATACAGTGAGAGAAAAAACATAACTTGATGATATCATCTTCCGTGTAGCGACTCTAAAATAGCAATGGGCAGGTCACGTAGCCAGAAGATCAAATTTCAAATTGGCAAAATGACTGCTAACTTGGAGACCATGCACCACCAAGTGTAGTGCAAGGTGACCGCAACAACGGTGGAAGGATGATTTGAACCGACACGTCGGCGTCGGTATAACCTGGATGCAGCCTGCACAGGACAGGGTGGCGTGGAAGCAAATGGAGTTTGTCCAGTGGACGGGGGTAGGCTGAAAAATAAATTAATAAATAATTTGAGAATGATCTAGAGCAGTGGTTCCCAAACTTTTTTGTTCCGTGAACTCCTTGCTGATTTTTTTTATTTTGTACAGACCCCCTACTTTCGAATTTTTTAACTACCTTTTTTCCAGCGACTTGCGGTTAGTGGAATTCGGCGGCGACCTTTATTTTTCTTAGCTCATCAGCGATTAGGTTATTTGAAAAATCGGACATTCGAGTTTTCTGAAGGAGCCGCCTAATTCCACTGGCCGGAAGTTGCTGTTGAGCTAAAAAAAAAGTTGACAACGAAAAATATCCAGGGACCTTGTGACATTGTTCAGGGACCCCCAAATCAATTTAAATTTTCCTCGGCCCCCTGAAAGATCCCAGAGACCCCTGGGGGTCCATACGGACCACTTTGGGATCCACTGATATAGAGTTATACCCAGAGCTTGCCAGTTTTATATTTTTTTAAATATTTTATATACCGCTAGTGTATTTTGTTTTGAGATTTTTTGATAATATTTAATTATTTAATCTTTAGACGCGCAGTGGTCTCGTACGGGACTGCGGATTTGGGTCGTTCAATGCCCAACGGTCCCGTACGGGACCGGTGGTTAGGGTGCATTTTGCTATCGGATAACACTGATTTATGATAATAGTATTCAAAATATGACCGCTTAATAAAACACACAATCTACACCACTGCCTAAAATATGTCTATGCATAGACAAATGTTTTAGAATTTGGTATACGTTTTTTTTTTAATTCATAATTTTTATAGTCCATTGCTTTGGCCGGAACACTATGATACCTTAACATTTTATACTGCTTAATTTAGTAACTTTGTTTTATGTATCTCAATTGTATTTTTTTGACATTTGACATTTGATATATTATTGTAACACCTGATGATGTCAACATAGGTTGACGAAACAGCTGTCGTGTAAAATAAAATACAATTGTGATACATAAAACAAAGTTATTTAATTTAACATTATTTTTATGTTTTTTATTCTTCATCTTTAAAGTGTAATTATATAAAATGTAAAAAAATACAAATAAAGCTTTTGTAAATAATAACCAATTTTTTATTTCGATAATGCTTTATATTTTATCTAAATAGAATGACTAAATTTAGAGATATAATTATTTTTATAACAGCTACGCTTAGGTCGCAAGTCGCGGGAATATTTGCTTGGGCAGTGGGCTACCTTCATTGCACGCGGCACACATGGGTTTAAAGGTTCAACTGCGTCTAATAGAGTGTCGAATGAAAGTACAAATAAGTGTTATGAACAAAATAATGAAAGGCTCCTTAAGATGATTTTAAACACATGGGAAGAATAAATTAAGAAAGAATGGAATAAAAAAAGTATATGTTAACGATGTAAATTGAACTTGAAATTGGGGAAGACCGAGAAAAACGTGTCACGATCAAATAAATCAAATATTGAATGTCGCCCACGTGAGAAATCAGAGAAATCGACGTGCGTGCATGACACGATGTATGAATGTTCAGAAATCGAAAGATATACGAGTATGTCATTTAAAAAAGTGTGGCAGTCCATTCTTTCTGCCTACCCTTTCGGGAAGACAATTTGATGGTTAGTTAGTAAGTTACTTAATTAATTTAATTCATGCTGTAAAATAATAATTTTTAATCTATACATGGACAAGTGCATGAAATAATTAGATGGCATCAGCTGTTTGCTATATGCAGACGACGCTGTTTTAATCGCCGACAGCATGGACGATCTACAAGTCATAGTGTCAAGAATGTACGAAGTATGCAATAAGTACGACCTTGCGATAAACGTGTCAAAGTCTAAAGTTATGGTATTTGAAAAGGAAGAATGTATGACGGATTGTGAAATAAGTACGAATTGTGAAATAAATGAGAAACTAGAGAAAGTTACCGAATTTGTTTATCTGGGAAGCATGTTTACAAGAGATGGAAGAATGGAGACAGATATCGGAGGAAGGGTTGGAGCTGGAAATAAAATAAATGGTGCACTCAAAATCATTACCTAAATAATAGAAATATATCGGCTGAATGGAGTTCTAGTCACGACCCTTATATATGGAAGTGAAGCATGGAGTTGGCAGAAGAAGGATGAAAGTAGGATAAATGCCGTAGAAATGAGATTACTAAGAAGAATGTACGCAAAACAATGCATGATAGAATATCTAATGATGAAGTAAGGAAGGAATGTAAGACGGACGAATGCGTGATAATTAAAATGAAGAAAGGGTCACTAAGATGGTTTGGACACATGGAACGAATAAATGAGGGAAGAATGGTTTAAAAGATATATACAAGTAGTGTGAATGGGAAAAAAGTCAAGGAAGGCCAAGGAAGACATGACATGATCAAATTAATCAATTACTGAAAGGCGGCCACGTTCGAAGTAGGAACAATCGACGAGCGTGCATGTCACGATGTGTGAATGTAGAAGAGGCACGAGAATTATGCCAGGATAGAACAATGTGGCGATCCATCCTCTCTGCCTACCCCTCTGTGGAAACGGCTCGATGGTTAGTTAGTTAGTTAGTTAAAATATGAAAATCTTATCGAACTTAGTAATAATCCTATATACTCGTATATATAGCATTTTTCACATTCAAATTGAAAAGATAAGCCGAGACAATTTATTAAACCAATACTTAGTTTTGATATGTTCTACCTCAAGCATCTCTTTCCCGTAAAATTCCGTTCGTTCCATACTTGGGCTACTTGAGCACGATTTGCTAAACGAAATATGGGTATGTAACCCTGTTTCAAGTGGGAAATATATGCCTAATTCTGAATGCATAACATAAAAATTGATAGAAAAGCCCTCACAACCCTCCCCGCGTCCCCCACCCGGGCAGATGTTTGGGAGATCGGGAATGTATTTGAGCACGCTCTAACAGTCGAAGCGGTGGAGACCTAACGATGGAAGGGTTCCTGAATTTTAAGCGGTGTAACTAAAAAGCTCCTCTGATATACAAGAGGAGCATTAATATAAATAAGTGAATCAACCATTATGAATAGATGTGAGTTGGCAAAATAAATATGGAAGAATGATAAAGTAATTTGTTTATGTATCACAATTTTTATTTTTATTTTTCGCAACAGCTGTTTCGTCAACCTGTGTTGACATCATCGAGTGTGAAAGAAGGATAAATGCCGCAGAAATGAGTTCACTGAGAAAATACTGAAAGACTTAATAAAAAAATAATGTATGGCAGATGATAACATTATAAGTAAAATTTAAAAAAGTATCCATGAGATGGTTTAGACATATGGAACGAATGGATGAGAGAAGAATGCTTAAAAAGTTGTATGCATGCATTGTGAATCTTAAGACACGCCATGGATGACTAAGGAAACCATGGAATGATCAAATCAATAAATTATTAAAAGACTGCTGCATTCGAAGGGTGCATGTTATGATGTATGAATATTAGAAGAAAAAAAAAACAGTGTGGCGATCCACTCATTTTCCCTACCCCTTCGGGGAGACGGTGTGATGGGTAGTTTATTTTTTTTAATATAATACATACGAGGTCTGTTCAAAAAGTATCACGAATTTTATATTTTTTCAAAAAGTATTTATTTATTCATGAATATCTATTTTGTCCCCTACAAAGTATTTCCCTCAGATATAATACATTTATGCCAACGTTTTTTCCAATCCTCGAAGCACTTAAAAAAATCATTTTTTGTGATCTTGTTCAGCTCCTCCTTCGATGCCGTCTTTATCTCCTCAATCGTGGCGTAGCGTCGTCCTTTCATGGGCCTCTTCAGTTTTGGAAACAGGAAAAAGTCACAGGGGGCCAGGTCTGGGGAATACGGTGGCTGCGGCACCATTACTGTGTTGTTTTTGACCAAATATTCGCGCACAAGCAACGATGTGTGAGCAGGGGCGTTATCATGGTGCAAAAGCCAGTTTTTGTTCTTCCACAAATCCGGGCGTTTCTGGCGGATTGCTTCGCGCAAATTGCGCATAACTTGCAGGTAATATTCCTTATTGACCGTACTACCCTGTGGCAAGAACTCATGATGCACCACGCCCCTGCAATCGAAGAAAACTGTGAGCAAAACCTTCACGTTCGACCGAACTTGGCGCGCTTTTTTTGGTCTTGGCTCATGCGGCAGCTTCCATTGGGATGATTGAGCTTTGGTTTCCACGTCATAACCATAAACCCATGATTCGTCACCAGTTATGACCCTCTGGAGCACATTTGGGTCGTCACGGACCGAGTCCAACATCTCCTGAGCAATGTTAACGCGATGCTGTTTTTGGTCGAAATTGAGCAATTTTGGCACGAATTTCGCGGCGACCCGACTCATGCCCAAATCATTGGTTAAAATCGAATGGCACGAGCCAATCGATATGTTTAGGTCCTCAGCAACTTCTCTAACGGTGATTCGACGATTGGCTAATACTATTTTCTTCACTTTATCAATGTTTTCGTCTGTTGTTGACGTGCTCGGGCGTCCGGCACGCTCTTCGTCGTTCATATCTTCTCGGCCCTCTGAGAACATTTCGTACCACCGATAAACGTTGCTTTGGTCCAAGGTAGCTTCACCATATGCCACAGTCAACATTCGAAATGCGTCCGCGCACTTTATTTTGTTTTTCACACAAAATTTGATACAGATTCTTTGATCCATTTTTTGGAATAGGCAAAAATCGAAGACGAGCCAAAACACATCCAAGCAAAACAGCTGTCAAAAATTAACTAAACATTCAAAATGGCCGACCTTGTCAGCATAAGTAAGGGACATGAGTACCAACATAACGCTACAAAAAAATCAAAAATCAAATATACGTAGCCAGCGGAAATTCAAAATTCGCGATACTTTTTGAACAGACCTCGTATAATCTCCCCCCAATCCTTTAGTAAAGTGAAACATATAATTTTTTAATAAAGTTAAGGCGTAAACAGTATGCACTTTGATAATGACGAATTTTTAAATAAACTACATTTTGTTCGTACGCTACCCAAACGCATGAACGCAGGAAATATGAACGATTGTACAGAAATTAGTGGGCAATTTTATGCATTCAAAAACTTAGTTGATGGTTGAAAGCATTTAAAAAATTGTGAATTCTATCATTTGTACATATTATTTACATTTAGGTAATAAATGGATATGTAGGAGTTATGGATTTATAATGATTGATATGCTATTATAAAATGATGAATCACCTTGGAAAGTTATAATCAAGTATCTTTCTTGAGTATTATACGAGTAAATATTTTTTATTTTTCATTTCGTTTTCAGAGGAAGAAGAAGAGTCATCTTCTTTTTAGCCATCTATCCACTGCAAATGTAGGCCTCTTAAACTAGACTCCTTTTTTTTTGTCTTGCGCGACTCTTCTCGTTCGTATTCTCCCAACTGGAATTATGTCGTCAGCTCGTCTTTTCTGGGATCGACCGATACCTCCATTCTAATGAATATTGATAACACGCTTGCTAAATAATTAATAACTCATACAACTTATTTTACCTTTGCAACATTACACATCTTTTAGAAAACGCGTGTTTCCCTCTAAATCAAATAGTAATATGAATTAAGTAAAAATTAAAATAATCTTAATGATATCCTTGAAAACGGAGCACTTTCTGATACAAAGAAGTATATTCAATTCGAAAGCATTAACAATTGTTACCTTCGTTTGAAGATAGCAGAAAAAATCTGATATACTGTATGTGTTCAAAATCACAATTTAATATGTGAGAAAAAACATGTTAAGAACTCGGAATAAAATAGCGATTTTATTTGGAGCTTTACACATTTGCTCAGGAAAGAGTGATTTTTTCTTGCCATATTAATAACAGGGTTGTGTTGGGTATTCTTTATTTAAAAAAAAACTTTTTTTATTTTTATCTATATTAATATTTGTACTGCGTCTGTTAATTTCTTGACACTTTACTTAAAAAAAACATAATTTGTATTACTTATCTATTGATCAAAGCATAATCAATAAAAAGTTAACCAAATGGTGTGTTGGGTGAATCAACATAACGTGGAATATATTAAATAAAATGTTTACCCAAATCGCGTCCCGAACGCTCCTCCGTTAGTATCCTTCCTCCGGAGTGTACCTTCTCCTGGAGAATAAAGACCCTGCGATGTTATGGAACAAAATAACAGGAAAACTCCCTCTTGACTGTATTTCGGGAGCATTACTTGCCGAATGGTTAAGGTGTTCTAAAGGTGTGGGGCTATTGCAATAACAAGATTTTAGTTTTCATTGAAACATGTTCTTACATATGTGATTAAGAAGGATATACCGTCATTTGAAAAATTGTAACAAAATTCATACACATTTATTTATTGTTCAGAAACAACTGCGCTGGGCTGGCCATGTTATAAGATTAATGTATTACAAAAAAACTAATGTATTCCTACTAAACATACAAAAAAAAAAGTATTTTCTACTAAAGCTCTAAACGCTTCTAAAGCCTCCTTAAAGCAAACCTCAAAATTACTTACGTTGACAGTTAACGCTGCAAAAATAAATCTAGATAGATAAAATCAATACATAAAGACTTTTCTTGGAATGTTGTTGAATTTCCCAGTTAACGTCCCACGTGGACGGGGGATAGGCAAAGCAGACGAAAGGGCACCGCTGCGTCCTATAACAGCTTTGGGTAAGGTAACTTTCTATGTCTTTATTTAGCTGTAAGTTTGTTTATTCGTATATGTATAATATTATATATAAAAATCGCTGAATGGTACCCAACATTAAATTAACAATACATAAGGGCAGACAAGCACACCGCAGAGAGATGCCAGAGAGGAGGAGAAGACAAAATGAGAGATCATTCAGAGACGGTGCCGGTTACACTATCAATGTTTTTCCCTGCTATAAATACTCCAGAGTGTGTGAATTCAGTATTTGACTTTATAGTGACATGAGAACCCCCATATGTGAAGGACAGTCTTCCTCGGCTACGAGCGACAGCCGGCGATGATGATAAGTGGAACATTTTAGATTAAAAATATACATAAAATTCCAGTAATACTGAAACCCATTCCGTACTTGATAAAGTAAAGTTATCAATTGTGAATGTATATGTACTATTGTATGAACATATTTGATTCAATCAACATCATTTTTCTCTAAACGAGTGGACTGTGAATATTCCATTCGCTGACCTTTAGTTCCCACAGAATAAATTGAATTTTCAATCAGTCTGGATGGGAATCCATTAGTGCTGTGGGTGCACCAAGTTTGCTACAATTATTTCAATTAAATTTTGCCCAGAACCAGAGTCACAAAATATAGTGCATGCATGGTGAACCCAAAATAATGGAACATTGAGAGAGAGAGTTAATACGTGTTAGTCCACATACAAATTATAAATAAAAACAGTCTACAGTTGTCCTTATAATGGCTTTAGATTTGGTTTTAATCGAAAGTTCTAAATACAATTAAATAAAACGATGTTTCTGTTAACTACTTCAAATTATTTACTTTATTTCGACAGCGATCGGTTTCACTAGGCTAGCTAGCATTAACAGGCTGGTCGATGCCAGCTAGCCTGGCGAAACCGGTCGCTGTCGAAATAAAAACAATAAATTGAAGTAGTTAATAAATGAAAAACATTATTTTGATAACTTTTTAATTAAAATGAATTTCCTTCAAGAGATTTCATTAAAATCAATAGATTTTCTTAAGAGAGATGTAAACTTTCGTGTTTTTAAAATGCCTTGTTCAGTCATTAAATGATTCCCCGAAATATTTCAAGGATACATAACTGTAATATAAGTTTGTCATCTTCTCAAATAAGAAAAAGTAAAGAATTTGTACGTATTGTTGCGATATAAGATGCGTTTTTTTATGATTAATAATTACGACAAATAATTTTACAAATTTAAGTTTGACTAAGCTGGGCAGCTTTCGGAAACCTGAGCTATAATACATCCTTAAAAACCGGAAAATACCGATCAACCTGAAACGAAAAGTCTATGAAGCCTGCGTTCTGCCAGTTGGTACTTAAGGTCTTGAAACTATTACATTGTCCGAAAAAGTGCCGAGAAACTACGAGTGACCCAAAGAGCCATGGAAAGAGCCATGTTAGGAATAAGCCTAAGAGACAGAGTCAGAAACGATACGGTGAGAGAAAAAATAAAGGTCACTGACATCATCCACCGGGTGGCGACTCTAAAATGGCAATGGGCGGGTCACGTAGCCAGAAGCTCAGATGAAAAATTGACAAAATGACTGCTGACTTGGAGACCGTGGGCGGCGAAGAGAAGTGCAGGGCGACCGCAACTACGGTGGAAGGATGATCTAAACAAACACGTCGGAATAACCTGGATGCAGTCTGCACAGGACATAATGACATGGAAGCAAATGGATGAGTCCTTTGTCCAGGAGTGGACGGGAATAGGCTGAAGAAGAAGAAGAAGAAGTTTGAATAAATTTTCGAAAATATATGTTTTCACAACAATTTCTTGCATTTTTCTCAAACATGTTTCGGGTCGCAGACGCTATTCCTCAGTGTAGAAATTTTAACAATAAAATAATACAAAATCAAATACAAAGAAAACAAAATATATAACTGAAACTGAAATAAGTTAAGACAAATCAATTTTATCTAAAACAGTGTTTTTAAATTCAATATTCTGCAGTTCCCGGTTTGGAAGGCCTTTCTGCCGTAGCTGGCGTGGGGGTGAAGTGTACGGCTTAATGTTTACTCCTTGAGAGAGAAATAAGGAAATGTAGAATTTTTTTTATACTTTTGTATGTTGATTTTATTGTGCTCTTATGTCGTTTGACGATTGGAAAAAGTTTTTATTCTGTTAGGGCTGTTTCCCACTGTAAAGTAATTTTTTCTATTGCTTTTACCGCGTCATAAATGTGTTATTATTGAGCTTTTATTATTCAATAAAAACGGTCGGTTTTTTTTAATTGAAAAGTTTTTTTTTATATAGACGTATTCACTTTGAAGCTTTACATTACTAAATGTAACAAGAAATTTTGTAAATAAAAATACCTCTTTTGTCTGAAATTTGTTTTTCTGATACATCTTTTAGCATTGTAATTCTTCTACTTCTTCCTCTGACCTAACCTGTTTGTGACGGTTAATTGTCCTAGGATAATGACATCCAGCCATCTTTCCATCTCTTCTGCGGTCTTCCTAGTAATATCTTACTGCTGGGGTTTTCATTGCAGTATAATTAATTATTAAAAAATATACAGCAATGAATATCCAAAGTCTCAGAATAGACTCAAATTCATTACCGCAAATATAAATATATCGACTGAAGCAAAGATGGCAGAGCACAATGGAGTTCTAGTGCCGACCCTTATGTATGGAAGTGAAGCTTGGAGTTGGCAGAAGAAGGATGAAATTAGGATAAGTGCCGTAGAAATGAGGTCACTAAGAAGAATGTGCGAAAAAAATTATAGAATGTCTAATGATGAAGTAAGAAAGGAATGTAAAGTGGATGAATGCGTGATAAATAAAATCAAGAAAGGATCACTAAGATGGTTTAGACATATGGAACGAATGGGAAGAATGGTTAAAAAGATATATAATATATAAGTAGTATGAATGGAAAAAGAAGTCGAGGAAGGCCAAGGAAGACATGGCATGAGCAAATTAATCAATTACTGAAAGGCGGCCATGTTCGAAGTAGGAACACTAGACGAGCGTGCATGTCTCGATGTGTGAATGTAGAAGAGGCGCAAGAGTTGTCAGGATAGAACAAGGTGGCGATCCATCCTCTCTGCCCACCCCTCCGGAGAAACGGCGTGATGGTTAGTTAGTTAGTTAGTTATGAATACCCGCTCAAAAATAAAACAGATATTAAATAAGAATATAGAAAACGAATTTTATAAGCAGGACTCGTAAATGTCTTGCTCTTTGGTCTATGATTTGGTTTTGAAATATGAGAAAATGACGGCATGTCATCTTTTAAAATTTATGTAACCTTAATATAATTACCAAACAAACCGACATATCGACAGTTATTCGGTGGCGAGAACATTCACTAAAAAAATCTAACTCTCAAACATGAAATATCAGATCAATTAAAAAAATCTCAAATAATTCATGTCTTTTTCTTCTTCATCATCAGCTTATCGCCGTTCACTCTTGGACGAAAGCCTCCTCCATGTCCCTCCATGTCGATCTCTCCTGCGCAGTCTGCATCCATAGCACCCCAGCGTATCGTTCCAGGTCATCCCTCCACCTCATTTGTGGTCTTCCTACTCTTCTTCTCGTGTCTCTCGATCTCCAATTCAGCAGTATTTTGGTCCATATTTTGTCTGCAGCTCTAGCGACATGCTCTGCCCATTTCCATTTGAAAGTCGTCCCCCGGTGGATCACGTCTGTGACTTTTGTTTTATCCCTCACCGTTTCGTTCCTGACTTTATCTCTAAGGGACAGGCCAATTCATGTAGGTTCTGATAATTTTTTTTTTAGATGGATGAGATATGTGTTAAACATATCACTATTATTTACATTCTTCGTCTTCTTCTTCTGATTGTAGATCTTGCGATCTGTTTATGCAGGATAAAAACTTTCTTCCTGCGATGAAGACGACCAGCCTTCTCTCCATCTCTCTGGTGGTCGTCCTGATGGTCGACGGCTCTCTGGAGTCTCGTGCATCATGATATTAGGAATTATTGCTGGATCCATTCTCTCGATGTGGTCCCTCCAGGATCGTCTTCTCTGCCAACTCCATCTCACTATGTCTTCAATTTTGCAGGATTTGCGAATTTCTTCATTGCGTTCGCAATGTTCTCATTTCTGCTACTCTTAAGAGATGTTTGGTTCCGACAGTGTCTGCTCTTGCTTCGATTCCGTATGTCATTATGGGCCTGATGCATATTTTATAAATTCTAACTTTGCTTCGCTACTAGCATATGCTTATTGTCCCAGACATTGTCCCTTAGACATCCGGAGATATCAGTCTGTTTTTTAACTTCATTATGTAGATAAAAGGCCTTATCAAACTATAAATATAATCTATGTAATATCAGTTAAATAATCGTGTTTGATATTATAATTGAAAAGTATTTTACTTATTTTAGTTTCAATATGGATTTTGCTTAATATTTTATTAAATGTGAAATTGATTTATAAAAAAGTTCGTAACAAAAGTTCTGTTTTCAAAAGAAGCATAAGCAAAATAGAATAAGATTTCTCTATTTAAAGTTAGAAGTTGCCAGTACCCGCACAGAACAACAGCTGTGAGGAGTAAATATTTAGACGTCTGGTGTACAAATGACTGTATTACACCGCAATCCGACCTGGAACTGCAGCCAGCCAGCATATTGCGCGTCCTGCACGTCTGGAGTAACGAGTCGCATCTGCAGCTAGCCGTACCAGTGAAAACGACTGCGAATATTTAAAATCGTTAACTCGATTACTCATTGCAACCGATCACAGAATCATAGATATCAAATAAGTATATCAATATGCATTACAGATAATATAATCATTACAACGACAGAACCCATGAAAAAAATTTTTTTTTAACGAAACGAGACAATAAAATACTCTGTCAAAACTGACCATATTCATGAAAAATTTGTAAAATATTTATTATGTAACATATATACAATAATGACCTACACTGATTAAGGGCTTCTGTGAACAAAACACGTTTGTGTTAATTTTAAAAACTTAAGGCGTTAACACTGTGGAATTCCATTATGACGAATTTTATATGAATTAACACACTCTTTTTTTCCAATGTTGAGTTTATAAATATAAACTCAAAAATGGAAAAAAAATGTTTTAATTAAAAAAAAAATCGTTATGTTTGTGTTAATTTCATTTTATTATCAGCCTTCTGTCATCCACTGCCGAACGTAGGCCTCTCCTAAAGCACGCCACCGCCCCCTATCAATTGCCACTCCCATCCATCCATATCCAGCAACCCTCTTCAGATCGTCGGTCCAGTGGGCAGGGGGACGTCCAACTCTGCGGAGTCCTGTACGCGGTCTCCACTCCAGAACCCGTCTTTCCCATCGGCCGTTGGTTCTCCGACAGATATGGCCAGCAAATCGCCACTTCAGTCCATCCATCCACAGAGCCACCTCAGTCACCTTGGTTTGTTGTCGAATAAATTCGTTTCTAAATCTGTCCCTCAAGGTTATTCCAAGCATGGCTCTTTCCATGGCACGTTGGGCGACCTTGAATCTGTAGACTAGACCTTTTGTCAGAGTCCACGTCTCGGCTCCGTACGTCGTGATTGACAAGACGTGATGGTTGAAGACTTTAGTCTTGAGGCATTGTGGTATTTTAAAGGTGAGAACATGACGTAATTTTCCAAAGGCCGCACAACCCAACTGAATTCTGCTTTCGGCTTCGTCGAAATTATTTCTACCTAATTGTATGCTTTGGCCAAGATATGTGTATTCATGTACCACTTCGAGAGCCGACCCATCGACGGTTACAGATTTTGAGATAATATGTTCAATATACATGACTTTCGTCTTGTCTAAATTAATCCCGAGACCCACTCGTCTGGATGCAGTGTTCAGTTCATCAAGCATGCCTTCGAGTTCCCCATGATATTTAATTAATTAATTGTTGTTAACAAATAAAAAAAACACTATTCAAATGGGACATGTCTAAAACGAATACACAAACTTTTGGTTTAACATATTAAAATAAGTGTATTTTTAATGATTATCCACGGAGCTTAAATAAGTATATATATCATTATCGAAACTATTTACTATTCTTAACTATTTCAACATCACGATGTTAGCAACAAATGTATAAAATTACATAATTATGAATAAAATTTATTATACCGTAATGTCATTAAATTCAGAAACTAGCGATTAGAATTTTGTTTTATTCTTGTCTCGTTACCGAGATACATTTAGCTAAATCGCATTTAAATTTTCAGTGTTGGATGTTAGACGTCTCTCCACGGTGAGCAAAGTTATTACGAGACGAGATTAGCCTATCTTATTTCAGAACTGCATCGCGATTCTTGATTGGATCTTGGTGTATTCCTGTACCGTAATTAAGGATATGCTCAGAGTGCAGGGTAATTAGATTCGCTTCTGTAAAACAGAATTTACCAAAAGTAACGCAGCGTGCAGTTTTGAAATTATGCTCAGACATGCATATGGAGACCTTTGTATGCACTCACAGGAAGAATGCCAAAAAATACACTTAAATTTCATAAAATGAAGTAATTACAAGTATAATGATTCTTCTTCTTCGATGGCCCTACAGCCCATATCGAGCCTTAGCCTCCAGTATTCTTCGCCTCCAACTCCTCCTGTCCTCCGCTTCGACCCTCCAATCTGACACTCTTAACAATCTTGTTCCATCTCTCCCAACTTCATCTTCCCATCGCAGCCTTGGTCGTCCAATTGGTCTTCTACCACCTGGGTGCCACTCCAGCAATCTTTTTGGGGATTGCTGGAGTGGCACCCAGGTATAATGATTAACCCACAATATTCTGGGAATCTCAAATATCAAATCTTTGGGAAATACTTCAATGTGAAAACACAAAACAATTTAAACGTAAAAAAGTGTAATAGTAAATTGTTAATGTTTTATTTGGATTCTTATTAATAGTTTCTTGAACACTAATAATTAAATTAAATGATGAATAATGAAAACGTCCGTTTTCAGTTTCATTATATTTCAAATGAATGACATGTTTCGACTGTTAGAGGCATAATCAAATGTCTACATTTGATAATGCTTTTGACAGGCGAAAGATGTCATTTAAAACTAACGTACTAACCATCACGCCGTCTCCCCGATGACTTATGCACTCCATCCTCCTCTTTTCGCCCCCGAGGGAGACTCGGTGTGATGGGTTAGCGAACCCCATCGCCAGCAATAGGTATCTCTTGTCATTTATATAAAAAATATAATAAAACTTCTAGAAATCTGATGTTTTTTTATTCTTATTTAGGATTTTAAGTACTTTTAGAGTGAGAAGTAAGGTAAATATTTCAGGCATTTTCGTGAAATTGCACTGAATAGATCCGGAATACAGGCGGCGTGTCTCCGCGCGGTACCGGTGCACTACACTATTGAGATATTCAGGGTATTCGCCCATTCTGGACTGAATTTTTCACGTTTCGCTGGGCAATTTGTATAGAAACCCTGTAAAGGGCAGGTAAGTGATATCAAATCTTGCATTTTTAATGATTCAATGTTCCACGCTTCCTTCAAGACCCTCACTACGTTCTAAAAAATTCTACAGTTTTTTTCGTTTCATCTAACAGGCTACATTTTCAATGATGAAAATGAAAAGTAAAAAAATCTTTATATCATAATAAATATTAAGCTTAAATCCATTTGATTTTGTGACTTCGGTCGGTTTCGGCAGCTCGTGTCCATCTTCTGGGTATATTAAGCAAGCTACCGAAATCGGTCGAAACCATAAAGTTAAGTGAAATTAAATTAAATATGTATTATAGTTATTATCAAGGAATTTATTATCATATATTTTTTTAACAATTAAAAGCACATTTATATTTTGTTTAAACGAAGTTCTAAATAGTTGTAATAAATTTCTAAAATACGCTTTTGACAACTACCAAAATGTCCACTTGGACACTTTTTAACTATCAATTAAAAATATGATTATTTTTTTAAATTTTGACGAAGCTCCAGAGGGGGCAAAACCGGTTGGTTGGTTAAAACAAGTTAAATTGTTAAACATAAATTAAGTCATAATGAAAAAAAAATGAATGGGGAATGTTGTATTACATAAAGCGTGCGCTTAACCCAACCAATGACAGTCCTGTAAACACTTCGATCAACCATATTCTGTTTTCAATTTGCAACTTCGTCTTTATTGAGATACAATTCATTCATAAGTTAAGTTCTTTGTATGCATGTAAAGTAAATAAATTATATTCGATATTAACGAGTACAATGAATTTCTACCAATAAATAGAATTAACCATATAATATTTTGAGGGCTACATTTTGTTATGTTGTGTTATTAATTGATTTTTATAGTATAATGAAAGAAGAGAGCACAAAATCATTGTCAATCGATCAAATAATAATTTATATTAGTACGCGAATAAACGTTTCTCATTTATCAAGGGTAAATTATTTACTGAAGTTTTAAATTGTGTTACAAGAAGTCGATTATTCTCAAATAAGTGTAATGTAGTGGGTTCGCTACACTTCCCGCAGCTATCTAAAAGAATTATGTGAACGGGAAAATTTACGGAGAGTTCATGTGAGTCGGTGAATTCACACTCAGTATTGTTGGGTACTTAAATTAAGAAAGGGGAGAAAGAGTGTTGAAATGAGAGTACGGGGAGGTTGATAAATGTACAAACTTCAGAGCTTTAACTACAAATATATACTGGAGGCGAACTCACATGCGGTATCAGCGACGACGGGGATAAACTTTTGCAAATGTTGAATATTGTTATCGAATTTTGAAGTTGATTATAAAGGTTTACACATTTTTATATAATAGATAAAATAATATTACATTTAAAATATGCTTTATATTCTAGAAACTCCATATTTTTAAAGCATAATTAATAATAGTTTAAATGCACAATCTAATAATAAAATATATATTTAGTAAAAAAATAACAAATAAAAAAACACATTGTTGGTAACTCAGTTGTTTCCCGCCACCACTGCCAGGAGTGTTCAACTATGGGATTTCTTGGGAACATTGTTTCAATTGCTGTTCTTAAAATAATTTCCAGCAAGAGAAGCCCTTTAGTTCTAATTGTTATTGTGTTTAGAATTATTTCGTAGAACAAATATATAAGTTTAATGTTTTAGAAATAATCAAATTTTGCTTTTGTCAACAAGTTTGCTTAAAGCATTACAATTTTGGTAATCCCAGCTAACTATAAATGTCATATATTATAATAATTATGTTCTTTTCACATTTAAGTTATATTTTATAGCTTGAATTTAATAAAAAAATATATCCATAATATAACCACATATATATATTGTAAATAATCGTATTTCGATCTTATCATCCCTTCATTAATCCCTTTTATTACAAAACAATTAGAAAAACGATCGTCAAATAATATTTTCAATATATTTTTAAATTTGGGAGCAAAAAAGTTTACACAACAACAAAAAACACAAAATTTATTTGTATAATTCTTAATAAAATTTGTTTCCAAAAGAGTTTATAGTTTCGAAGAAGAACGGGAGATGTGTCTGATAATTTTATTAAAGTAAAATTTTAAAAGTAGCTTCCAGTTTATGGTTATACTTGTTTAAACAAGTGAAAATAATACGGATAACAATATTTATAAATGTCTTAAAGTGAAATTTAAAACTTATCTTTTAAACCATTGACTACTTGTTAGTTTCTTCACAATTTTAGAAAACACTTAAGAATATCACTGCTTAAGAGATAACTGGAATGGTTTAGTAACTTGACACAGGACATAACTTTCATGTTTAGATATTTTAACCATTTTGAATGATTTAGTGTATAATGCTTTTATTATTTAAATTTAGTTTTCTTACATATTTTAATTCATATTTGAAATAACGTTTCGTTTGACTGTTATTAAGATTCGATATTTGTAAATCTTCTAATTATTAAAAAATAACTTCCTCGAAAGGGTAGGCAGAAAGAATGAACTGCCACACTTTAACCGATGCGGCACTCCATCCTTCTCTTTTCGCCCTCTCAAGAGACGCGGTGTGATGGGTTGCGAACCTCGTGGCCACCAATAAGCATCTCCCGAGCACACTTCGATCGTTTATCGTCCACAAAATAAATCTAAAACAAATAATATAAAGAAAATAACAAAATAAAAATAATTTAACATATAATGTTCTTTTAGATGGTGCAATAATATGTATAGTTATAATTATTTTTTTACAACAAAATCCTACTTCAAGGTGCATTTGGTCACCTTGTCTATCTATGTTTAAAATCAGATCTGTTTCCATTCAAACCACTCAATCCCTTTTGCGCGGCTGCTTCATTCGCAGTAAATGGTATTGAAATACGACTGACTACATTTGCAGTTCAGAAACATAGTCACAGTTTATTGTAATATTACGTACAACACAGTAGTAAGAAACGAAAATAAAAAGGTTTATAATATAATTAATACAAAAGAAAACGTCTAGCAGAAATGCGAACCCTACGTTCTATCGCAGGCAAAACCCTCAGAGATCGGATCGAAAATGAAACGATAAGGTCTGTCTGTCTGTGATGTTGAGAACATAGTAAGATGGGTAAAAAGCAGAAGGCGCTTTTGGAGAGGCCACGTGGACCGCATGGAGAATACAAGAATTGCAAAAATTGTTTAAGTTGAAAACCCAAGTGGCAAGAAATTACCAGGAAGGCCGCCAAAGAGATGACAAGATGGCTGAACATCATCATCTCTGGCCAGCCTACCATCACAAACAGGTCATTTGACCTAAGCTAAGAGGAACAAGTAGAAGAAGAAGAAAATGTATATTTTCTAGAAAAACGTCCGTTTTCTTCTTTTGTTTGTCTAATGGATGCATAATAAAACTTTTAGAAACAGTCGTTTTCACTTCTTCTTATTCATCTTCTTCTGTTTTATTTAGGACTGCGTCCTGTTATTTCTCGGAGCCTGTTGCTGGGATGCAGATATCCAACTATCTCGCCACTTTTTATGTGGTCTTCCTGCAGGTCAGTAGCGTCTTCTCAGTCTTCCCCATCGCACGACATCTTCCGTTTTCACTCATATTATTTATTTAATATAGAGTTCTCAATCATTGTTTAAGGAACAATGGATACTCTTCTAATTTATATTCAAAATGAGCTGCAAATATAGTCTGCCATAGTTTGAAAGCAATATTTGACACTGCAAATGAAGACTGCCGCATTAAATGGATAAAACACACCTGGCACTAGAAAGAGAACTAACCGTAAAATTTTCAGCAAAATCAGCCGAGTAGTTTTTGAGTATAAAAGGCACACACAAATGATTATTGCATTTTTTGTAGATTTGAATATTATATTTTCATCATCATCATCGGCTGTCCCTCGTGTCTGAGGAAGACTGTCCTTCACGGTTGTGGGTCCGCATGAGACTGAAGAGCCCGATCCTGGACCCACATATTTTGGGGCATCTGGGGCAGGGGAAGGCGCCTGTAATGGAGCCGTCACCGTCTCCCAGTGGTCTCTTCTTTCTCCTCCTCCTCCTCCTCCTCTCAGCGGCGTCATCTCTGCGCTGTGCTTCAGAGTCTTGTGTGCCTTTATGTACTGCTGTTCTCCACCTAGGTCTGTCCTCTGCAGTCTTTTCCCAGCAATCACAGTCGATGCCAGTCTTTTGTAGGTTTCCTTTAAGGGAGTCCCCAAAGCGCTTCCTCTGGCCACCGTGTGAGCGTTTTCCTTGAGTAAGCTGAGAGTACATAATCTTCCTTGGGAGTCTTGCCTCGGGCATTCTTACGACCATTTTCTCTCACATATTATATTGTATTATGATGATGAAACGAGGCATAGAAATTGAGTGTAAGAGAACTTCATTTGATTGTAAATGATTATCAATTTCACGGGAGCACGTGCGGATACAAGCTCTAATATGGCGTGATGTCGATAAGGCATGCAGCGCCGCGTTGGAATAAATTTATTTTGGAAATAAATTTGAAAGTAGTGTCAATCAGCAAAAAAATAAAATTTGCCCAGCGCGGGCCTGACTAGGCACAATTCTCCGCGGGGGCCCATACAAAATAGATTTCAAATGAAAAGTTTGGGCTGCAAACACAAAACACCAGCAGCGTGTGATGTGCAGGGCTGGCGCAAGCAACCCATGCTTCTGAAATATAAATCAATTCAGTTTTTTTATCTCAACATACATTACAAATGTTTAAGGCATCTATTGAGTACAGATAACATATAATGAGATTGAATAACAATACAATTTTTTTTTTAAATTTATTATTTGTAAAAAAGGATTTAAACTTAATTTTATATTTAAAAAAAGATTATTTACATATATCGGTACTTATTTGGCAAAAGGTCCCAGATGCGTTTTTTGTGAAATTGAGTTAAATATACCATCAGTATTATTTTTGCACACTTTATGTTTTGACAAAACGTTAGAGCTGTACTTTTTTTATTACATTTTTATGTATTTTATGCATTCAACCCCTATTTTTTTTTAATATAGATATATTTTTAAATTTAGTCACTGATATATCTTGTCGATAACATTATGCTACGTAAATTGAAATTTAAAATAAACAATTTGGAACACAAATAACATTTTATAACTAATCAAAATAATGTAAAAATCTTATTTTTGCTCTCCTGTAAAATTCATAAAAAATCAGTTGGGACCTTTTGCCAAATAGGTACCGATATGTTTGTTTTCGTTATAACAAAGAACTTCTACCATGAAATTTGAAAAAACGATATTATATTTTAAAATATAATACCAGGAATGCATAAGGGATGCAACGACATTAGGAAGACAAGATACTCTCTAAAGTCAAGAGTATTTGTCTTCTAAACGTACTTTCACCTATATGAAAGACGTCGAATAAATGAATTTGGGTTACATAATTACATATTTTATCACTTTAATTGAGAAACGGTTCACACAGATATATTAATCAAAATTATGTAGAGATCATGTGGACCGCATAGAAGATGCAAGAATTGCGAAATTAGTCAAAAATGAAAATCCCAGCAACAAAAAACTATCTGGAAGGCTGCTAAGAGATGGAGAGATTAATTGTTCCTTGAACAATGATACAAAACTTCATACTAAATAATTAATATGAATAAAATTTGTTTTCTTGAATTTTTAATATAATTAATCTAAATGACATATTTTGCCTGTCGAAAGCATTATCAAATTTAGCAAAAATCAATCGCGTTGTAATTTTTATACAAGAGTGAAAGGAGCAGAATATGGTTATTAGGGTAATTGACGTGGCTTATATAGCAATTCAGGAAAGTATTACATGTAATTAGTTAAATGAAAGTTAATTTACGAACACAATTTTGATTCACAAAGGCAATGAATACTAAAATGACGTTACATAAATCAGAAAGTTATTTCAGTATTCAAAATAAAGTCATTCTATCTATAATTATTTACAAATTATGATACTAATGATTTAACATATTTAAATTATTAATGATTCTAAACAGTTTATATCATATTGCTCTTCTGGGATGTGTAGAGTCAATCGGTGTGTTCTACTCGTCTGCATGTGTTATATGAAAAAATGTAATGCGGAATCAAGAGTTCGGAGAGTGTCATTCGATATCGGAACTATATTTAAAAGTGGGCTTGATTGAGTATATGTTTGCATTTTCATTGACTGTGTTTCGTTGTGGTTTCAGAAAAAAACAATAAACGATTTCAATTCACATAAATTATAAAAAAAAAATCTTGAAAACGTATTCATTCGTATTAATTAATATATTGTAGATAGATGGATGGCTGGACGTCATCTTCTTAGGACAGCTCATCGTCACAAATAGGCCATGCAACCTAAACTAAGAAGAAGAAGTAGAAAAACAAGAAGAATAGGAATGAATATTACAAATGTTTAAGGAATTTATCTAATTGAAGTATCTGGTATTTTAATTCTAAATTAAATGAAATGAAACACTAGGATACTATAAAATTATAAATTTAAAAAAACTTTTTGTGTTTCACAATTGTATTTTTATTTGACGCGACAACTCTTTCATTAACCTATGTTGAGATCATCAGGTGTAACACCCGATGATATCAACATAGGTTAACGAAACAGCTGTCGCCTAAAATAAAAATATAATTGTGAAACACAAAACAAGTTTTTTTTAAATTTAACAATCTATAATTCTAAATTGTTTTTTGTGAACGTGTGTGCTGCGTGAATAAAATTTTGAAAGAATCACTACGTTGGTTCCTGCATCGAACCAATTTTAATTTATAACAGACAGATTTTTTTCAGTTCACACTCTTTTCCTGAAATGATAATCAAGTTGAAAGTTCATGCAACCACTTTTTTGCGACGATTTTCAGTGAAATTGAATTAAAACTCTTGGTCCACCCCTGTCGCTACACAAGCGGGTCGCCAAAATAAAAGCGAACAACCAAAACGACCACTGCGTCGTCGCTTTAACGAGTTGATAAATAAAACCTTAACTTCGGTGTGGTTGCGAATTTTTGATGTCGGAATTATTTTTTAGCGAAAAGCTTTTATCGTCCCATCAAAGTTTAGACTCTAAACGAAACTTCCAGAGAAAAATCATTAATTTCTTATTTCAATAGCCGTTAACCGTGTTTATTTAGTTGGCCTGTTTGAACCGGGGTTATTTTATGGCAAGAATATTCATATTTTAATCATTGTGTGTAAAGAAAGCTATCATGTCCAGAAGTGCAGTTTATTTAATGTTGCCATAATTTTTTCAAATATGATATAATATAAAACAAGAAAGTTTAAAATATTGTTTACTTTTTATGAATTTAAACACTGTTTTTCCAGGATTAATTGTATCTCAATAGAGACGAAGATGTAAATTGGTTTTTTTTGGAAACAGAATATGGTGGCCGAGGCGTTTACGGGACTTACGACTTGTTATTTTTTGGATTAAGCGATCGCTTTATGTTTACAACATTCCCCATTCCGAACTTTTTTCGACCACCACGTCCGACAAAATTTTGAAAGATGCTACTATGTTGAGACACACTTCACATTTTTAGGTCAATATACACTAGCCCCATCTATTAAGAATATATGTAAGCATTAAGCAGAAAATCTTTATTAATGTAATGTGAAAGGCTTCGCAACTATCGTACATTGCTAGATAATATTGCTTTAAACGCCTTGGCCACCATATTGTTTCCAAATAAAAAAAATGTACATCTTCGTCTCTATTGAGATACAATAATCCTTAAAAATGGTTAACCCGCAATGGGTTAAATCCAGTATTTGTCTACAAGTATTTGTATACATTAAAAAACAAACTGTTTTTCCACTTTTGAGTTTATTTTTCTCGACATGTTTTGAAGGTTTCACACCTCCAAAATCGGGAGATCGATAAAACGATCAACTAAATTACGGAATTCCATAGTGCTTACACCATAATATTATCAAAAAATAAATATTGTTAAATCTACGTCAAGAGGAAAAACAATATAGTTCATGAACCAATGGTTGTCTGTTCGGTCCTAAGCAATAAGCAACTTATTTCAAACTAACTCTAGGGGATTATATTACTCTCCATCTCTTAGGTGACTTCCAGGTGGACGGGGTCCAGAAGATATTTCGTAAGCGGCTGTATATTTGAGTCTGTCTAAAAAGATGTGTGTATAAAAATATACTGACGATATTGGTGGCAGAGTGGCAATAGCTATGACTACCACACCAAAGGTCCCGGGTAGTATGATTGTCACACTGTCTTTGGGTTGGTGAAGATTTCGAGTGACCATAAAATGGCGATAGATTAGCTACTTATCATATGTCACGAGAATTAGTATAATACTCCAAAAAATCTATAAACATGTATTTATTTATTGGATTCAAATAACCTGTTGTATAGTATCTTGAAAAATCATACACTATTTGGCGGGAGAGAATATTTTTCATTTGAAAATTCTTCACGTTTAAATGTTTCCAACTATTATTGAAAACAAAAGAAATATATTTCAAAACACAATTTTTTGTTTGCATTCACCCAATGGTTCTGGATTTATATCAGACAAAATATCATGAAATTTCAATTTTGGAAAATTCTTTTATTTTATTTCTATAAAAAACGGCAGGTTTCCATCCAAAGCAGAGCAATCACTCCACGAATTTGAGTACAGCAGTATGGATATGCGTTTGATCGAACGATGCAATTACTTTTGGTGAAATATTTATTTATCAGAAAAAACAATTTTATATCTACGAAAACCTGATAAATATTTATATTACAACAACGATACATGATATATAGAACTTTGTGGTATTTATTATATGAAGTTATTTAAAAAGGGAGTAAGTTCCAACTCTTAGGTGTGAAAGCGAAGCATGGATCGGGCAGAAGTAGGATGAAAGCAGAATAAATGCGGCAGAGATGAGATCCCTTACACGTATGAGTTTCAAATGCTGATATTAGGAAGGAATGTAGAGCGGAAGAAAGTATTATGAAAAAAATATGAAAGGATCACTGCGTTAGTTTGGTCCCATGGAACGTATGGATGAAGAAATAGTGGTCAAGAAAGTGTACGTTAACGATGCAAATGGAGTACGGTGTCAAGGAAGACAGAGAAAAACATTGCATAATCAAGTTAATTAAGTCAAGTAGAATTCGAAAGAATCGACGTGCGTGTATGACTCGCTGTATGAATGTGGAGCAATCTAGAAAGGTGTGTCGGGATAGAGTAGTGTGGCGGTCCATTCTCTCTGCCTACCTTTTCGGGGAAACGTCGTGATGGTTTGTTGTTGTTGTATTTTTACTAAAGCATAGTAATTAAATTTTAACCTAACCAGTTTGCTTGTACCCAAGATTCGAAAGAGCAATATAAAAGCTGATCGGTCCGAGTGTTTTTAATTTCAGTATTTACATATCCCGTATATAATATAGGTAATTAATATTGATTGTAGTATAAAGTGCTTGAAAGGAAGTAGAAATAAGGCCACAGGCTTAATTAAATATTGAAACTAGAGATCCTTTGTGAGCAAAAAGTTAATTAAAACTTCAAAATAATGCATAGATTCATTAAATATAATACTTTTTTTTTCATCTAAAATTATTTATTTATGTAATTATATACAATTTGATTAGTATTAGATATTATAACAGTTTTACGAGTGAATTAAAACCATCAAAAGAAACATTATTAATTAAAAATGTTTCTTTGTATTAACTTTACGATATATTATATTATATATACGAAATCATACATTTTGCTATTAGCTTCAAAAAAAATAATTACACCTCCTAATTTGTAGAATAGAACTAAAAAAATTATGGATTTTTGGAAAAAAAAAATTAAAAAAAATTTCAGTGTATCTTGTTTATTATATTTCAGAAAATCATTCTGGGGAAAGTATTTCTTCTGACATTAATTTTGTTTCGTTATTATTATTATTTTTTTAATATGCAAGAAGTGTATAATATTTATTAAATTTATACAGCATAAGCATAAGTTTTATAATGAATGAAAATTACTATGGAAACCAACAAATAAATAAATTACATTTTTAATGCCTACTATATTAACCTCATATTCTTTTAAGAATTGGATTAACATCTCGTTATGTATTGTATGATTTCAATGGCTGGAACAATCTATAAAGTTAAATATAAAACGATTTTTATGAAGAATAAGTCAGTTTGAATATACATGCCGATCAATTAAGTACAGGTAACATATAATATAATAATAGATACAATATAATACCAGAAACTTGTGAGAGATGGTTCGATATGAAGTAGACAAGATACTCTTAAAAGTCTAGAGTATTTGTCTTCTGAACGTACTTTCACTCATATGAAATAAATACAAACAACATTTTTTAGAAGATTTTTATAGAAATCAATCATAAACTGTTTTAAAAACGACTGTTATAAACACGTAGCTTTCAGAAAAACAAAAATGCAGCAGATTTTTTTTTATCAAAGTTGCATGTTTCGGATGGTTTTCGCAAGTTTTCTAGAAAATTAAATTCTGCCATCCACAAATCTAGTGCACTTAAGCTGTTTGCCGCAGAACTTTAATTTTATGATGTTGTTTGAAAATATACAATTACTTGGAATATTAAATTTACCTCTTAGTTTCAAAGCGTTTTTTTATTCTTCCACAACTTAGCTTTGATGGAAGCTATTTTCACTGCTTACTTGTAAATTAAAATGCCAACTAAGATGTTTTATTGTTTTTTTTATGTTTTGTTGTAAAGTGTTGAGTTAACTTCTGTTAAGTTTAAAGTTTGATACATTACACGAGAAAAAAATTAAATATGAAATATATTAAATGCTGATAAGAAAGGAATGTAGAGCGAAAGTAGGCATTATGAACAAAATTATGAAAGAATCGCTGCGTTGGCTTGGACATATAGAGCGCATGGGTGAAGAAAGAATGGTTAAAAAAAGTATATGTAAACGATTTAAATGGAGTACGAAATCGAGGCAGACCGAGGAAAACATGGCATGACCAAATTAATCAAATTTTAAAGGTTGGTCATGTCAGAAGCCGGAAGACTCGCTGTATGAATGTGGAGGAAGCTAGAGTGGTCAGGATAGAGTAATGTGGCAGTCCATTCTCTCTGCCTACCCCTGCGCGGAAACGGCGTGATGGTTTGTTGTTGTTGTTGTTAAGCGCTGATTTCTCTGACTCCTCACATAGAAAACATTTAATATTTGATTGAAATGATTATACCACATTTCCTCGGTCTCGTTTTACTTTTCTTGTTTCGTTTACATCGTTTACATATATGATAAGAAAGAATGATAAATCATGCTTTTTCATTCATTTTTTTTATCTTTCAAAACCATCAAATCGCCATTTTAATATTTTGTACATAATATTTGCATTTGAAACTCTATCACGTATATTGTTTATTACACATTCTTCAAAGATATCTCATTTTTACTGCTTTTATTCCTTTTTCATCCTTTTTTAATTATCATTCTTCAAGCACCAATAAAACTAAATTTAAAATGCCTTAATTGGATTCAAACAATTAAGGTATCCTATTACCGTTCTCGAAAGTGAAATTAAAAAAAATGCAAAGCTAATGTTGGCATTAACAAACATTTCTTTCGGATACACTCGCTGGCGAAGCAGAACATTTATCGGGGTTTTAAAAATTCAGGATAATGGTCTGCATCCTTGCAGGTCCCTCTAATTCTCTCCGGGTTAATAATGCCACCGTGGGACCATTAGGGATGTTTCCCGCACCAGTAACCACTTGTATGGGGATAAAGGTACCCCTTCCAACAAGCACAATTGTTTACAAAGTAACGTAACGCAAACCAAAACAACGCAAATGCTTAAGTCTGATAGCATTGTGATATAATAAAGAGCTTAAATTCATACATTGCTTTTTTAACGATAAATACAATTGATTTAAAGGATATGTAAGTACACGTAAATGGAACTAGAAATACAGGAAGACCGAGGAAAACGTGGCACTATCAAATAAATCAAATATTAAATGTCGGCCACGTGAGGAGTCGGAGAAATCGACGTGCTTGCATGACACGATGTATGAATGTTGAGGGAGCGAAGAAACATGTCAGGAAAGAATAGTGTAGCAGTACATTATTTCTGCCTACTCCTTCGGAGAAACGGCGTGATGGTTAGTTAGTTAATTTTTCTGTATTTGATTACCAATTAACTAACTAACGAACCATCAAGCCGTCTCTCGAAGGGCTAACCAAAAAGGATGGACCGCCATATTGTTCTTTCCTGATACTTCTAACTTTCATACATTGCGTCTTCCACTCAAGACAATCAAATGTAGCTAGCACGTAACTCTACGTCTTTCTAAAATATAAAATAAACTTTTTGAAATATATTAATTGAAACACTATTTTTATTTCCACTTTTGAATTTTTTTCTTTACTTGTTTCTTAGGTTACACACCTTTACTATCAGAAGAAGAAGAAAAATTGGAAAATAGCTGTGTTGTAATTCAAAAGAAATCTTTTTATTCTGGAATCCCATTCCTTAAGTTTATCAAGAATTAAGAATTCGTAAGTTCATTTTAATTTCTTGTTAGATGCTAAGATGGCAGTACGTAATGGTGTTCTTGTGCCGACCCTTATGTATGGAAGTGAAGCATGGAACTGGCAAAAGAAGGATGAAAATGAGATCTCTAAGATGAATGTGTGGCAAATCTGTATATGATAGAGTGTCAAATGCAAGTATAAGAAGTAAATGCGGTGCGAATGATGGTGTTATGAAAACATTAGTGAAAGGGTCGTTAAGATGGTTTGGACACATGGAAAGAATGAGTGAAGACAAAATGCTGAAGAAGGTATGTGTAAACAACGTAAACAGAGCTAGAAAAAGAGGAAGACCGAGGAAATCGTGGCATGATCAAATCAATCAAATATTAAATCTCGTTCACGTAAGGAGTCGGAGAAATCGACGTGGGTGCATGACAAAATGCATGAATGTGGAGGAGGCGAGGAAAGTATGTCAGGACAGAACAGTGTGGCGTTCCATTCTTTCTGCCTACCCCTCCGGGAAGACGACGTGATGGTTAGTTAGCTAGTTAGTTAGTTTTTAACTCTGATATATTACTAGCCTAATATTTTTTTATCGTTGTTCAGTCCTTTGATTAACTATTACATAAAAAAGGACGTAATTGTGCATTATTATATTTGGTTCATTGATAATTTATGTTTTTGTGCTTGTTTGGGATCACAAATATAAACGCTTTATCCATTCTGATCCTTGTATGCATATTTCAATATGTCATTCCAATGTCCCATGTTTTGAAAATTAATTTAAAAAATGCATTTGTTTTACAACATTTGTTTAAAAAAAACAATGTAGTTGTTACGAAGGAATGTATAAGGTACAACTGAATCTATAGCACTTCGCTGTACCGATGGGGTGTTTGTTCTAACGGATGGACGTTGATTGTCGTTCCTATTATCTCGCCCGCCGGCACGTGGGTGCGGAAGTTACCAGTTTCTAGTTTCAAGTAGCTGTTACTAGTTGCTCCCCCACTATTAGGGGGATGGTTTACAATCTAAATAGTTTTAAACTGAAATCTACACAAACACTTTCTGCAGAAGAACGAAACTAAAAATAAATAGTATGCTTCACAATAATCTATTATTGAATGCAAAATATTTAAGAATTAATTGTATCTCAATAGAGACGAAGATGCAAATTGGAAACAGAATATGGTTGATCGAGGTGTTTATAGGACTTATGACCTGTTATTGGTTGGGTTAAGCGCACGCTTTATGTAATACAACATTCCCCATTCCACGTTTTTTCTTATGACCACCATGTCTGCCAAATTTTTGGAAGTTGTATATATGTTAATCTGTAACACCACCCTTCACATGGTAGTTTTTCAATCTACACACTAACGCCATCTATGAAGATTGTATTTTAAGCACTAAGCAGAAGATCTTTTTTAATTCTTTATTGAGATACAATTAATTCTTGAATTGATAACCCGCAATGGGTAAAATCCAGTATTCGTCTACAAGTATTTTTTATACATTCAAAATATTTAATTTAAAAAGATCAAACAGTTGGTAGCATTTATATATATGGTATGCTTTTAACTGTTTACTTGATTGGAAAATATTTTGAGAGAAATAAACTGATTTGATTCGATATATTGCGAACATTAGATTATCATAATTTGTTGGATTATGCAATGAAAACTTTAACATTTTGTTTTAACATCACATTACACTATTTTTCGTCACTAAAAACCGATTTTGCTATGTGCGGAGCTTTATTAAAGTAAAAAACAGACTTAGATTTTCAGATAATATCTGTGAGTTTCACTGTTTTAGATTGAATAATGGATTTAATGGATTTTGTTAATTAAATCACTAGTTTTAATGTATAGGTATAATATTTCTTCAATTTACAAGAGGCGTGATTCGCTCGGCGCGGCGCGGGCGTAGCGGCGTCCGGCCCGACGCCAGATACGTTTGTACCGCCGCCAGTGCGCCGTGTTGCTTCTTGCACGTGCACTGTTACTAAAATGTAAAAAAAATAAACTATTTCTACCCGAAAATATTCATCATCATCATCAGCTATTAGTCGTCCAGTGTTAAATATAGGCCTCACTTCCCGAATTCCCACAATTCTCTATCCCTCGCCACTCTGTGTCAATGATCTCCTGCACTTATATTGAAGACATATGTAACAATTCCTTTACTAAGGCATTAAATTCCTTCAATTCCTTTACTTAGGCAATGTCAAATGATAATATGGCAAGGTAAGGTAATTTGGCAGTATATGTTTTAACATGACTCGCACATCAATGTTTTGTACCAGCGGAGGCGCGTGTGATAACTGTGTTTTGATGTTTATTCGTCTAATTCTAGATATTTTGTCATCTATTGGTGAATTTCCGAAGCTTACATAGCGATAGGTTATTCAGTACGATTTTGTGTCAGAAAATACTGCCAAATTACCTATACTGCCAAAATACTTTACCTTACCTTACTTTTAAAGTAATTTCCCATAAAATAGGATAACTTCCATTAAACAAACGTTTTCATTGAAATTAGTTATTTTAAATGGAGTTTTAGATCTTGATACATCAAACAATAAATACATACAAAATTGTTGAGTTATTTTTACATATTTACTTTTCAACTTTTCATTCGAAAAGCATATTTTGTGATGTTATTACAAAGAATATGCTAAGGTTCCCCTCAAAATCTTTCGAATCTAAAATTCTGCGCCTAACAAGATTGTTAGCCCCCCACTGTCACGTATTAATATTTAATTGAGTAGAGCGCAGGGATCCAAATATGTATCTTTATTATTTACTCCTCAAATACATCTCGAATTTGTTTGCAAGTAGTTTAAGCGAGCGAGGTTGTTCCAGGATGTTTGTACTTTGTTTCCTCAGCCACAGTTCGGAAACTTTCGGCAGCTTTCAGCCGAGTGGCAAATAAAAAACACAATTCCTTCTCGGCGCTTAACTTCTTTCAAAGTGGAAAAATATGTTTATTTGTATCGACTGCGGATCTGCCTTTGGACCCGATATTTTATCCCGAAATCGAATTCATAACAATATGGAAATGGAGGGAAGCTATTCAATCGTCCGAATAGATATTCCCTAAATGCTTATTCGGGCGAGTAATAGATCTAGTAACGTTCATGTATTATTATTATTATATCCAATTCAAGTAATATCCGAACATTAACACTGATTAAATACGAGTATGTAGCTAGGATTTGTATTATGTGTTAAACTTTATACAAGATAAATCTTTAATTTAACAATTTTTATATGGTTTGATACATGTGACATGACCTTTGTGGCCGAGTGGTTACTGCTACGACTGTTATACCGTTCGATTCCCGGCGATGGCAGTATGGTTGTCACACTGTCTTTGGTCTGGTGTGGAATTCACATGATAA